>OX122943.1:2135000-2735000 GCA_944738685.1 Synanthedon myopaeformis
ATAAAAATTAAACAAAATTTAATGACTTTTTGAAAAAATTGCGAATCGATTCACTAGGAAAAACTAAACGTTTTTTCAAGTGTTTTTCTTTGACTTTGGGAATGTTTGCAAAAGTTTTCATTCATACAACAAAATTAATATTAAAAATAAAACATAATTTCTACCATTATTAGGAGCCCTTAAAAAGTAGGTACTTTATAGATTTTTCAAAACAGATCAATCAAAATTACATTTATATACTAATAAAATGCATTTAAGTCCACAATAAATAAATTCTTTTTTTAAAAAAAAAATTACATTGTTTTTTTTTTTCTATTTAAAAGTAAAAATGAGTATTCCCTTGTTAAATTATATTATACTCGTATTGAGTCATGATCAAATTTGCAATATCAACCTTAATAACAAAATTTTGGATAACAGTTGGCACACAGATGTAAAAGATATTGTATTTGTATATTGTATTTTGATTTTGATTTTTTATTTAATATTTTGATTTTGTATTTCAGATGTAAAACATAGAATACTTCATAGATATATAGATTAATTACACCCATGGGGGAATAGAAGAAAGATGACCAAGTCTATAAATGAGAAAATATCGGTCATTATATAGGGGGCGCTGTTGTAGCATTTTATTTACGGTGATTTCATGAACTACCCACCCAACTAATCATTCACCAATACTACACAAGCGCAATTAACATTAAAAAACCGATTACTAATCATAATCATCTAGTCAACGTCAATAAGATTTTAAAAAACCCCTGTCCTCCTCACGAAATTAATGACCTTTTTTAGCCTTTTTTTAAAATAAATTAAAAATCATTCATCTTTATCGACTCAATAAGAAAATAAACCTCTCTTTTTAAACTAAGGTTGATATTGCATTTAAAAAAAAAATTCTCTACACGTTAACACATTATAATTAGCGATCCATTTATACTTTTAAACCAATAGATTTCCTTCCAAATTTTAATACTGAAATATATTTTCTATAAAAGCTCTCTTCCTAGTAGACTCAATGTTTACTGAGTCACTCAACATTAACTGACACACGAAGATAGAAGAAACCAATCAATAATATAATAATTATAATGTATTTTTTACGCATAACAACGACGAGTTTTGAGACATTTTATTTTAATCGCTTGTTAACAAATATTGAACCGTATTACCTTAACGATAAAGGCGATTTTTCAATGCTTCAACATGTTCAGTTTGTTGACGTTTCTTTCCTACCCGTAAACGACACTATGGAACGGATGCCTTTTACTGATGTCTGAAAAAAAAATTATAAAACAGATAATAATAATAATAAGCGCAAAGATACAACAATACGCAAGAATACCTGATTCCGGTTTAGCAAGGATGCTAATTTTTTTTTTTAATTGAATACTTGTTTAGGCGGGCTTGGGGCTTCGCAGAATTTGGTTGGGGGGGGGGGGGGGTAAAACAACAAATTCGGACCGACATGCGATGCAACAATCGACATGCTCGGTGAGCGTGGTGAGCGTCTCGCTCAGATAGATAGAAATCTTGTATGAATATGAAAGAAAAGTGTAAGGATTTCGTTCCTCAACTCGAACTACACTATATACACGTTTTCTATCTGAGCGTCACTGAGCGTCACTGAGCGCCAATGAACTTCACTGAGCGTGTCGCTCCGAATTCACTGTTTTACCCCCTACCAAACTCCCCAACCTCGCCTACAGAAGTTTTCACTTCAAAAACTGTAAAATAACTACCTTCTTTTTAGCTCCGTTTAGATAATCCTTGTACATGTCTGAGCGAAGATATCTCGAATAGCTGTCAGACTTCATTAAATGATACACGTGAGCCTGTAACATATCAATATTTTTCTTATAAACTACCCACCTACATGTAAGAGGCGGTACATTTTTGCAACACTTATGACGGTTTTTACCAACAGTCACCTAGTGTTAGGGAACACTTAACTACTATTTAAGCAGGCCATTCACGGAGCCCATTAAACAATCCTGTCCTTATCCCTTATCCTTAAGCCTTCTATGGTCGGCAGCATACTTGTAGCGTCTGTGGCGTTGCGACGGTAGCCAGCCTGTCTACCATCCTTGCAATATTTAAAAATAAATAACTTCATTAAATTAAAAAAAAAAATAAGACTAATGCAGCGGACCCAACGTTGCATTCCTTGAGGCTTACGTTAATCTATCGTAGCCCGTCCCGATAAATCGGGAGTCGGTAAGTGACAGGCGACGACAGGCCTCGATAGACCCGGACAGGCCACGACAGGCCTCGACATGCGCAGTGCGCAGACGTTGTTGCCTGCATTTTCTCACAATTTCCAATATATCTTAAAATTACCTAAATTTTAAAAAAAAATTATCTAAACTGCCTGATGCCTCGCTCGACCGGATTTTTTTTTTCTTTTTTTTTTAATGCTGCTAACTGAGTTGCATCTTGTATGAGATTCAGTTAGTTAGGCATGGCATGTTGACAAATTGTAATGTTGTCATGTTGGCGTGGAATAAAATGTTATTATCATGTGTATAAATACGTGTTAGATAATAAATAAATAAATAAATAAAATTACCTGAGCTTGATCGAAGCAATATCTGTCCGCCGTCCCAGATTCCACTTTCACACGAGTTTGTTCCCTGCAATTCAAGTGTAAATTACTATTTCAAATTTAACTGATTAGATTAGGGCGATGCCCGCAAAAACTAGGTTTTTTTTTTATTAATTTTTAGGATAAATAAATTCATGATTTTGCCCATAGACGTGGCCCACTCGAGCATTCTATAATTATGTGTAGGCTCGAAAATACGAGATAGACCAACAGTGTTTTTTTTTTCTGTTTAATAACCTTTTATTTTAGCTCTGAGTGTGTCACTACAGCAACAGATGCGTGTATATATTTTTTTTTATATATTCTTCAGAGGTGAATATAAAAGTTTAAATCGTGATTTCAAAAAATCACCATGTAAACATTAAATTCGATAGACAGACAAACAACACAACACGTGTCCACATGTTAAGTCCCAGGCTTGTATTGAATGGGAATACACGAAATCCTCAACACGACCAACGGTCTCATAAAAATTCCTTAAGCAATAATTTATTTAGGTAAAACTTTATAAGTACATTCAACATACCTGCTGACGGCGTCAATGTTGACAGGCGACGGCGCGTCGGAGGCGAGAAACTCCTTCCAGATCTCTTTGGCTCTGGACGAAACGCGACGTATCGGTTGTGCCTTCAAATCTTGCACCGCCAACCAGAATCTAACAAAAAAAAAGGCAATTATATTTTGTTATTTCGAACTTCATCATTCATTTGAGCCGTTGGACGTCCACTGCTAGACACACGCGTCCCCCATAACTTTACAATTGGACAGGTCGACCCTTGGCCCTTATCAGGTCCACGTCTGTCCACGTTGTGGGTGGACGTCCTGATTTCGGTCGGCTCATTTCGGTAACTTTCGTACGTCTACGGATCTCATTTGTTATTCGATCTCGCAGTGTAACCCTGAGCATAGACCTCTCCATATCTCGTCGAGCGATGTTGAGCTTTCTTACGAAGCCCTCAGTAAGAGAACACGTTTCAGCGCCATATTAAATCACTGTTAACACGCATTTGTCGAAAACTTTTATTTTGAGGCACTGAGGAATTTTGAACGAGATATCTCGGTACCCATACACGAGCTGGATTCTCTTTTTATGTGATACTCGAAATCACCTACCGCTTGATGGTATGTGGCTACCGTCGCCTATTTGCTTTTTTGACGTGAGACCTGATACTAACTTGAGATTCTCCCCGGAAAACTCCTTGGAGAGGAACTTGGCGAAGTGATCCTGTCCGGCCTGATCCTGTAACAGCTCTCGAAGACCGAAAGACCAGCGGCGCACGCGACGCAGAGGCAGTGGGTCTTTGCTGGAATTCATTATAGACATTTATTTATTTATTTCATTCTATTCCTACCTTAACTTTTTTTTTAAATGTAAGAACTAATACTTACGAGTTTTTCTCCTGATCCCAAAGCTCTGTCGTATCACTGATCCAAGGATTGGGCCATTCGGGTGGTGTTAAGAAGGCGTCATACTCAGCATACTGCTCGCAGTACGATATGAACCTGTAATAGGTAAGAATATAACATTTTATTATTTTTAATTATATTAGTCACTTGATGGTGATTAGGCTAATCGTCTTCGTTTAAAGACGTAGACAAAACCAAAGAAGATTAGGCAATGCCGGATTAGCCATATAACAGGAGGGCCTTGCGCCTGTGCCCAAAAAACAACTAAAAGGCTAAAATCCGAACAGGACGCATCTGTTTAATGGATGAAAAGTATTTTAAATTAAATTTAGTATTGTTAGAGTCTGCTATTTGTATAGACTGAAGTTAATTAATTAAGGCAGAAAGTATAGCATAAAGTACTTTGTGACGTCACAATATAAAGTACTCAGTGGCATGACATTAAAGAGATAATTTGACAGTTTAACGAACGCGTTCGCGAATAGAGGTCGTTGTCGTATGTCCGCGCATCATATTAGTTGCAATTTTAATTAAACATTCTGATATATCGGTCTAACATTAAAAGTATTGGTACTAAACATGAAATGGTTTTAATTAATGTACCCGAAGTAAAGGGTGATAATAGTGTGTAAAAATTCTGAGCTAGTACTTACATTTGCGCCACTTTGCTGACTCGCACGTTGCGTCTTTCGAGGCGCGCGCGCAGCACTGCCACCTGTCGTCTCGCCAAAGCGATTTCGTCGGCGCTCACTACGCTTGTAGCCGAGCTAGAGCACGCCTCGCCTTAACAACAACACAACTCATTTTACCATTTTTCATATGAAAAGTCTTTTGCGGTGGCGGTTGGCGTGGCGACGCCAACATTTGGCCAAAACTTTGCCCAACACCTTGACTTGTAACTCTACGACTCTCTCCATGCCAACATTTGGCCAACACCTTGGTAGCACTTGTAACTACTACTCTCTCCGTGCCAACATTAGGTCAAACTTTGGCCAACACCTTGGTAAAACTTGTAACTACGACTCTCTCCGTGCCACATTAGGTCAAATTTTGGCCAACATCTTGTAACTACGACTCTCTCCGTGCCAACATTAGGTCAGACTTTGGCCAACATCTTGGTGGATCTTGTAACTACGACTCTCTCCACGCCAACATTTGGCCAAGCTTTGGCCAACACTTTTGCGAAACCCGTAACTCTACGATTCTCTACTCGGCTTTGGATATGAACTTTTCAAAGTTGGGACAAAGTTGGTCTGAATTTAGCACACTGCGTTTCCTTCGCAGTTATTTGGGCAGCCCGTCTGGCGGCAGTAACCACCACCTTACAGAAGACCACCGTGAAATAACAGCATTTGTGCTGTTGTGTTTTAGTGAGTGAGTTAGTGATGCCAGAGCCCATTTCTCTATCCCTTCTCATTCCCTTGTCCTACTAACATCGGCAGCACGCTTGCAGCAAATGTGGCGTTGCTTGTGTTATAGGCGACGGTAGCCACCTACCATCAAGTGAACCGTCAGCCTGCGTGACGACCTTAACATAAAAAAAAGTATCATTTTTAATATATTATTATGAGAACATACCATTTTCAACGACACCACTCTCACAAGTCTTCTTCTGTATTTCTTCTTCGCTCTCCTGGGGATTAGTTATTGTGACAATGGGGTTATTCTGTAACGAACAAAACGTACATACATTACTATCACATTACATTATACATTGTTTTTTTTATTTTTTATTATACACTAGCCACTCGCTTCCGGCTTCGCCCGGGATTCAATTTTTATATACACATACCTTCCTCGTTTATCCCTCTTTCCATAAGTGAAAATTGAATTAAAATACGTTCGTTGGTTTAGAAGTAGTCAGCGGTGAAACAGACATGACGGATTTATAATATGTAGAGATTAAAGTTTTAATGAAAGAAATGGTCACTGCGAGTCAACCGCAGTTTAGAAGATCTCTAGTAGAATTCTCTAGTACATAATTTTTATGTATCTCTAAAGGTTTAGCCTTGTCTTAAGATGGCGCTATACGAGCGTGGGAACTCAGTAATAGGTATTTGGGAGAATTTGTTGTCTCATCTCACTATAATGCGAATAACCGAAGACAGAATGCAAAGCAACACATTCTGGTCACTTATTCAACTCGCGAAACATACGCCAGCAATTCTAATATTTTAGAAAAACCTTTATGGATGGTAACTATTGACGTACCAATTTTAAATGTACATTATACTTTTTATAATGCTATAATACATTATAGCATTATAAAAAGTGCGCCTAAAACGGAATCATGGCGGAGTCTTTGCCTTCGCGCGTCAATGGTAAAAGGTAATAACGACCAAGTTCCATTATTAATTTTAAACTCTAATATGTTGACGCAAGATTATATTTTCTTTAAATGACAGATGTTTGGTTAGTTTTAAATGACAGATGACAGATTTCATGCTCTACGCATATTGTGTCACTTTTAAATGTACCAGAAAGTTTGTAGTGTTTTGTATTCGTGCGAAATCCATAGTTGAAGAGTACATTGATGGCTACGACAAATAACTAATGAGCAATAGTGTGGAATGTGAAAGCTGCTCTCGAGTTGGAAAGTGGAAAGTGGCCTCTTAAGAACTCACCTTCGAGTTGTTCTGCTGTAACATCTCTTGGCACTGTTTCCTTTTCTCCTTGAGCAGATTTATTCGCGACAACTTCCTCAGGTCAAGCTCAGTAGTGTTCACGCAGCCGGGCTGAAAATATTTTTTTTATATTTCAATTTGGATCTCAAGCGTTTTCCTTATATTTTAAACTGGCTGTTGCACGCGACATAATATATAGCCTAAATTACTCGCTGATAATGTATCTTTCTATGGGTGAAAGAATTATTTTCAAAATCTGTCCACTAAATTCATTACAAATTCATACAACAATACAAATCTTCTCTCTTTATAATGTTAGTATAGAAGTATAGATGTTAAAAACTATGTGCTCTGGTGCGCTCTCCCGCAGGAACCTTTAAATGTTCAACTGGCAGACACTGTTCACAAGTATTTCAATGTTCAGCGATAAGGCGCGGACGAATTCACTTCACTACCGAGATTGAGTTAAAGCACGGATAAACTCACTATAGGCGCGTAAAACACAACTCAAACGCGGGCAATGCATTATTATTTTTTATTTTATTTTTTTTATAAAAGATGAGTTTGCTCTTGGCCAACAACCAACTGTGTAGCAAGGATGAGACCTAAGATGGAGCGAACCTCATTCTCAACCCAGAAGATGCCTATTCACTCGAACTTTGAAAAGATTTGAGTTATATGAGCTCAGGAGTTTCAAACCTTCGGCAGTGCGCATTATAAAAGATGTTTTAAAGCGCTTGGTCCGAATATTTTTATGGTAAGTATGGAAAGAGGAAAAATGCGAGGACCACAATCATTAGAAACGTGGGTAATATATGAAAGAAAGAAAAAAAAAAGGACTTGACAGCCAACTATTCGATCACGACGCAACCACTTGGCTTATATCAAGTGTTTGAGAATGTATGGTACATATTTATTATATAAGCAGTCATATAGAATTTAACTCACCATCGGACGATGGACATCCCAAAATGCCCGTTCTTGACTGTCGAGCACTTTCCTTTCGAGTTTGTCACGCTTCTTGTCCACCTGAAATTGTAAAAATAATAATTATTATTTTATATATTTATTACTAACTGGTGCCAGTGAATTCGTCCGCGTTGAAAAATAAAAATATAATATAAGCAATATAACGCTATAACACCTTAGCCAGGCGTTGGATTTTTATTTTATTTTAAATGATCCCTCGGGAACAGTCCTTTTTTCTAATATTATAATTGTTAAAGAAACTCAGTGTGTCTGTTTCTGTTTGTTACCTTTTCACGCCTGACTATTCAACCGATCGTCACGAAATTTTGCATACATGTCAGAGATACGAGACATAGGGTACCTTTCATCCAGAAAAAATGTACTGTTCCCGTGAAATCAAAGTGTTATAGCAACAAGAGGTCAAGCGTTTATATATCTATTAGCAAGGTAGTACAAGATTACCTTGCTTTGCGCTTCTGCCTGCATAAAAATGAACTCCCATTTTCTGCTGAACATCTTCTGCAGTCTCGCCAAAGACTCCGCCTCGTAATCGGCCAATTCTAAGCGAGCCTTGTTCTGCATTGTTCGCTTGCACAAGTACACGGCTGTAAAATGGAACACACCAACATTTGTAACATCTTACCGCTCGGTTTCGTGCGAGTGAAATCGTGCAATGCAACGGAAACGTGTCTCAACATTTGGTCAAACTCTGGCCAACACTTTACCAGAACTTATTTCGACTCTCTCCGCGCCAACATTTGACCAACACTTTGGCGGAACTTATTCCGACTCTCTCCACGCTAACACTTGCCTAAACTTTGGCCAACACTTCAGTGGAACTTAATCCGACTCTTTCCACGCCAACATTTGCCAAAAATTGGGCCTACACTTTAGTGGAACTTAATCACACTCTCCCCGCCAACATTTGCCTAAATTTTGGCCAACACTTTAGCGGAACTTATTCCGACTCTCCGCGCGAACTTTTAGCCAAAACTTTGGCTGAACTTATTCCGACTCTGTTCACGCCAACATTTGCCTAAACTTTGGGCAACACTTTAGCGGAACTTATTCCGACTCTCCGCGCCAACTTTTAGCCAAAACTTTGGCTGAACTTATTCCGACTCTGTTCACGCCAACATTTGCCCAAACTTTGGCCAACACTTTAGCGGGACTTATTCCGACTCTCTCCACTCCAACATATTGGAACTTACACCACGGTAACACGATTGGTCAAATGAAATAGCGCGCGTTCTATAAGTCCCGGCTTCCTTGTAACACGTTTCCGTTACATTTGCACGATTTATTTTTGCATCTATTTATGGTAAATACATACGTTAAAATTATCCTTTACACATTAATAACCATAAAGTGTAAATTGGCACACTTACCATAATCAGTGTTCTCCGGTTCCCATTGGTTCGATGGCCAAAAATATGGAGTTTGAAACCTGCAATGGATAAAACTGAATTGAATTTGCTTTCTTGTTTCTGGAATGTCTTTAGAAAAATAGGACTTCTTTTCTATTTGTATTCTTTAGTAATTAAGTGGCGGTTATCACCACCTTACAGAAGAGCAACGTGATAAAACAGCATAATTATGTGCTAATTGTATTTTGTTATGTCAAATAGGTAGGAAATAGGATTTCAAAGCACTTTTATGCCTTATCCTCTATTTTTAAGATCGGCATCGCACTTGCCTGGTTAACAGGCAACGGTAGTCTTAATATCGAGTGTACCGTCAGCCTGTCTGCCGAAATATACATAAAAAAACATGCGCATGTACAGAATACATTATATATATATATTAGTAAGCGGTAGATGTCAGTCGTAGGACTACACGTCATAAGTGAAATAATACTAAGCTTTAAAAAATTTAAATAGTTTATTTTTTCGACAAAAGATATAGCTGCGTAACGTGCTGTCGTTTCGTTCCTCAACGTAAACTACAATTTTCATCTGAGCGTCGCTTAGCGTCACTAAGGGTGACTGTTTTAACACCCCCCCCCCCCCCTCCTCCCTTACTAAACGTTACAAGAAGCGTCGCGTGATCGTTACAATGAAGCGTCACACAAAATCCGACCTTGAAATTTCACTCTCATCGAGGCGAGGGCATCAAAACAACATTTCTTACCTATAATAAGTATTGTCGTTCTTGACTGTCAAACAGTGATCATCTATGGGGAAAAGATACCCGTGGGCCGCCAACAAGTGAGCCAAGTGTAACGCTTCCCACGTCTCCTCCAAGTTGAGATTCTTCATCAGCCACGCCACCAGATCCGATCCAGTGAAAACCTGGCCATCACGACAATATAATATATAGAAACTAGCTAGTGCCCGCGACATTGTCCACGTTGAAAAATTACAAATATATAAGCAATACAACGCCTGACATCCGCAACTATAACGCTTTTGCCAGACGTTTGGTTTTTTTTTTCTAATTTCTTTCCAGTATCCTTGAGAACGTGTATGCAAAATTTCATGATGATTGGTGTTGAGTAGTTAAGGCGTGAAAAGGTAATACGACAGACAGAGTTACTTTCATATTTATAACTATCTGTTGCACGCGACTTCGTCCGCGTAACTTTATAAAATATAGCCTGAAAGAATTTATTCAAATCGGTCCAGTAGTTTCGGAGCCTATTCAAACAAACAATCAAATCTTTCCTCTTTATAATATTATAAATAATATTTATAATATCACAAGTATCACAAGTTAGCCCAGGCGGTAACTGCTACACATAGCTAATGTTTGATGAGGCCATTGGATGAGTGGTTAGGGTGCTTGCCCTTAAGAGGCCACTATCCAACTCAATTCCATACGTTAGCTCACCGATTCCATACTAAAGCTCATTATGCTCTGGATGAGTTTTTAAATGACACATTCTAAAATAATGTTCTGATGCATTTAAAATTTAACTTTGATTTCTATTTTATTTCGACAGTGTGTTTTAGTTGATAACCAATATTGTTTTACTAGATTATTGGATATTGATGGTTAATGGTTTTTCCTGTTTCATTTTAGTTAATTGTTAATTAACTGTAAATTGGTTTAGTTTTATGATTGACTTCTAACATATTATATATATTTTGCACACCATATGCTGCTGGGTAGTACATGCTGGGACGCTATTATATTATTTGTAAGATCTGGTTATACACCCATGTACAGGCATATAAATGATTTCATTTGGTTTGAATAACGCAATAATCTTCTTACTCACCGATGGTATTTTACTCATAAAACTCTTCACAGTCCTCACAGGAACACCTGTGTTCTCATCTTGCATCTTCTCTATTATTGCTTCCATCTGAAAATATATCCAGGTGGATCAGTAAGTCGAAGTGTTTGTGGGCAGGACACATAATATGAAAACACATAATATGTCCACCCACAAGATGATAAGGGCCCACTGATTGGGGGAAGCCTACGTCCAGCAGGTGACGTCCAATGGCTGAGATGATGATGATGATGATGATGATGATGATGAAAATATATTACAACTTAATTGTAGGTGGACACAATTAATTAGGTTTTGTAATAGGCTATATATAATTTTTTTATAATGTATTTGTCATCGAAGTACTACAACTATGGAATTTGCATCACAAATGCCAAAGCGGCACATGAAAAGTCGTCTGGTGGCAGTGACCGCCCCCTTAAAGCATACCTGAATCAGTTCACACCAAATCGCGATACTTTGTGAAGATGGGGTTTCTTAATTAATCCTAATTAAGGTCGGAATGATCCTATTATCCTATTAATAATGTTAATTATCCTATTAAGGTAAGAAGCGCACATGCAGCACCTGTTGCTTTGCTTGACGTTAACTATAATAAATAATGACAATAATAAATATCTTCACACGTTCAACACAGCACCATCTAGTTCCACACTTTGGTTAACAGCTAGGGTTACTAGAGCCACTAGACCAAACGTGTCATCAAACTAAGAATTGGCGACGGTAGCCACCTACCATCAAGTAGACCGTCAGACTCTCTGATTAGCTTTACATTTCTCAATTCTTATAATACATACTTTTTTGTAAACAAGATAATTCGGTGACTCTTCCGGTGACGGTATAGTCGCCATTAAAGCCTGTACATTTGGTGGGAAATTTGATATAGCTATCTCTTTCTTCTCTCGTTCCTTCTCTTTCTCCTTCTCTTCTTTGGTACATTTTGAATTGTCCCTGTAAACAGAAAATGGAAGACCTCTAATATTAAATTTTATACAGATAGTTCACATCACTTGTTCCTAGGGGGTGCGAATGTGTTATTTTATATTACAAGTCATTAAGGTTCAAAATTCTATGAAAATTTTTAAATACTCCAATGTGCATGTGTAATTTAAGAAGATTTGTTCAGGCGTTTGAAGATCATCAGTCCATTTCATACTTTACAAAGGGATCTCACTAACTTTCACAGATTCAATTGATGTGAACTTTGGTATACTATTACTTGGGTAGTATTTCTATGACATGGTAACCTAGACCTTATGCTGCAGCATGAAGTAGTCTGCGAGATACCCAACTCTTCAGCAACTTAAGCAGATATAGTGTGATTGGTTAAATAGAATGTCGGGAGTTAGTTTTAAATAACTTTAAAAGTTAGAGCCTTAGTAGTCTAGCAAATGACAGAATTTCTAAGGAATTTTTAAGGTTTCCCACGTTATATAGTCTACACACAAATTAGGTAAATGAAAAACAGATAAATAATGTAGTAAGGCTAAAAAATGTTTGTAACATCAAGTGTACCGCCAGCCTGTCTGTGGACATTAACATGAAAAAAAGCATAGGCGCTTGTGTTTTAGTGCTAGCGGAGCCGCATTGTGATGCAACAAATAACTTATATGTTTATGATGTTTATATGTTGATAATAATATTATCTATCGACATGTTTATGATATGTTTATGCTTCAATGAAGCCTTTAAGCATTGTCCTATACTGATATCTGTCCTGATACTATATTGTCCTATAGGGATGATGGGGCTGACATACCTTTCTAAGGTAAAAGTCTCAAAAAGTAAAAAGAAAATAATAAAAAATACACTCACCTGGATGGCCCCTGTTGACAGGCCTTCTGTGCCGCCTTCTCGGAAGAATTCATCGTAACCATTGTAATTTACAATGTCTGGCGTATTCACAGTTTACATTAAATAAAATCCATGGTGATTTTTTTTTTTTCTTTGGCAAAAACACTACGGCAGTTTCACATACCCGCTTTAGAATAAACAAAATGACCCAACTGTAACACTTTATGAGCACTATTTGGTGTAAATATTTACATTGTGAACACAGATAAGTACTTTATTCGAAATTACAAAGTTTTAGTGATATTCAACACGGTTTATTAACAGACATTAGGCGGAAAGAGTTGTAAAATGATAAAATTATGCTACGCTAAAATGGGTCACATAAAATGCAGTAATGCACTTGTAATCGGTATTTGCCACACAAAAGTGATACAGAAATATATTTTATTTATATCTATAACCGATATAGATTATTTAACGCTTTATATTGCTAAAATAAATACACATTTTCAATAAATTTGTGAAGAAATAAGTTTTCAAATAGGTCTCGCGAGAAATCATAAGTTTTATCATACGATTTCACATAAACACAACACGACACATGTAACACAAATGTTTCATTTCATTAAACAAAACAACACTAAAATTGTCATGTTTTATTCATTAAAATAGAATAAACAGGGTTTCATTTACATTTTTAATGGTTTTGATAAATACAGGGATAAATGTCAAAGAAGATTCGCCATTTATCGGCCATTCAATTTTTTCGCTCGTCGTAAGAGAGAGACAGGAAACACAAATATTGTATGTGCGAGCGAGAAAAAAGACATGTACTACTTATAATGCTACCAAACGCAAACGTCGTGAACCACTCGATGATTATAGCCAACTGATCGCCAATTGAATTCTGTCGATTGAATTACTAGAAATCTCAAAGCGCATGTGTTTAGGGTTTATTGAACGCCTTTTTTGGCGCTATTTTTAGATTGAAAAATAAATAGATATTTTTATTCAACAATAATAATAATGTTATTACATAATTTATTAAAGAATACCTGTCTAATTTAAAAAATTGTAAATTTATAATGTTATTGACATTAGATGAATAATCAGCGACATCTGTCCGTCGAAATGGAAACTTTTGATAGTGCACGAAAGGAAGGAATATAATAATTATAAGAATGAATAAGACAATTATAATAAGCGTTTTCAAACATTGTCATAAGATGGCGCTTTAGACTTGATTCCAATATTCAAAAAAAAAAGCTATAATATCTGAGGCTATAATATAAAATTATAAACTAACGCCCGACTTACGATTGAGCTTTGGGTTGTTATATCTGCTGTATGATGCCGATTACTTTTAAACATCTCTTTTCAGTGTTCCATAGCCCTTTCGAATCAAACTAATAATTTTGGCGCTAATTATTTTAGTTAGTTAGATACCATATTCATCATCAGCCTGTGTCACTCCATTGCTGGATGTATGCCACTCCCAAGACACTACCACGAACGATCCGCTGCGTTTCGCATTTCCATGACATGGTAACCTGAACTGATGTTACAGTATCAAGTAGTCTGCGGGACAGCCAACTTCTCAACAACTTAGTTACAGCAGATATAGCATGTTTGGGCTCATTAGAAAGTCGAGGGTTAAGTAGTTTATAATTTTTATAGTCTTTGCATTCAATATCATATCCCTTTCATTACATTATCATTATTAGTACTTTATTTTTCCTAATTTATATTTATAGCATATGTATTTCCAATGGTACGTTTATGCCTACCAATAAAATAACAGCCAATAGGTACCAAAATTCCTTCATTATTTCTTAGACTGGGCCTCTTTTACCATCTCTGAGTAAAGTGTTAAGTAGGCTAACCGCCATTTAAGTCACCGGTCACCGGGAATGATGGAGCTGATATACTTTTGTTTGTACGGTAAAAGACCCAAACATTAAAAAGAAAATAATAAAAAAATTCGTCTATCGAAAGATGTAGTAAATCGAGTGCATAATTTAATAAAATATAAAATTATTTCTAAAAGTAACTAATCAATACTTTACTTGTAGTTGATGAAAGACGCCCAGCAACTAAGTCAGTAAAAAGTCGTATTTTCAAGTCAAGTAACGTTTTGTGGTACTTTTTGTATTCAAAACACATAATAATATACGAGAATGCAACGGTCGAATTTTAATGTAAGTTAAAAAAAATCCTTTTTCTGTTTATTTATTTTCTACTCGTATCCTATAATATGTATCTTCTTTACATAGTGCTAGCTCTTGCACGCGACTTCGCCCGCGTAACTTTATAAAGTAGCTTCCTATAGGAGAAAGAATTTTCAAAATCGGTCCAGTAGTTTTTGAGTTTATTCATTACAAACATACGCATCTCTCTTTATAATATTATTAGTGTTAATATAGATTAGTATTATAAACAACTTAAACTACATATCCGCTGGTAGCGAGGCAAGGCCTAAGCTACCCGTGGTTAGGGCTGCAAATTGATGGGTAGGCCATTACTAACGACCTACTCACGTTGATGGTATAAATCAAGGCCTAAACTACCAGTGGATAGGGCTGCAGAATAATAGGAAATAGCAGAATAAGCAGAATAGGTAGGTTACGCCATTACTAACTGCCTACCCACGTTGATGGAATAAATCTGCCAGTCTTCCATGGAATCAACGACAGGTTAATATATTAAATTATATAAATTTAATATGTTATATTAAATGCCTAAGTGAACATTTCCGCGCGTTCAAAAGTTCACAAATGCAAGGCCGTTCACTTTCAAAAGGCGCGAGGTCGAGCACCTCAAGCTGACTCCCTTTCCTTAACATTGACAGTACGCGTTACAATGATTACTTTGTATTAGTCGCGTTTACTTTGAGTCATTGTTTCCG
Organism: Synanthedon myopaeformis; assembly: GCA_944738685.1. Classification (NCBI taxonomy): domain Eukaryota; kingdom Metazoa; phylum Arthropoda; class Insecta; order Lepidoptera; family Sesiidae; genus Synanthedon; species Synanthedon myopaeformis. Next base: position 2,150,546 of record OX122943.1, read on the forward strand.
TAATAATATAATTATAAACTAACCCCCGACTCTATTGAACCCAAATACACTATATCTGCTCTGTAAAGTTGCTGAGTAGTTGTACTTGGGTGTTCCGCAGACAGCCTGTGTCACAGAATATTTAATAATCCTTTGTGTCTGTGTATCTGTGTACACAGTTTGTTTTGTTTGAAAGCTGACGTGATCTTAGCTATAATTTATGAAGACCTCTTCAGGCGTTTCAAGACCATCGTCCCATTTCCTAATTGACAAAGGGATTTCACTAACTTCCACAGGTTCGATTGATGTGAAATTTGGTATAGTTACCTACTGTGACTTGGGTGGTATTTCCATGACAACCTTGATTTGATGCTGCAGCATCAAGTAGTCTGCGGGATACCCAACTCCTAAGCAATTTACAGCAGACAAAGCGTGTTTGAGCTCGATAGAAACTTATTTTATAAATTTAAATAATAGCTCGTTAAAATCTCAAGTACCTATGAACAATCTTACAAAAACAATATTTAGGTACGAGTATTCGTAAAGGTATTGAGCAATGCCTATGTTTTAAGTGTCCTGCTTCAATACTAAGTACACTTAAGTATTTTGTTATCAAACAAAGGAATTTATGAAACACTGAAGTGTTTGCAGTATGACCTATTTTATCATTTTATCAAACCTGTTGACACAGGTAAGATATTTGTTGAAACTTCTATATCCTAATTCATATAACTCCTATTCATACTTCCATACTACCTTTTAACGCCTTAACTACTCAATCAATCATCATGAAATTTTGCATACATTCTTAAGGATACAGGAAAGAACATACTCGTAGGTACCTTTCATTTAAAAAAAAGTAAAAAAAAAAAAACTAACGCCTGGCAAAAGTGTAATAGAAATGAGATGTAATGCGTTATATTGCTCATATATATATATATATATATATTTATTTATTTTTCAACGGGGACGAAGTCGCGGGCACCAACTAGTTAAAAATAACAATATAAGTACCTATTAAGCAAGCTGGTGTTCCGGTACTTCGTCCGTGTTAAAAAAAAGTAAATATCGAGATAGAGTTTAAAACTTAGGAGTGATGATATTTACATAGACTATTTTTTGTCTATGCGTTTGTGCACGCTAATCTCAGAAACAACTTGACCGATTTGAATGCAGTTTACACTGATGTATTGTTGCAAAATTATCGTAACATTTAGTGTTTGGTTCATTCCAATCAGTCTACAAATAAAAAAGTTAACGCGCTATTCCGAATATAACACGTACGAAGTCGCGATCACACCTAGTTTAAAAAAAAATTTGCATGCATTTCCGTTTCGCAGTAGATAACATTTCGTTATCTTTTGTAATGCGCATTTTAATACTTTATCACGTGTTCAAATCGATATCGACATGTCTTAAAAGAATACATATAGGTAAGTATAATACAAGAATTAAATAATGACAATTATCAATGAAGCTAAGTTGGTAATTAAATATTATTTTTCGCATAGAATATAATTACTTACTTGATACAATCTGATTTGTTGATTGCCATTGCCAAACAATAAAAAGAAAACAAAATTTTAAAATAATTGGTCATATTCGTAGACTAGATACGCGGCCGTGTGTTTTACGTGAATATGGGTACGTTTAATTTTTTTATTGAGAGGAGGAAAATCTTCTAAGACTCCGGTCAAGTCAAGACACCGGTCAAGTCAAGACACCGGTCAAGTCAAGACACCGGTAGTGTGAGGTTTTTACTCACTAAAAACATCCCCTTTCTAGTACCACGGGACCACGTTAGCATTACTTCTCGGTACTAGGCCCTCCTACTACTGTCCGCTTCAGCTATGTACAATTGTACACCTCTGCGTGTTCTTCCTTCTTTTTCAACAGAACCTCCGTCACAAACCCCACCATTGAAGTCCAATTATCAGTCGTCGCCAACATCCAAGCAACAAACCAGGTGGACAGTGTGGTTTGTCGGTTGGTAATAGACGACAATATGTTACGAGTAATATTTTCTTTGAGCGTAATAAGTGGATCTCACTAACTTGCACAGGTCGGGTTGATTTGAAATGTTGTATACTGTTACTTGAGTGGTATTTCCATGACATTGTAACCTTGATCTGGTGCTGCAGCATCAAGTAGTCTGCGGTACACCCAACTCCTCAGCAATTTACAGCAGATGTAACGTGTTTAGGCTCATTACATAGAATGGTCTCAATCATCGAAATAATATATCTTAGTTCGCTGGTCTCAATGGAATGTCGGGTGTTAGTTTATAATTTTTAATTATAGCTTGGTCGGTTGTCACCTTTCGGTCGAGTTTATACCGATAAGGATTGCGTCATAACAAAAATCAGTGTCATTATCACACATGCAGGAAATAACACCTAATTTGATAACATTTTGTAGATATATTTATTCATTACAATATATCGGGCATTAGGTAAAAGTCACATTGATTGGTTTAAGTCGTGATTACTAGCAATGAGTATTGTAAGTACTCTTGAAGACAAAATAATATGTGAGAATTTAAGACAAAAATAAATAAATTTTTATTTTATGATAAGTTCGGCAGACAGTCTGATGGTCAACTTGATGGTAGATTGCTACCATCGCCTATAACACAAGCAACGCCACAAGTGCTGCAAGTGCGATTAAGGATAAGGGATACAGTAAGATTAGGGATAGGGAAAGGGCTGTGGCATCCCTTATACGCTCACCGAAACACAACAGCACACGTGCTGTTATTTCATGGTGGTCTTCTGTAAGGAGGTGGTTACAGCCTGCAGACGAGCTGCCTAAATGGGTGCAAAATGTAATGAACCTTGGGCCACTATCTAGCCCTTGTGACATTGCTTGTGTTATAGGCGACGGTAGCCAACCATCATTAAGTAGACTGTCAGTCTGTCAGCCGGCGTTAACATTAAAAAAAAAGCGCATATACTTAAGTATAATATTTATTTATTGGCATTATCACAGAGATTTCATTTGCAGCTTGATAATATTTTTTATAAGTGTAAGTGTAATAAAATGATAATAGATACTTATTGTAAAATAATTTAATAATAAAGGTACATTTTAAATATCGTGCAAATAAAAGTGACGTGGTCGATGTGTATAAGTATAGAATGAAAAGTGTTTTCATTTTTAAACCCCGACGTCCGACGCAAAAGGGGGGTGTCATAAGTTTGACCAGTGTGTCTGTGTAGTTGTGTATCTGTAGGTATGTGGCATCGTAGCTCCCAAACGGATGGGCCAATTTTGATCCTTTTTTTTTTTTTAAATGCTGATGTATTCGAAATAGTTTTTAGCTATAATTTATGAATATCTGTTCAGGCGTTTGACGATCATCAGCTCATTTCCTAGTTGAAGAAGGGATCTAAAGATAAAATAAAACCTATAAACATAGATTCTGACACTTCCATCGCTATTTATATATGAGGTCGTTGTATATGTAAAAGCCAACACCAACCTATTTAAGCGAGTCTCTGATGATAGTAAAAGAGCACAAAGAGATCCCAACAGATTATGCATTCGAAAAGCACACACAGCCCTGATGCATAAAAGTGTTTTTTGTCAAGCACCAGTTATATGTAATAAAATTCTAAACACCTTTAAAGAACTTAATATTAATTTATTCAAGAAGAAAATGAAGAAATTACTCGTCGACAAATGCTATTACAATATAAAAGATTACATGTCTGATAATTCGTTGTAATAATTAGTACTTACTCTAAAATATTTGCACACCCTCAAAGGGTAGAATGTAGCGAGATTTATTTATTGTAAAGCCATTGTAACCTATATTCAGCAAATAAATGATTATTACTATTATTAGATATATTGAAAAATTATATTTAAAAAAAGTATGATAATGTTTGACACTTTGACTTTATTATAAAGAAGCAATCGGTCGGACCTTTCGCGCCTTTTTAAATGTCAAACGATTGCTCGTATACTCGTCTGCCGAAAAATGCCAAGGTCATAACATAATACATACGCATTCTCTTTTTTATATTTATTCGTTTTTGGCGTCTAAAACCTGTACAGTGTCTTGTTTTACGGAAACGAAATTGAAAGTATTATAATTTTAATTTCGTTATTAGTCTTTATCTTATTTTACATCTAGCTGCTTATAATTAAATTATAAACTAACATTCTATTGAGCCCAAACACGCTTCATCTGTTGTAAGTTGCTGAGGAGTTGGGTAGACCGCATCCTACCTACTTACTTGTTGCTGCAGCATCAGGTCAAGGTTACCATGTCATGGACTTTTAACATTATCTCACGGAGATTAACACGCTATATCTGCTGCAAGTTGCTGAGGAGTTGGGTTAGAGCACACTACTAAACGTTGCAGCATCTGGTTAAGGTTACCATGTCATGGAAATACAACAGAAGTAATAGTAGGTGACCCAAATTTAACATCTATTGAACATGTGGAAGTTAGTGTAATCCCTTCGTCAACAAGGAAATGGACGAACAGCCTTCAAACGCCTGATTAGATTTTAATAAATTATAAGGGTTGTCCCGATTTAGCCCCACTACTCCCCAGCCAAGTCTGTAGTTCTATGTTGGGATATTACCTATAGAAGAGTTATAGGACAAGTTTTCAGCTAGCCTCAAATACCTACCCGGAAATGTCTACCATCTCTCGGGCCACACAGGTAGATACTCACACACACACTTGCACACGCGCATGCGCACACGCACGCGCACACACACGTACACACACACACACACACACACACACACACACACACACACACACACACACACACACACACACACACACACACACACACACACACACACAATGAAGAGGCTCTAATGAGAGCCCCGTTAGACGAGTGGTTAGGGGGCTTGCTTTAACGCACTTACTCAAAGGTTCCGGGTTCGATTCCCGGCCGAGTCATTTGGAAATGACCTTTTTAAAGTTGCTTCTGAAAAGTAGTGGCACGGCACACTGCGTTTCACAGTCATTCTGGCGGCAGTAACCACAACAGAAGACCATCATATTATGCTGTTGTGTTTCGGTGAGTGAGTAAGGGATGCCAGAGTCCATTTTTCCTATACCTTCCCAATAATTTATAATATAATAAAAATAAGACCGGTAACGGATTTAGACGTCCTATAGGTATAAATCTAAAACAGCTAGTTTTTTCAAAGCGAACAAAGAAACATTGTAATGCTAGACAAAAGTCTAGTAGGTAAGGTAAGCCTATTGCAGTTTACAAAGTGAAAGGAACAAACGAAAGGTCACTTCAAAGACTTCAAAATTTAAACGTTCTAATATGCAAACTCCCAAACGCCCTCGCACCTATTTAATATTTTTTACTGGTGATCCGCCCCCGCCTTTGCATTTTTTTGACACAATCCCTTTAAATAATAAGGGACACCCGTCCCTTATTATTTATTACAAGAATTATTAGGAACGGATCTAATTATTAGGAACGATTACTAAGACGAGCCCATTTTGTTATGCACACTCAATGTTGGAGTTTAAGTATACCGCATTGTTAGTGCGCGAAATAATGCAATTTTCGTGTCGTAATATGACACCCACTTTTGCAAGAACTCGTTGGCACAGAAGCCAAATTGAACCGGTTTCTTACTATTTTGTTTGCTTATTAAATTATTACATATGATCTATGTTAACGCTGAAAAACTAATTAAGAAAAATAATAAAAATTGACCAGCCCTTGTAGTACTTATATAATATACTAGCTGTTGCACGCGACTTCGCCCGCGTAACTTTATAAAATATAGCCTATGTTCGCTGATATTGTAGCTTTCTATAGGTGAAAGAATTTTCAAAACCGGAATAGTATTTACCTAGTTTTTCTGTTTATTCATTACAAACATACAAATCTTCTCTCTAATTACAACATATTAGCAATATTATATTATATTTATAATATAATATTAGTAGGTATAGACACTAACAGGAGAATCTCTTCATGCCATCGATGCTTGATCCACTTGTCTTTTATAATGCGCACTGCCAAGTATCGGATGGTTTGGAACTCCCTACCGGCGGCGGCGTCTAAGTGTTTCCGAGCCTTATCTCGAAGGGCTCGAAGGCAGGTGAAACCCATTATTACGTAATATTTTATTAGTCGAAATATATGATTTCTATCATAGGTGATGGATATTTTAAGACCTAAGCATTAGGGAAAACAGCTGTTATATTTTTCCTTTTTTTAATTTATACTTACTTTCATTTTGAATTTTTTTATATTACATTTATTAAGTTTTTAAAATCTGAATAAAAATCTTTTGATTCACGTCAAATTATGAGTTTAAGGGCCTCTTTCACTAACTACAAGTAAAGTGTTGATTAGACTTTTAGAAATAATTTCGTTTTATTAAATTATGCACTCGGCTTACTGCATTTTTTGATAGGCGAATTTTTTTATTATTTATTTCTTTTTAATGTTGGGGACTTTTACCGTACAAACAAAGGTATATCAGCTCCATCATTCCCGGTAAATGACGGTTAGCCTACTTGACACTTTACTCAGAGATGGTGAAAGAGGCCCTTAGTGCAATTGCTCCTTTTTTAAAACCAGATAAAATGTTACGTGAGAAGAGGGAGGGAGTCTGCGAAATCTTATGTGCACTTACGTGGGGTAGGGTAAAAAATAGCCAAAATCGTCCTCATAATCCTAATAATTAATGAATAGCCACTTTAGATAAATAAAAAACATAAATAATGTAGGTACATATTTAATAGTTTAATGTAGTTTTTAAAGACATATTAAATTTAAGTCTTATTAAAATTAAGTACAATTAATACACTTTTGACATTGACATAAATAAATTGTAATAAAGTTTTAAAATACATAACACGTTTTAAAATTTAAAATAAAAGAATGACCAGAAAGAACAAAAGGACATTGTCAAAACCAGAATAGTTAAAATATATTTAACAAAGGAAAGGAGCTCAAAACAATTAATCCAGCATTATACATGCTTATAAAAAATCGATTATGCACTTAGATGGGAAAAAAAGTGAGATTAGTTACTCCCTATCTGTAAATGGACTTTATATACTGAGTCCAATGAACTCAGTATCATTCGCCGCTCAAAGAATACTGTCTTTAATACACGTGAGTTAAAAATACAGTTTTTGTGGGAAAATTAAATAAATTTGTCGACTCAATTATTACACGTGTTCGTTATTAGAATTGTATTGTGGGGATGAGTATTTAGGAATTTAGTTTTGTGTAGTCCTTTTTTCGATTATGTTATTTTATAATATAATCGATAAATGATAATGATAAAGATCGTGGTCCGTATCTTTCTTTTTGCTTCCATCTACGATTATGCAACTTAGACTAGTCTTTCAGTCTAAGTTTCTAATAAATCGGGTGTTAAATTTTTAAATTCTCCCAGCTACATGTTATTTCCTCATAATCTTAGTCTATGGCCGATTTTTACAACTTTTATAATATGCACCTTATCATACAAGTGTTTATATCATTGACATAATATATTACTAGGTTTATATTAATTATATTACTATGTGTTGCTTACTTTAATTATATTACTTTATTGCTAAATTAATTTTTCTTATTAATACTTATACTACTATAAAAATAAAAATTAACACTATGTCTTTTTATACTATAATTTTGTAAAGGGATAATTAATTTTGACTATATAGACGTTAAACATATTATTAGTGTTGCAATATTTTGAAAAACAGAATGTAAAAAGCGGTTATATTTTATAGGGCCTGCGAGTCTCCATAAACATATTAAAATTTAATTACAAAAATCAAAAAACACTACTAAAAAAAGTTCTCTAAGCAACACTTTCTCTGTTTTTCCATTTTCCTTTTTCAAATTTTACATACATTTTTAGATACAAATATTGCCTTATTAATTTATTAAACATTGCAGTAAGTTAAGAAGAACAAACGAATTTAAATTAAATTGAGACTATGTTCATACCTAATCCAAGGGCGCTCAGAATAGTACCCTGGTTCTAATTTCAAATAAAATGGAAAATACATTTTGGAAAAAAATGCAAATGTATTTGCATTTGAAAGTTTACTATCACAGCCATAAAAGAAATTTTCGAGAAAAAAATTATTATTTAAATTTTAAATTATTAAAAAAAAGAATTTATAGTTCTTTCGATATGAAATAGTTGACTTAGATGTAAATAAATTTAAGCAACTCAATGAAAAATTATCAAATCTCTACAAAAAAAAATTGTGTATCATTTTCTAAATAATAATTACTTATATAAATTAAATTTTAATTTCATAAATACAATTTCTTTAAACACTGACAATTAAACATCACTTAAAATTTTTCACTGGAATAAGAGAACCTCAGATAAAATAAGAACTATAGATAGAGCCCTGTGGAGGGCAGAGTGAAGCCGGTAAAACTACGCCTTCACCGTTACACACCTACGAATGCAACCAAACTACTATTGAAAATGCCGAATTTCGTAGTGAAAGGGTATAAAAATCCGTCTACAAAACAATAAAAAGCAGGATGAAATCACATTTCACACGTAAGTTAACTTGGAAACTAATATTTTAGTTATAACACAAAATCTCAATATAGTAAACGGACTAGGCACGCATGTTTATAAGACCGGCTTCACTATGTTGTCTGCAAAAATTCTGTCTATAGTTCCTATTTAGTCTGAGAATAGAACATAAAAAAAATGTATGGATTTAATTTTTTTTAAATATTACTAATAGTTCTTTTACTATGAAACAATTGACTTGGTTATTGAATATTTTAAGTATAAGACATAAAAAAAAATTCTGCAACACCTAAATATTAATAAAATATAATACCAATTTCATATATACATACATTATAATTACACTAACTATTTACTTAATCACTGGCAGTAATTTACACTTGAAATTTTCAATAAAGAAAAAGTTTAAAAATAATTATTTTTAAAATTTTTTAATGATTTCCATTCACTCCGTTAGAGGTGGCTTCTTTAATACTTTTCAAATGGAATGGTGTAATAGTGAACACTTCTCCTCTGACTAATTCCTCAATATTTTCCCCGCCGTAGGACAGCAATGGGGAAATTTCCACATCAATATTATCAGCGATCTCTCCGCCGCACTCCCTTATATACTTTCTGTGGAGATTGAGCAGATCTTGCTTGGCGGTCGAAGGACAGTCCTTCTTCGCTGCATCTGAATTCTTCAATGCTGAGAATTCCACATCTCTTGCTACTTCCAAACAAATGAAATTCTCGGCAAACTCGAATACGTCAAAAATGAATTTCTCCATTTTAATACCGTTCGGCTCCTGTGGCTTCTGCCGAACACCGTCAGAGTCCATGTAAGGTATCTTTTTCTTGGCGATGTGGAGTTTCAATTTTGCCTCATAGTTGCTGAATTTATACAAGAATTCTGCTGAGAAATAGTGATTACAAATGTTACCAGCGGAAAAAGTCAATCGGCCGTCATCATTTTTTCTTTCGGCCGCCTCATCCGTGAGCTCAGAGTACTCCACAACTTTGTAATGACCATTCACCCTGCACACGACACCCACTGCTTCACTCGGAGACGACTTCTGTACAACTTTTGCTGCACAATCTGCTTTTTTACTCTTACAATACCCGATGAAGACCGGATCTGCTACTTTTATGAGAATGTTATCGACGGAGTGAGCGTGCAGATGCTTAATACCTCGTCTACTTATATCATCGAGTATTCCTTGAGTTTTCAACGCTCTATACAATCCTCCGTTGCCATCTGGGGCAGACGCTATATTATTTTTTTGGTCCAATAATATTTTTCCATCAAAATCAAAGCACGGCAGTCTACCCTGCTCGAAGAAAACAATGTCTTCTTCATACAATCCAAAGAAACCGTGTGATTTAAAAAATTCCGCTGTCGGTGTCATAGTGTGTTCAGACGTCATTATATACCAAGTGATTTTCCCCACAGTTCCAGTATTTTCTGCAGCCATCTGTTGTAAACGAACAATTCTTTCCGCTTGAATTTGAAATAAAGTTTTTTGGGAGGGTAGTCCAATATTGTACATGCCTTTGGGATGTCCGAACCCTAGTCTTGTGGCTTGACCGCCGGCTAGCAATAATACGCCGACTTCGCCTGCCGATATCGCTTCGAAACCAATTTTTTCATATTCATCTTTTTTTTCCTTACTCAATCCCGGCACGGACTCGTAGTGTGTCTGCGGTATAGGCTTCAAATCGTCGTCTTGCTTTTCCAATATTGTTTTCGTCGTGTCCATAGCGCGACGAAATATCTCGTTCACTTCCGCCATATCCCACTTCCGGATTTCTCCCGCCAAAATTTCCCGCTCATTTTCATCTAGTTCCGGCCAGAATTTCAAAAGGTGCTCCTGGCCGTTAGCCTTTAAATATTCAAACAATGTTTCGTAGGTCATCGTGGTGCAACGTCTGAAGGAATTATGACTGGTTATTTATCGTTACCGTAAAATATATGTTATCGTTACCGATCGGCCCGATTAGAAAGTGAATACTGTTTCATAGTTCGGTCGGGCGCGGCGTGCCGCATTTCTGCACCGTTCTCCCACCACAAAGCAAAGTAAAAACACGTCGGCTCCCACCTGACATTATTATTGTGTTAATAAATTCTTTTGTATTTATTTAAACAACACTATATAACTCAATAAACACAAAACGATAGTAAGGAATAGATAGTTACGTTTGTTTATTTATCTATTTTTAGTTAACAAATCATTGTACGACTAGTTTATTTACTTTACTAGAATTTTTAGTAATTCAATTAAACGTCAAAATAAATAATATTCAGATATTTCGTTTTACTTGGTTGGAATTTGCGTTTACATGCATTGACAATGACATTATATAGATAAATGTGACAGTGACAGCACCTTGTCTGTGTGTGAGAATCATAAATCATTATGATTCTCACACACAGACAAGGTGCTGTCATACCAAGCAGAAAAAGATTTAAAAAAGCTTAAAAGATTTCATAAAAAAAAGCTTAAAAGCTTAAAAGTCAAAGCTGCTAGTCACGTGACCATCCATGTTTTATGTGCTATAGCAATTGGCACACTTAACTATACGATAATTCCAATCCATTACAATTCCAATAAATCTTTCCAATAATTTTATAATTCGTCTGTGAAGACGAGTATATACTGACAGAACAGTATATACTGACAAGGAGTTTCAATTCAACGTCAATCAAACTTCAACATAAATCTGTCTTTGTCAAAAACATAAAAAATGTCAAATGGCATCTGGATTGAGATAATCCTTTTACTATTAGTTATTATAGATTTTTTATTAAACATTGTGTACAGTGTGAGTTTCGTTGCGATTTACATTATAAAATTGTTCATACAGTTGACTTTTAATATAAACATGACAGAATCGCCGAAAACTCGCAAGAGAAACACGAAAGAACTACCCCATCATACTGTTGTAAATCGCGCTTGTGTGAACGCTAACTGGCAGCAGTTTTTAACATATAATTTTATAACGGACAATAAAAACAGTGAAAAAACCAAAAACACTACAAAACAACAATACACGGGTGCTTTTAGAAGAACACGCAAGAAGATTGAAAAAGAAGCAGCAGACCAACATAACCTCAACAGTTTAGGAGTCGGCTTGACAGATAAACAAATGAGTTCAGAAAACAAACCACAGGATAAACAAAGACCGAAATCTACATTAACCAAAGTCGTAGCAATGGATTGTGAGATGGTCGGCGTGGGCTACGATGGTTCCGATAATATGATAGCCCGCGTTTCTCTTGTGAATAAATTTGGCGATTGTATTTATGATAAATTCGTGAAGCCCCAGGAAGAAGTGAAAGACTATAGAACCGACGTCAGTGGAGTCAGAAGAGAAGATTTGTTGAATGGAGAGGAATTTACGATAGTTCAGAAGGAAGTGTCTGAGATATTGAAAGGTCGTATTTTAGTTGGACACTCTTTGAGGAATGACTTTAATGTTTTATTTTTATCGCATCCGAAGAGAAATATTAGAGATACGTCAAAATATAAACCGTTTAAACAGGTTTGTAATATGTGTGTTAATATATATATTTTATGTTAAGATTGTTAGCAGGTTGACGGTTGACTTGATGGTAGGTGGCTACCACACCTATATAATATAACACAAGCAAAGCAACAGGTGTAGCAAGTGCGTTCCTAAACATAGTAGGATAAAGGATAAGGAACAGAGAAAATCTGGCATTACTTACAGAAACAACAGCATGCATGCTGTTATGTTAAGGGAAGGGGGTGGTTTCTGCCACCGGACGGGCTGTCCAAATGACTGCGAAATTCAATGTGCCATACCAGAGCCAACTTTGAAAAGTTCATTACCAAAGTTGTTCCTGCCGGGAATAGAACCTGAGAACCCTAAAACAGAGTGTTAAGGCAAGCACCCTAACCACTTATCCTACGAGCTCATCAAAAATTTCAATTTGAGTTAACAATAACATAAATAATTAATGAATTTGTTTTTTTATTTCAGATAACAAAAGGTAACACACCATCTCTAAAACGATTAGCCAAAGAAGTTTTGGGGATTGATATACAATCGGGTGAACACAACTCCGTTGAGGATGCCAGAGTTGCCATGCAGTTGTACTGCACTGTTACAAAGAAATGGGAGATGCAATGCAGTCAGAAACGAAAATATTCCAAACCGACTGAAGAGTAAGACTGAAGTGTCCCATTACTACATTTGTTCAGCTTTTGTCTATACAAAACTTTGTCTTAACTAGTGTCTGACCGAAGCTTTGGCTACTTTCGACCAAAAAAACCACCTTGGTGACCTTCGCCTTTGATCAAAACCCGGCCGAAGCTAAAGGTTTCACAGAAGATTTCCAAATAAATAAATGTTCTAATTTACATTATTTCGATATGTAATTATTTTTGACAAATAAATTGCAGTCATTTTTTTATCATTTAGATAAAAATTTACTCAAAGGAGAAACCCTTTCACTTGCGACTTTTTTGTATCTTAATGTCAATATTTTTATTGACTCAATATTCATCTTACTGTGTTTTTTCAAAGTTAAAAACGATGTTTTTTCAAACGCTAGCTTAATTATTAGCTTGTTATAGAATTAATTAATAAGAAAAAATGTTTTTGTTTTTTGTACATGCATTTTGTATTGATTAAAATAAGATAAACCTTTTTAAACAGTGTGTTTTTTTATTTGCCTTATTCATACTCGAATAGTACAGTCACATGCTGAACCTCAGACCTAAGAATAAGAATGCTGTTTATAAAAATTATAGACAGAATCTTGCGAACAATATAGTGAAGCCTGTTTTATAAACATGTGTGCGTACACCGTTTACTGTATTAAGATTTTGTGTTCCAAGCCTTCAACCTTCAATTTTCGTTTATTTTTATTGAAAATATAGGTCCCAAGTTTACTTATGTGTGAAATGTGATTTTTATTTTTTGAAATTTAGTTTTTACACCCTTTTACTATGTAATTCAGCGTCTTCACTAGTAAATCCATACTAGTATTATAAATGTGAAAGGAAATGTCTGTCTGTCTGTTACCTTTTCACGCCATAACTTATCCGATCATCATACAGAAAAAAGTACTGTTCTTAAGGGATCATCTAAAATAAAGAAACTAACGTCCGGCCAAGTGTAGCAACAGGAGATTTTATTAATATTGCTTATGTTTTTATTTTTCCCTGGGCCGGCAAAGTGAAGCCATCACTTTGCCGGCCACAGGGCTCTATCTTTAGTTCTTGTTTTATCGAAAATTGTTATAAATAAAAACACCTTAATAGTTTATTTTTTAAACTTTATTTAAAAACTCAAAAAGTATTTTTTTTTATTAGTTAACATATTCCGAGCGAATCACGTGTCAAGGATAAACGACTTAATATCAACAAACCAATCAAGTTAAATTTAAAACAAACAGTCAATCATTTTAAAATGATAAGTACAATAATAAATATGGACTCAGGAAATAATTAAATACTTTTAGAATAGGAACATCAAAAATATCTAATACATCAAATAGTTGCCAATCTTTATCAGTATAAATAATAATAAAAAAAAAAACGCATCAGTTTTAGGACTGAACGTCGAAGAGCAACATCTTAAACTATTGTTAAAACTTATTATGTACCAAAAAGTACGGACTAATTCGGGTAGATGGCGCTTATTTCATACAATCAAACGTCACTGAGGGTGTCGTTCATAGACTGAGACGTCTCGAATTCACTGTTTTTTCCTCATAGGTACTAAAAGTGTCTTCAAATACTATTAAAAAGTTACAAAAATAGGTACCTGCTATTAAATAACAATAAAAAAGTATTTTTCAAAACAATATTTTCTCGGCTAAATTGTTAATTGCTTTTATTTTACTTATTAATTTATAACAATATAATGGGTCCAGTTGCCTGAAAATAAATGTTTTATTTTTCATAATTTCTAATTTTTCAGGTGAAAAATTGGTAAAATTTTACAAAAAAAAACACCTATTCTCTTTTTCGGTGTGATTTGACTCTTTAACTAAACCAATCTCAATGAAATTTAGTCAGCAGTACATAAATCCAGAATAAGAACAAACTCGAACACAAGTCCGTTTCAAGAACACGGACGAACTCGAGGGAAAAAGCTTTTTTACTTATATAAAATTCCATATTTATTATTGTAAACACATGACTAGTTAAAACATATATCGTGGTTGTCGAACCAAAATCTGCTCACTTTTTTTAATGTTTAGATTGACTGACAGGCAGACAGTCCACTTGATGGTAAGTGACTACCGTCGCCTATAACACAAGCAACACCATAGGAACTGCAAGTGCCTTGACGATCATAGAAGGATAAGAAAGGGATGGTGTAATGGGATCTGGCATCCCTTACTCACTCAACGAAACACAACAGCACAAATGCTCTTATGTATTTCACGGTGGTCGTCTGTAAGGGGGTGGTTACTGCCGCCAGACGGGTTATTGCTGCCTTATCTTTCGTAAAAAAAAACTCCCAAGCGCTTATGAGAACTATTCGTCGAACTAAGACCTCTTAATAAAACTTAATGCTATGTTCTAGAATACATTATGTAAAATATATATTAAATTTTCATGTTTAAAAGACAAATTAGTTTACGTATAAACAACCTTAAATTTCAAATATAAAAAATATTATTTTAAATAAACCTTCATGTTAAATTTTTCATAAAAACTCTGTCAATATGCACATAGCAGATTTTGGTTTGACAACGACTATAGTAAGGCCAAGGAGACAATGCAACCAATGTAAACAAAGGCGACCCCTTCTGTCCTTTTTTATTATTATTTTTATTTATTTATTAATAATAGGTTTTTCTCTTGGCCAGCATATAGCTTTGATGAGGCCTATGACGGAGCGAGCTCATCCAGAACATGCCCATTCACTCCAACTTTGAAAGGATTTGTGTTATATGAGCTTGGAAACACAGACCACAGAAGAGAGTTCCAATCCCAATGTAAAAGTAACTCTGTCTGTCTGTTACCTTTTCGCGCCTTAACTACTCAACCGATTATTATGAAATTTTGCATACACGTTATCAGGGATACAGGAAAGGACACAGGGTATATTTCATCTCGAAAGAGAGTACCTACTTTTCCCAAGGTATTATCTAAAATAAAATTTAAAAAAAAAATCTAACGCCTGGACAGTGTTATAGCAACGGGAGTTCAAGCGTTTTATTGATTATTTATTTTTTAATTTTGAACGGGGACGAAGTCATTGGCACCAGCTATTATAATGTAATGTTTGACAAACCTTCAGAGTTTGTTTACATTATTTGCGTTGTCTTCTTGGCCTTGCTTTATATGTAATTCACATTATCCAACATAAAATTAATTTGTGCGTGGGTATAACGAAAAAAAAAAATTTTTTTTTACAAACCTACCTACAACTTGTATCGCACATACAACGTCAAGTTACACGAACTTGGATACTTTTTTTATACAATATTTTGTTACACTTATACACTAATAATTAAAAAAATAATAATCATAGTAATTTAATATTAAAAAAAAAAACAATACTATACAATTTAAGTACAAATGTATACGAACAATACTTTTTCGACTTGTCTTTTTAAAAAAAGTTGTGGATCTTACAGTAACAGGTTCACCTAAATATAACAATGTATCATAAAAGAGTTATGATGTCTTGAAAAAATAACCATCTATCTGTCTATGACCATAATAGCCCAAAGAAGAAACAAAAGGGGGTATATGTGTACGTTACGCGTCGATCGACTATAAGCGAAGCGGTATCTCAAAAAAAAAAAAGTATATTTTATGTCTTTTATGCCAAAAGATAGCCTAAAAAAATACGCATCTAATGAATTAACCCGTTTAGCGCTATCTTGTTCAAAACATATGAAAAAACCTTAAGAAAGAATCTTAAACATCCGCATCCGCATTCACATCCGCAGATGTGGAAAAAATCGGCATCCGCAACATCCCTGCTACGTGACTTTTGGAACAAGCATGATGCTTCGCGCATGCGCCCGGAGTACTTGGCAAGCCACGACGCGGAACGCACGTCGAATCTTTCGCACGTCGCATCTTTTGCACGTCGCATCTTTCGCACGTCACATCTTTCGTACGTCGCATCTTTCGCTCCGCGACGTAATATCAAACCAACAGCACAGCCTCTTTATATATAAAATGGTTGGTTAAAATCAATGATTAGTTAAAGAAATAGTAATAATAAAAGTGTTCTTATTCTTATACTTTGGTCTTGTATTACTTATTCCGTTAGATGTATAACCCAATAGTATAATTCGATCTGTTCAATCGCAAACACGCCACAGTTCTTATATATGTATGCGTTTTACAATATTACGACCTCAGTGTATATTTAAGTTTCATTCTTTTATAAAACTGTATGTAAATTTCAAAACTTTTTCTTATATAGTTTTGTAATATATATATATATATATATATATATATATATATATATATATATATATATATATTTAATGTATATATAGGTTGAGCGTTATGCCACTTATTGGATTTTGTTTTGTATGAGACTGTGTATTTAGTATTATAGTCGATCGACGACGTTACGAGTAATATACTCTTTGTGAATATTTAACAATTAGAATCAATACTACACATGAACTCTTCTCAACAACATTTTGTTCTACATAATATATGTATGACATCCAAAAGGACTCAAAAAGTTGCGCTAACTAATGACTAGTCATACCGCAAAAATACTATTAAAAAATTAAATACGATTTCTTATTAAGCAAATTATTATAAAGACCCATCAATCTACTAAAACTATGGATTTAGAAAGTACGCCTAAAATGAAATCATGGCGGAGTCAATGGTAAAAGGTAGTAACGACCAACTTCTACTATTCATTTTAAACTCTAATGTGTTGACGTAAAGTCACATTTTCTTTAAATGACAGACGTTCGGTTGGTTTTAAATGACAGATGACAGAGTTGATGCTCTAACGGAATATGTCACTTTTAAATGTTCCATAAAGTTCGTAGTGTTTTGTATGGCGTGCGAAATCCATAGTTTTATAGTACATTGATGATGATAAATACGAAAAAAAAAAAAAACATGATAAAAGTTTTTAAAAAGCGGTAACAATTTGTTCAAAATATTAAATGTTAAAAATTGCTAACGCATTACATTTACCACCAGGCGTTTCAATTTATCTCTGAAACTCAACACATCCTAAGAAATTAACTTTGGGGTAAACTTTCGATTTTTTTTAACTATCATTAACGTCGGTTAAACAAAATCAACGACAAACGGATTTTGTGATAACGCTTTAAAAATATATGTGTATATATGTAATATATAATATATATTTTATAAGTAATAAAGGTATTTCCGAATTTCGCGTCCCACTTTAGTCATGTTGGTGCAGAGTTCTTGATCTCTGGAAATAAAAGGAAAAATCTGTATAGACCGTGATGTTTTAACACTTTTTTAAAAGAACTAGTAGTAGTAGTTGCGCAGTCATTTGGGCAGCCCGTCTGGCGGCTGTAACCATCCCCTTACAGAAGACCACCGTGAAATAACAGCATATTATGTGCTTTTGTGTTTCGGTGAGCGAGTAAGGGACGCCAGAGCCCATTTCCCTATCCCTTTCCTTGATCCTTAATCTTTTGATGCAACACATATGGCGTTGCTTGTGTTATGGGTGACGGTAGCCACCCGCCATCAAGTGAACCGTCAGCCTGGCTGCCGACCTTAACACCCATACTAATATTATAAATGCGAAAGTAACTCTGTCTGTCTCTCTGTTACCTTTCACGCCTTAACTACTCAAGCGATCATCGTGAAATATTGCGTGCACGTTGTCAAGAATACAGGAAAGGACATAGGGTACCTTTAATTAAGAAAAAAGTACTGTTCCCGTGGGATAATCTAGTTTTAAGAAAACTAACGTCTGGAAAAAGTGTAATACCAATACAGATGCGAAAGTTTGTTCGCTTGGATATTTGGATGTCTGTTAGTCGATCACTCAAAAACGACTGAGAGGATTTGGATGAAATTTGGCACACAGATAGTTCATTAACTGGAATAACATAGAATAATATATGGGAGACCTTTAATCCTATAAAAATATTATATTCCAGTGGGATTTTCAAAAAACTTACGAAATCATGGGCACAGACAGATACATTCTTATACATACAAAGCGGAACGAAGTCGCTGCCATCAGCTATACCAGTTATACTGAAAAAAATTGACTAATAGTCTTAATCTTAATAATAATAATTTCAATTGATAGCCTACCTAATATCACCCCAACCGCCGTTCCCTTTGACCAATCTCTTGTTATGTTTTGCGCCTCCAGCGCTCACAGTAGAAGTCACTCTGCTCGGGTAGAGATATTTCTTAGCATTTTGTAGCAATTTTTGCACCTTACTTATCACTGTTGAAGCGTTACAGTTCGATTTCTTATGGTGTATGCCACTGAAAAAGAAAAAGTTTTTTTTTTTTTTTTTTTTTTTTTTTCATTTTATATTATTTATAATTTTAAGGCTATATAATAATACATATAAATAAAATAAAAAAAATAACTTTTATTTCTATGCTGTATTAAAAACAAAATGTTGAAATTACAAGATTTTAAAGATTTGAACATTTAAGGAATGCCAATTTAAAAATATATATATATATATATATATATATATTTAGTTCTAAAAATTAAGTTTCTGCATGAACCCCTATACAGGTGAAGGCCTCCTCCAAAGTAATACATATATATACTCGTATATATATAATGATAACATAACAATAAAAACCACTGAGGTTTAATCTTGTGTTATCATTTGTGACTATTACTAAAATCTATAAATATACTATTAATTACAATTTAAAAAAATATTACTTTAATTTAAATTGAATATTTTAAATCGTTATATTGTTACATAGATCTGAAGGTAGGCTGTTGATAAGATGTGGGACAATGTAAGCGGTAGTCCTTTCGCCGTACGTATCAACCGCTTTTTTGAAATTGCTCTAGCATACAGGCTGTTCCATCAATTTTTTTTTCCACTGGAAGGATTCCAGTGATGACATATTATGGCGTTGAAACATGGTCTCTAACTAGGGTCCTCGTAAGAAAGCTCAACGAGCTATGGAAAGGAATATGCTCGGGATTACAACAAGAGATCGAATCAGGAATGAGAAGATCAGTAGACTAACGAAAATTACTAACATAAGCCGGCGGATCATTAAGTTTTTTGTGTTTGTGGGCAGGACACATTTAGGACATCCTCAACCTGATAAGGGCCAAGGGTCGACCTGTCCTATTGGCAAGTTATGGGGGGAAGCCTATGTCCAGGAGAGAACGTCCTACGGCTAAGATGACTTCTTTTACAACTACCCACCATTCTCCAATATGAAAGACGCGAGGTCCCTTGCATAGCATAACTTTGAATTTCTCCTTTCCCGGTCTGTTCTGCGACAGATGTAACAGAGAATAATCCCAATTATAATCGTCGTAAGCGCAAAACTGTTGTTGCAACTCCATTATGTTGTTCCAAACTGTTCTGTTGAAGACCATTCCCATGTTGTGCATACTCGAATGCCACGGCGTTATTTCAACCTGAAAACGACAAGAATCAAGTCTCAAAAGGAGCGTAGATAAAGTTCAAATTCCTTTGAATGAAGTACTACGACACCATTTTGAGTTTTAAGTTTCAAATCAAAATGGTGGCAGTTGGCACAGACGTTGTTTAATATGTACTCGAATATGATCTTTACACCTGGGTTGTTGCGAATACAGAACTTTGAATATACGGATACGGATTTTTAGAAGATCACATTCACTAATGCGGATTTCAAGTTTTTTTTTTTTTTTTAAATAGTTGTATTTTTATTAAGTAATCAAACTTTTAGTGGAAAATTTAAATAAACAATTCAAATTAATTGACCTTGTGGAAATCTGCCAGATTTAGGACTAAAGCAAGGCCAACGAGACAACGCAAAGAATGTAAAATTGTAAACTAATTTTCAAAGGTTGTTAAGATGTTTTCCTATACCATGAAAAAGATAGCGCCGCCGGCCGCTTCGTGAGAAGGAAATGAACAGAGGGTTGGGTTTGTTTAAATTGTTTGCGTTGACTATTGCGGATGCGGATACGGTTGCGGATGTCTAAACAGATGCGGAAGTTCCGCATTTGCCGATGCAAATATCCGCAACAACCCTTCTTTGCACTATGTGAATAGAGTTGTGAATAGCATGCAGAAAACGATTTTATACTAATATTTTGATTGAGTGAGTCTCCACATGATTACACTTTAGGGTGTAGAACGATCTCTTAATTCATACTATCTGAGTCTCGCGGCTTTGCCTTTAAAATTAATAGTATAACACAGAAAAATAATCTCAATGGCTTCTTTAAAACATAAGTCTCAAACTAGTTTTATATTTGCTAAACTATTTTAGCTGTAATTAAAAGATCATAAAACAACCCTAGCTAAAAAATCAAAGCATTTTTCTCTGTCAAACAATTTTCAACTTTACAGCCATAACAGCAAAGTCGAAAACAAATTGCATAATAATAATAATATAATTTACCTACTTATTAAATTTAAAGCTTTGCAGTAGATGATCTTACCAAAATTTATTTTCTGCTTTATATCTAACGATAAAGTTGATAATGGTTTGAGAATAGAAAATTTTAAAGCATTGACTTTGCTACATTTCAACAATTTACATGTTTAAATGCTATGGCTATATGGAAATACTATGGCCAAGCGAAAACAGCTGCTATATATACATTGCACTACGAATCAAAATAGCATAAGAGTCCCTCCACCGATTAATGTTGTAGACAAACTTTGCCGAACAAGACACAATTGAACTAAAATATGTTCCAATCAGTTTTAATCCTATATGCAAGACATTAAAGTATAATTTTAAGTGATACAATTGAGAGTTTGCGCTGACACTAATGGCACGCACTATTTTGACAAAAAAAATGCAAAAAGGCAATACATTATACATTTTAACAATCCCTTTGCCTATAAATTAACTACCAAATCTAAAATAGAGTACCTTAGGAGAATTTATGATATAAGTTTCTAGAATTTATATAATATTGATGGGTGAAAGAAATTTTTGAAATCCTCAAATAATACCAAAATGGTAAGAATTATAAAAAAAGTTTCAGACAATATATTTAATTTTACATAAAAGTTAGGGAGGTTAGCCATAAAGCATTTTTTACAGCTGTATCATTCCAATACGACTAGCCAATGGATACTTTCACAGTTTAGTAACAGACACTTTGTTGCAAAACAATATCATTACAATTCTTATATGGATACAAATAAAACTATCAAATAGTCTGTCTGTTCGACAATTATATATGATTCTTTACAATTCTAGAGAAAACTTTAATCTTTTAACCTTTTTCCAAACATGCTTGCATGCACATGCTTAAAGAGTAAATACACTTATTCAGCTTAATTCAGATTTTGCCCATGGAAACCATTAGTTTTGTATGGACATGCGTACAGTAGTACACACTCGATAAGGCTCGTTGTGAATCTTCGTTCACACAGAAAAGAAAGTCGGCTCCGACTATTAACGAAGAATCTTAAAACTTACAATAAACCTTAGATACAATATCTATAAGGTTCATAATACAATGCAGCTGTTAATTTTGTCGCACTCGCACGTGCGTAACATGCCGCTGACATAGCGATACTGGTGACCAATAGCGATACTGGAAAAAGCCGCCAAGTGTGTGGATTGGTCGATAGCATTTCCCACGCTTTAAAAAATCGTCTTCTGCGCAGGTACATCCCTGAGCCATGTCAGTTGGGTACTACTGTACGAACCCATTCAATTTTCGTCACTTATGAAGTTTTAATTCTGAACACTAGGAAAAAATCTATTGATAAACCAGCATTTCTATGAAGTTTCTAGCAGTAATTACAAAGTATATATACATGTACAATGTATACAATATTAAACAGTTATTAGTAATGTTTTCGCATAATTATATTTATTGCAATATGAAACAAAAATAAGTATTACTATAATAATTTAGTAAAATGTGTTCGTTGTAAGATTAAATTTTGTCTACATAAAATTTATCAATAGTTTGAATACGCCTAGAATTGTTCTATTTTTACATCAGCCCCTTGATGAGTGAAACTCATGGATATTAAAAAAAAAAACTGTTGTTTCATATTGCAATTAAATTATCACATTTCTTACATATAGGTAAAATATAATTTGGTTTTTTTTTAATGCATAATGCAAAAACATTACAACCCAATCCGTCATTTTCTCACGATCGAGTCAATAGATGGCGGCATTGTTGAAAAAAAATCACACATTAGCCTTTGGATTATTCTACGTTTTTTTTTTTTTTTGTTAAGGTCGTCAGACAGGCTGACGGTCCACTTGATGGTAGGTGGCTACCGTCGCCTATAACACAAGCAATGCGATAGGTGCTGCAAGTGCTATGCCGACCATGGAAGGATCAAGAGGATTAAGGACAAGGAAGGGATGGGGTAATGGGCTCTTGCATCCCTTACTCACTTGCCGAAACACAATAGCACATAATATGCTGTTATTTAACGGTGCGCATTATCAATTTGCTGAGCTTATATTTGCTAGCATTATTCATAATTTTTAAAATTAAAATTACCCATGGAGGGTTCATCTTGAAACAATTATAATGACGCAATCTACTGACGAGAACTTATTTGACTAACACTGTTTCTTACTGTTTTAAACGGTGGGTTACAGCTATGGAGGGTAAGGAGGTAAGGAGGACCGACACTATGTATTAAAAAGTGGTCCCAGAATACCTGGGGCCCCAGCCAAGAACCAAACCAATGCAAACGTTTCGTTGCGTTCTTACGAAACGAAAGAAATAATGCCCGGTGATTGGTTGTTGTAACGCCCACATAAAATTTTGACCAATCACAAAGCTTTCTCTCAGCGTAGCGTAGCCTGAGCGTAGCGTTTACGACTGTACGTTTGCTCTTGGCTAGGGCCCCTGGCGCTCGTGTAGCATTGCCGAGTAAATTAGACAAAGATAGATAGATAGAAGATATGCTACAGTAGAGCCATTGTGACCACTTTTAGAACCCTTATTTTATTGTTGGAAAGGACCATACGAGTCGGTATTCCTTACATCTACCCTCGATAGTTATAGCAACACAAAACGAGATGTACACCCAAACCTTCACGGGATAAAGGTTTGGGGCAAAGCGCGTATGGACGTGTGGGCTGTAAGTTTTCACGTGACATTGTATCAGACTAAATTCTATGTTGGACCCAACACTGGTTCAAACATTTGCTCAAATAACCTTTTGTGTGTTCGCGTAGAGATTCGGATACACTTGGAAATTCCACGCTTGTGTCTCCTTCAGTCGTCTCATTTCTTCGCTGGCGGCCCTCAATTGCTGTATATAGTTCACTGACAGTTGCTTCTTCCGCTAATCACATTAGACACACACACACATACACATATAAAACACACATGTTGTGACGTCACACACGTCCATTGCGGGGTTTGAAACGCACGTAACCATAATTTCGAACTGTTCCAATTCATTTAGCTATTGTACTGTTCAAAATTTAAATTGGTGAGGTCAGTTAATAAGAATCACAGATAATATATAATAGATATTTAGTTGGGATTATACTAAATATATACGTTTATTAAAATATAACGAAGATTTATATTTAAGACTAGCTGGTGCCCACGACTTCGTCCGCGTTGAAAAAGAAAATATATGAGTAATAACGCCTGACATCGTTATCGCTGTGACGACGGTGGCACCGCCACGCTTGTATCTCCGACAACGTGTATGCAAAATTTCATGATGATCGGTTGAGTAGTTAGCCGTGAAAAGGTAGCAGACAGACAGACAGACAGACAGACAGACAGAGTTACTTTCACATTTATAATATTAGTATGGACTAGTATGGATTAAAGTCTACACTTTGTTAAATTGATATTTTTTTTATGATAAGGTCGGCAGACAAGGCCTAATAGTAGGTGGCTACCGTCGCCTATGAAACCTGCTACGCCACAGGCGCTGCAAGTGCCCTACAGTAGGATTAAGGATAGGGAAATGGGGAAAAGAATAGGGGATTTTACTCCCAAAAATTTTTATACCCCGTAAACTCAAAGAAAAGAAAAATTTACTTACATACAGTTACAAAAAACGTTTTTACAATAACCATGATTGAAGACTCCTTATGAGGATAAGGGATTATAGGAAGTGATAATGAAATGGGCTGGAATGAGTCTAGTACACAATCAAAGTTTAATAAAAATTTGTTTTTGGCATTACAAACCCCGCAATGTTTTAGACCGCTTGTAAAATTTGCACACCCCAATGAATTTCACTATCAGATACGAAGTTAGTGTTTTTCTATTATAGATAAGAATAACAGTAACTTCGCGTCTAATCCCTTGTTACATCAATGACAATATAATATAACAATGTTATAAGCTTGTCATAAATGCATTAACTAACAGTTTTATGTGATATCAAGCCTAAAGTGTTGTCCAACAAAACGAAATAAAATCATGGTCACTTGACAATATTTTTTTACAATAAAATATAAGCTGAAATCGGAAAGGTTTTAATCATTTTGCAAGAATCAATTTAAATTATAGAATATGATTTAATTTATATTATATGTATATTGCATAATATATAATATCATTGAAACTATAGTTACACGACTTCGTTCGTGTTAAAATAAAAGCAATATTATAACGCTTGACTTCTTGTTGCTGTAACATTAGGCCAGGCGTTAGTTTTTTTATTTTATTTTATGTGATCCCTTGGGAACAGTCCCTTTTTTTCTTGAATGAAAGTACCCTATGTCCTTTCTTGTATCCCTGACAACGTGTGTGCGATTTCCCTATCCCTTTCTAACACCCTATCCTTAATCATACTGTAGTAGGATTTGCAGCACCTGTAGCATTGCTTGTGTTATAGGCGACGGTAGCCACCTACAGCCTGTCTGTCGACTTTAACATTAAATTATATATTATATATACCAGTAACACTTTTACGTAATAAGAGATGCGATTTCTTTTCACTTCATGAACTTTATTTCGTTTTGTCGATACATTACATAATATATATTGTGAAGTGTATTGGCGTAGCCGTGAATGAGTCCCATTTTCATATTAAAATTCTTCAACAGATGGCGTTACTATAAAATAGTTTTTCTCTCACACTCACACTCACGCACACATATTATAGACAAATTTATAGTGCATCGTCAAAGGCATTGTAAACTTTATTTTATACTAGCTTTTGCACGCGACATAGCCCGCGTAGCTTTATAAATATATAGCCTAGTATGTTACTCGCTGATCATGTGGCTTTCTATAGGTGAAAGAATTTTCAAAATCGGTCCAGTAGTTTTTGAGTTTATTCATTACAAACATACAAATCTTCTCTCTTTATAACATTCGTATAGAGATGTATCGTAACCGATTATTTTATATTATGTAAAGTTCGAAAGAAACATTAATGCAACGTTGTATAAATATTTCAAAACAATGCATTAAGAATAAAAATAATATATTTACTTAATTATTCTCTCTACTTTCAATACAAGTTTATTGATAAAAAAATAATAATTTTGAAATCTGATATAGTGTCGCCCTCTGTTGACATGTTTACGAATAAAGTTTCAACAATGAAAATGGTACTTCAGAAGCAACATTTAAGGCTGTAAGCACACTGATGCTAAAGAAATAAACGGACAAGAATTCGCTTTAGAAAACACGTCATTATGATTTTTACATTATTTTTGCCACATTTTATTATTTTTTGATGTGAAACATCTTTTGCTGCGGGCGAGACCGGTTACGACGCCAACATTTGACCAAACTTTGGCCAACACTTCACTTTGGCGAAGTTAATATTTATTTTTTTAAAATAATTTGTTAAAATAATTTCTTTAAAATTATTTATTTAAACAAATTATTTTCGACTGGCTGGTGCTCGCGACTTAGTCCGTGTTGCGTTTTATCGCTGTGACGCCACCATGGCGACAGTGGCGACATTTTTCATATTTTAGACGATCCCATCGGGGAAACCTACCATTTTTCCAGGATACAAAAATTATCAAATATCCTAATCCTGGTAATAAACTATCCGTGTGCAAAATTTCATCCAAATCCGTTCAATAGTTTTTACGTTAAAGGGTAACAAACATCCACACATACATTCATCCTCACAAACGCATTTATTAGGATGTTTCACATCTGCCAGGCGTCATTTTTTTTTTGTTTGTTTGTTTGTTTTTTTTTTTTTTTTTTTTTTTCAAATTATTCTGTCAATTTTTTTTCAAACATTCTTGTCCGCTTTGTAAATGTTACTTCTTATATTTGTATGTGCATTTTGATGTTACAGTGTCACCTAATAACTCGGGCGTTGGTAGAAGTGCATAGAATTTTGTTTTATTTTTAATTACTCTATGGTCAGTAAAGATTTTTCATGCATAGAATTTTGTTATAGTTATGTTATGGTTGGTAACAAAGAATTAATTTTAAAAAAAAAACAACCTTTTTAGGTCGAGCCGTTTTAGAGTTATTTCTTGCTTAGCAACACATTTAGTGGTTCAATTTTTATTTATGTAGACTTCATGTTGATTTATTATTTAATAATAATTGATTTTATTAAATAATATCCTAAACAAGGAACAATTTTGAGTAAAATCTATTTCAAAATGATTTTTTCATTTTGTTACCGTTATCATATTGAGCAGCTGTATATATGTTGTTAAGTACAGCACTTTTTGAATTACTTCAAAATACTCTAATGTTGCCGAACGCAGTCAACTTGTTGACGTGTGACATCACGTTACCGTTCACCCAGTGACCGCTATAGGACTGACGGCGGACGGCCGAGCGACTGGTGACGTCACGTTTGACATTTTGTATTTTTTTTTTTTTTTTTTTTTTTTTTTTTCATTTTTTGATTTTTTCAAAAAAATTTTTCACTGTTGCTAACAAAATTCTAAATACAACTTATTTTATTATAAAAAAGTTTTCCTCGTACCTATTTAAATTTTTTTATATAGACTTCTTTTAAAAATCTTCTTCAAACGCCCGAGTCGATACAATTATTTTCAATATAAAGTCCCCATGTGTTTTAACATTAAAAAGTACAATACACAACTCACCCTATCACTGTTCACGTGGTACTGATAGGTCTTGAGATAGGTCCCGAGACACAATATTTCGCATTGTGGACAAGACTTGTCCGCAGTGGTTCTCAGTAGATTCAACATGTAAATAAAATCTTCGGCGACGTAATGGTCTTCTTCTAGGAACACGACCATGCCTTGAACAGATTTAACGATCAATTATTTTTATTTTTTGTATTCTATAAATTTCATAAATAAAAAAAGGGTTGGCAGTTACCAACAGTCCCTTACAGGAGACCACCGTGAAATAACAGCACATGAGCTGTTGTGTTTCGGTGTGTGAGTAAGGGATGCCAGAGCCCGTTTCAATCCTAATCCTTTATCCTCAATTCTACTATGGTATGGTCGGCAGAAAAATGACAGCACTTGTGACGTTTTTTTGTAAATGTCGCAGTATAATCGGAAGAAACGGATTTTGTCAAAAATCCTAGTAAGATTGAAAAACACCGGATAATAGGAAATTAACAACGAATTTTTTAATCATCCGAGATGCTTTTGGGATCTTTGCGAAATTAATCTATAATATATAAATCAATCTATACTACTATAGTATAGATTAAAGTATAATTTGCATGGAAGCTAGCTGGCTTTTAAAAAGTGAAAACTCTTGTTTACATGGAACAGAAACAGGCTCAATAAGTATCTGTATATATAAAGGAAAGTAGTGTTAGTTACACCATTTATATCTTGAGAACGGCTAATAGATTTTTATGATCTTTGTTTTATTGAATTTGTCTCCATCTCGAATAGCTATCAAAACTTCGGAAAAATATTAACGAATATATATATATGAAGAAAATTCATTTTCTCATACATTTTGTATGAAACGGGTTTTTATTCGCCCTGAGGCGGTACGAAGTTCGCGGGTCAGCTCGTAGTTTTATAAAAAAAAATGTATTGAAAACTCACCAGTATGTCCTATGGTGGATTGCAATTGATTGAATATCCTATTCGCTTTCCACCACCAATGGTGTTTGGTCTGAGTGTATTTCGCCTCGCGGTAATGTCCGTGCACGTCCGGATGCAAAGCGTTGTTGCATTTCAACTTTATTGCCCTGAAAATAAAGTTGCAAATTGTTTTGACCTTTTTCCTTTTTCAGAATAACAAGTATTATGGAGGGCTTTTGAGGTAAGGAGTACCGACTCGTATGATAATCAAACTGAAAAAATGATCCTCTTCAAAATAAAGGTTCTAAAAGTGGCCACAATGGCGCTAGTGTAGCATATCTTAGTTATGTACCAAATTGAATATTTCTAATTGGCTTGCATACTGGACCTAGATGTTAAGCGATAAGGTTAGAATGTTAAGTTGGGCTAGGCTGTTGCTGTTTTGAATAAATAAATAAATATTTTCTATCTATCTATCTTTGTATAATTTACTCGACAATGCTACACTAGCGCCATCTTAATTTACTGGTATTCTGGGACCACTTTTTAATACATAGTCCTTACATACATATATGTTAATGTACAGTATTCTTATAGTACGACTGTCTTTGGCTTTCTTTAGTTAGTATAGTATAAAACTAAGTCGCTTCCGAATGCCTATCCCTCTGTATGTATGTATGTATGTATGTATGTATGTATGTATGTATGTACGCTTAGATCTTTTAAACTACGCAACCGATTTTAATGCGAAACTCACTAATGGAAAGAGCGTTAAACGAGGAAGGTTTTTATATATAAAACTAGCTGATGCCCGCGACTTCGTCCGAGTTGAAAAATGAAAAATATAACGCCTGAGAAAATATATGAATAATATAACATATTTATTGCTGCGTAGATATTTTCAGATGACCCCTTCGGGAACATTCCTTTTTTTCTGGATGAAAGTAAAAAAAAAAAGAATATATATATATATATATATACATATATTAATCCTTAAAAAGTCTCCGCAGCGTCTGTCTGTCTGTCTGTTTGTTAGCTATAAACTCAAAAACTACTGCACCAATTTTCATGCTGTTTTCACCAATGAATAGAGTGGTTCTCGAGGAAGGTTTTAGTATACAATTTTCACGTGGGCAAAGTCGCGGGCACCAGCTAGGTAATAATAAAAAAATGACCTCTTGTTGCTATAATACTTTGGACAGACGTTAGTTTTTTATTTTATTTTAGATGATCCCTAGGTAACAGTACTTTTTTTCTGGATGAAAGGTACCCTATGTCCTGACAACGTGTATGCAAAATTTCATGATGATTAATTGAGTAGTTGAAAAGGTAACAGACAGACAAAGTTACTTTCACATTTTATAATATTAGTATGGATGCAGAAAAAAATCCGTGCGAAGCCGGGGATGGGTCGCTAGTCCGCTATTATAAAGTGGAAAGATTTGTTTGTTTGTTTGTTTGCATTATTGAATTGGCTCCAAAACTAGTGGACCGATTTGAAAAATTCTTTCACTGTTGGGAGGCTATATTTTATAAAGTTACGCGGGCGACGCCGCATGCAACAGCTAGTGATAAATAAAACCAATAATTTGATGTATGGCTTTTGAGAAAGCAGTCAAAATGCATAATTATTGAAAGACCACTCACCTTTCTACCTTGGCGTCTCTGGGACAATCATTGGGATCAACTCCGGGAAACTCGTTCGGATGTGTTTGTATTGAGTACGGATAGAAAATTTGCATCACCTGAAATTGTTTCATAATACATTTCACTACAGAGATTTTTCATACGTCAAAAGTTGACCAGACTTAAGGTCAACTTGATGGTAGGTGGCTACCGTAGCCAATGACACAAGCAAAGCAACAGGTGCTGCACTACACTAGGGTTGAGGATAAGGTATAGGGAAATGGGCTCAGGCATCCCTTACTCGCTCACCGAAACACAACAGCAATGTACTATTATTTCATTGTGGTATTACGTAAGGGAGTGGTTACTGCCGCCAAACGGTGTGCCTGAAACGCAGTGTGCCCTGCCAATACTTTCCACAAGTAGTCTGTCAACTTGTCAACAACTTATAGTAGATATAGCGTGTTTGGAGTCAATAGAAAGTCGGAGGTTAGTTTATAGTTTATTATAACTTGTATAATATGAGTGTCATATTTAACTTACCTTAGTAAAATCTATGCTTCTAACTAAATTATTAATTTCTTCGTCATAATAGTCATGCGAAAACACCAACAAAGTTCGATCAATGTCGCGCGCTTGCGCCAATGACACAACCAAGTGTCTTAAATATGTTAGACGTGTGTGTACCTGAAACAATATTATTTTTATTGTACTTTAAACATAACATAAGTAAAGGGGGCGTTCAAGTATCACGAAAGACTATGAGATCACGAAGATTATGAGGCAGAATAGTATAATGCATTAAATAACTATTATTTTGTAATAATTTTATGTCACCTATGAAAATATTCTTATTAGAAAAGTTATAATCGAAAAGAATTGCGACATAGAACGGACTTTGCAAAAAATATAATTTTTACAATTAATTTAATAATAATTAATGTTAATTCTAAACTCATTAATGTTCTATAGAGGATTGATTACGTTACATACGGTTTTATAAAACCGAAAGTTTTTTATTAAGTCCGATTAGGTTACATCACTGTTTTTGTATGGTCAAATACTTGCAACATAGAAAATGTCAAATTACTCTTTCGGATTACGGAACACACAATATAGAGAATGAAAGCGTTTTTGAAAAATAAAATAGTTACTCTATGCCATCTCTATGCTCTAAATATTAAACGTCAAAATAATTGACAAACAACTCGATAAATTTTATTTATTATTTTTCGTAATGTGATCATGTTTTTGTAAAATTATTTCATTGGGAACAATGCGACGGTAACTTAATAATTAATTTAATTATTAAAATTAAATTAAAATTAAAATTAATTTACATACTTTTATTTCAACTGGATTATGTAAAATTCATTGAAACGTATTAGGGTTAGGTAAGTTAGGGCTGCGGCCGCTTATAGACTCAGATAAAATAAGAAAGAACTAAAAATTTGAGCTTTGAGCCTTCACCGTGTACATACACGGTTAAACTAAACGCACACAAATGCAATCAAACTACGCCTTAACATTTTGGATACTTTTTAATCCTGGAAAAATGTTCCCTAGGGATCGTCTAAACGTATAAAAACAACGTTTATTTTCGTTTTAACGGTTGAAACTTGTACCATTAGGTAAGATTAAATTATATATTTTACTGAGAAAATATCGTGTAATTTGGTAATGGGGTTTTATAGATATTTAAGTTTGAAAGTAATTATTAAAATATAGTGCATGTCTCACATACAAGTCAACATTTTTATATTTATTTATGAAATGTGTAAAGTTTATAATCTGAATTTTATAAATTTGAAATATTCACAGGAAATTATTGAAATTATGAAAGACTTATATTATTATCAAAGTAGCGGCTTGCTCCCGGCTTCGCCTGGGGTGCAATTTTCATATATAAAAATCTTCCCCGTTTATTAACTCTTCTCATATGTGAAAACCGAATTAAAATCGGTCTACCCATTCTCGAATTTTTGAAGCGTACACAAACCAACTTCACATTTTCATATATAAAAAGATTTTCTAGTGTAAATAAAAAAAACCATGGTGTGCTTTTGAATTATGTCATTTCTTTCTTGTTGTAATTTCACAGTGTAAAATTAAATCCATGTCAAAAATCACCACTGACTCTATATGAGCTTGCTGCGGCTGCGGTTGAGAAATTAAGATGGCCGGACGCCTTCTCTTGGAGTGAGGAACAAGTCGTACAATGGCTCTCCGAAGACGTTGGGTTACCGGAATACTGGGTAAAACGTATTATCCTAATCCTACTAATATTATAAAGTTTGTAAGGATCAATGGATTCTTATACACGACTTTGTCCACGTTGAAAAATAAAAAAATAAAAAAGAGATAAATGATTGATTTCTATAGAAAATATGTAGAGCTTAATAATGCCTACAAAAAAGTCAGGGACAGCAAGTGTCTAACTTTTATATTTAAGTTGTTTGTTACATTGTTTACATTGTCTCCATGGCTTTACTCTCTATCACACGATTCTGTTCGTACTCTACAGTAGTCTATGTGAGTATATCTAGTCCTAGCATCCAAGCTTCCAGGTTGGATGTCGTTGGAATTCCAAGCTTGTAAAAAGATGATGATCCGAAATTTTGCATTTCAGGAGTGTATTGTTGCTAATTATATAAATGGAAGGAGACTTATATTTCTGGAAGACCCGTCCATTTTGCCTATGATAAATATACATGATTTTGAACACATTAAGGTATATGTTTAAGGGTAAATACTAACTAACATTATAAAGGCAAACGCGAGATATTTAGTTTATTTGTATGTTTTTAGTTTTAGTCTAGCGTTAATGATATACCAGCATGTGTGCTGTTGTGTTTTGGTGAGTAAGTAAATGTATGTTTTATTTCAATGTAAGAGTTTCTCTAAGAGGGTTGGAAATGGACTTGCATGACCTTAAGCATTTTTATGTAAACGACGGTAGATGAGACGACAGTTCACTTGAGGGTAGGTGACTACTACCGCCTTTTAACACAAGTAATACCATGATAAGCAAGGGATAGGGAAACCACAATCACATCTGTAAGCGGGTGGTTACTGCCGCCAGACGGGCTGCAGTGTGCCCTGCCACTACCAAAAGACCTGAGCCAACTTATCCCCAAAGGTCTGCCGGGAATCGTTTATTTTTTTCTCCAAATAAATTTGTTTACTCAACAGAAAATAACGGCGCAAGTACGAGAAGTGTTTTCTACAGATTTCATACTTTTCGCTAGAAGCGTAGGGCTGCCGATACGGAAGCCTTTGACGCATTGCACTTGGTTCAAAACACGAACTGGACCCAGTTGGGGTATACGAAACAACTGGAATAGGTAAGTATAATACATAGTCTCTCCCAGACAATTCCCCGGTTAAGGCTCGGGCTCTGGCGGCTGGCCTATGTGCCGGACCCGGGCGGTGGTCTTGGGGGACACTGCCGCCTGTCGTAAATCCCCCGAGATGGCCGGCGTACCTCCCCTTTCGGGTACGCCGAAGTTCCGACAGGGAGCGTAACCCTCCCCGCGCTGGATAGCCGTGGCGGGGCACCTTTGTCGTGTCATAACGTCCCCGCGACCCCGCCCATCAAAGGCCGCGCTAGAAAGTCGTTGGGTTTTAGCCAGTACGAATCCGGCATAACCCCGCAATATCCCCTACACTGCCGGATTTCCAAACGTTACGATCAGTCTTCTTCATTGCTGAAGGTTGTGATATGCCTTGGTGGCACCGACGACCAACCGTTTCCATTCGACCCTGTCCTCAGCCTTTCTCTTAGCCTTCGCAACTGTAAGGCCTGTTAGAGCCACAATTTGGTCTGTCCATCGGCTAGAAGATCGGCCACGAGACCTCTTGCCATCCACTCTTCCAACTACCACCAGCTTTTCCAAGTTTTATCTAAGCATTATAGTAATTTTATTGTTTTTGTGATTATGAAAGGTTAAATTAAAAAAAAAAAAATTTTTGTATTAATTTTTATATATTGTTTCCTTTAAAGATGCCATATTTTGAGATGGATGAAAATACTAGGACCGGAACCGTTGCGTTTGAATCACTGGGATTTAGTTTGGTAAGAAGATTCCGCTTTGACAATAGTCAATTATAAATTATAAGAAAAAAGTACCCTGTCCTGTATGGGGACAACGTGTATGCAAATTTACATTATGATTGGTTGAGTGATTAAGGCGTGAAAAGGCAACAGACAGGCAGTTACTTTCACATTTATAATATTAAGTGTGCATGCGGGTGTTAAAGCATTGTTATCTTACTAAAATTCTGTATCTGTAGGTATCTTAAACCAGATTTCCCAAAGACAATGTTTGCAAGGATACCCAAAAGTAGGACTCTGGTCTTCATACCACGATACGTTAAAGAAGAGGAGATATGCAGAGAATATAGGGTGAGACATATAGCTTAGCTAACTTTATAAATGCGAGAGATGTTTTTTTTATTCTTTCACGCAAAAACTACTGAACGTATGGATTTTGATGAAACTTTACAGTAACCAATATACTTTATACATAGAATAAATATTATTGTTGTATTAAGTTGTTTAATTGTCCGACCGATATACCAGAATTGTAATTCTGATATATCGGTCGGACATTAAAAGTATTGGGACTAAACACAAAGTGGTTTTAATTAATGTACCCGAAGTAGAGAGTGATAATAATAGAACAACATCAAGTAAAATCGCTCACGAAGTCGCGGGTATAAGCTAGCACTTTCTAAACCGCTCCATGTTTATTTCTCCAGACGCCAAGGAAATTTCGCATTCAACAAGGCATACCAGAAAACGAGCAGTACATATGGATGGAATGTCGTAAAGCCTCCGATATATATTTAAAAAGGAAAAAGATAAAACCGCGCAAAATTTGTATACCTAAAGAGACAAATTTGATGCCGAAAAAGGTAAGCCTCAAAGGGCTCAAAGGTAACGAATTGTTACTGGCCAGAAGGGTCTCGCCAAAACCAAAATTCTTCCCCAAGCAGAAAAAAGTCGCACAGATTCTTTGAAGATTCTACAATCTTATTATATTCTTAAAAGCAAATAAATTCTTTATTTTCCAGATAAATTTATAGTATTACTTAGTGATTAAACCTCCGATTTAAAACCGAATTTTTTGCCTTAAATTAAAGAATTTAATTTGAATTAAAGGATTGAGCCTATCCTGTATACTTATATGGAGAATTTTTTGTAACATACATTGTTAGCGTCTGCTATTTAGGTCGACTTAAGTTGATTGAAAAGTGCTCTGTGACATTTCAAAAAGAGTGTTCATTCGTTCAGCGGTATATTAAAAGGGTATCATATCAGTCAGTTGAACGAACGCGTTTGCGAAGAGAGGTCGTCGTCGTATGTTTGCACATCTTATAGTTGGGATTGTAGTTCTGATAGATCAGTCGGACGATAAATGTATTTGGACTAAACATAAAGTGGTTTAATTAATGTACTCCAAGTAAAGGGTGCTAAAAACATGAATTTTAAACAATCTATACCTAGTTCATGGTCTATTGCAGAACTTGTCACAATATTCACCCTTAACCAGGCCAATGTAGCTAGAAAAGTTTCCAGTATGCATTTTCACATTTAACAATATCTCGAATAAATGTGGGAAAAGGATATCTCTTTCACCGTCTAGGTACCGTAAAGACATGTACATTTCTCACATCCTAATTTAAAAAAATATATATTTAAATAGTAAAATATATGACCACATTTCGTTAGAAATCTTGATATCAACAACATTTCAAAAAATTCTTTAACTGATCTTTTTTTAGTTCTCCAATATCTAAAAATATCTTCATACTTTATAAAAAAAATTGCTCTTTACCGGTGAAGAAAATAAAAATGGCAGCTTAATGTACATTTTAGAGGCTGTGGCGTAGCTTGCCCTAGATGGGCCCTGTATCGAAGCCCTAATGGAGGGTAAATAAATATATTTAGAACAAAATTTATATACAGTATATGAAATGGGAAAAAACATACCTGTATGGCTATAATAATAGTATCGTTCTGCACAGGCCCATATATATCTTCGTTGTATATAGTCTGGGCTTCGTTATATTTGTGTATCATTCTCAACATATCACTTATATTCTTCTGTTGGTACTTCTCTGTTTGGTTTACTGAAAAGAGTAAGATGATATACAATTACACGATATTCTAATTGTTTTTATACGGTATATTTGAGATATATACAAACAAAAAAGCAGTTAAATAACAATTACTGGAGTTTGGAGGAGCCAATTAGTCAAGTGGTTATAGTGTGTTGAACTGTACATGTTCTGTCTTTTTGAGAATCCATCTTTTGAGAAACTGTCTTTTTACGAATCTGTCTTTTTGAGAATCTATCTTTTTGAAAATCTATCTTTTTGAAAATCTGTCTTTTTGCGAATCTGTCTTTTTGAGAATCTATCTTTTTGAAAATCTATCTTTTTGAAAATCTGTCTTTTTGAAAATCTGTCTTTTTGCGAATCTGTCTTTTTGAGAATCTATCTTTTTGAAAATCTATCTTTTTGAAAATCTGTCTTTTTGCGAATCTGTCTTTTTGAGAATCAGTCCTTATGCGAATAACCCAAGCCTTGGCGCTCTGATTCAGGGGTCCCAGGTTCAATTCCAGCAGGGCCAACTGGAATGAATTTTTCAAAGTTGGCTCTGGGTGTTTCTGTAGTGGCTTAGTTGTTTTGTTTTAATCTAGCAACAGTACTTAGCCTACGTGAAATAACAGCACGTGTGCTTAATTAGTAAATTATGTTAGACCCCATTTACCTTTCCCTTCACCCCTTACCCTCAATCATACTAAGGTCGACA
Source organism: Synanthedon myopaeformis (assembly GCA_944738685.1). Lineage (NCBI taxonomy): Eukaryota > Metazoa > Arthropoda > Insecta > Lepidoptera > Sesiidae > Synanthedon > Synanthedon myopaeformis. The sequence continues at coordinate 2,187,561 of OX122943.1, forward strand.
GCGCATTCCAGGCGTTGCTTGTGTTAATAGGTGACGGTAGCCGTCTACCATTTAGTGGATTGACTGTCAGCCTGTTTGACAACTTTGATATTAAATAAAGATATAGTATGAGTATTGTACAGTCTGGCGTCAGTAACCACCATGGTAAGTTGTTACCTTTGTCTACAAACACAACTAACAGATGCGAAATATGAAGGTCTTAGATAAAGTAATTAGGTCTAGGGTATATTATAATACGTTACTGTGCAAGGCTTAGATAATCTCTATCTTATCAGATGTAAATGCAACCTTTTATCGAGCTTTAGTTGCCATGTTACAAACACAAAATTTGGTCATGGCACCCATAAATCTTTACAGTTAGACCTCTCGCTCGCACTTGCTTGCCTTTTGGATATGTTGTGACTTGTGACGTAGTATGTGTTATCGATACAATAAAATCATGATAAGTAAATGATTAATTTTATGCGTTTATGAAACATGATATAATATATTCATTAAAATATTGCTAATCTTCTATACATATATATATATAAAATTATCGTAACACAGTGATTGTATCCAAACTCCGCAGAAACGGCTTGACCGATTTTTAAGAAATTTTTTGTATATATTCGGTAGGTCTGAGAATAGGTCATAAACTATTTTTTGTACCCTTATTTGTGATAAGGGTGGCACACCAAAAACCTTATAATAATAATAATAATCTAAAAATGAACTTTTTTTATATAATTCAATTTCTTTAAATAAGTAATTGTAAATATTAATTTAAATAAAATAATTCTTTAAGTTTTCGAAAAGAACAGTTGAGATATTCTAAAATATTCTAAAATTTTCATACTTATTATTTATTCGTATCGATTATGAAGGAGTAAACTCCAAAAAAACACTACTCACAGCTAATATTCTTCGGATGTACAGTCAGGTACTTGTGAAGCTCTGGTGGCACTAAAGCCAGCACTTGTTCTGAAGTCTCGTTGGAATTCATCAACTCCTCTGAAAGGTAAATTATTTTTTCTTTACACACAAGTGAAAAAGGGTCATAGAGTAAATAGGTTTTGTGTGTAGATGCGACAGTAGGTACTGATATTTTTTAAAAATTATGTTATGTCGCAACAGAGGCTCCCTCAGGGGACAACGACATCTTTTTCGAATGTCAACGTCCTAAAACAAGAACTTTTTAAATCGACAAATTCTTAAATTCATTCCACGGTCCGCCGGGGTTAAACGCTGCCGAAGTCGGTTTATTGTTCTTATGAATCGTATATGTATAAATTTTATTTATTTATTTCTTGTTTATTAATATACTTACAAATATTTTACAAATTCTTGGGTAATCTAACTTTTAATAACAATTTTACAAAAAAAAATCTGAACAGTGGACTAAAATATTATGAGTAAAAATACTAAAACATACCACGAGCGAAGCTAGTCTCTTTTTTTAATTCGACGGTATTCTGACATTTCATTATGCAGTCACGTGACAGTTGTTTTACACACAGAATTCGAATAACAAAAAATCCGCTTTCTAAGAACAGTTCATAAAATCATTTAATATTTAAATTTTAATAAATAATAATAATGATATCTAAGCGTTTATTTTAGACTATTGTTTATGGTTTTCTTTTTTAGTAATATATTATTAAGCTTTACATAAGTCCTATGATTATCCTCATCCAGTGATTTTGGATAGGATAATCACATCTTATAGATATCGATCTCGAATTATCGCAAAATTTAAATTGCAATTTATGTTTTTATTAATGACAAAATAAGACTGTCGCATCTACACATAAAACATTCATTAATCCATGAAAACTTTTAAATATTAAGTTTTGTTTTACATTATTGTACATTTACACCACACATTTTCTTTACAGTCACCACAAATAACGTGAAATTAATGTACATTTACAATTTTACATTTTACATCAAATATTGTGAAATGAAATTATATGTTCTGCTTTTGTGTAAACAAAACCACGGTTATTTAATACAAATAGCGACAGCAGTATAGGCATTTAATTACATAATGATACATTAAGATATACCTTAAGCCAACCATATAAATGTACTTCACGTTCCGAACACCCACTATGTTCCAAAAAACTGTACTGTACTGTCTGTACTCCTTATGTACACCTTATTTAGTACGGCTTTGAACAAAATGCGTAACCGCCGCAAAAGACACAGCGCTTACAACCTTTTCATCGCAAGAAATATATATCCTTGTAGCGATTTAGCACAGCATGTTGTATCGTTTGATTAGACTTGATAATTTTTGTTTTAGCGCTGTAGCGTATTTAGTTATAACTATTTTATCAAAACGGAGCAAAACTTGTAATTAGGATTCCTCAACTCAATGCTTTCAGACCACTAGCTTACTACACAGCGTTTCGAAGCACACAGTTTTAAATGATAGAGAAAATTATCGTATACATACGGCTCTGGCGAAATGGCCACGAAATTAATTGTCGGATAAATCTGAATATGGCGGCTAAAGTATTAACATAACGGGGCAACTGAGCTAGTGGGAGTGGGAACAAAAATGATTGATTTAACCAAGTTGAACCAATTTAAGTTGTACCCAGAAATATTTTTTAAATGTGTCTACATTATAATATAGACCTATATAACATCACACAGTCGTTTTAAACACTATTAAACATCTATTTTATTGCGTAAATGAGTTAATCATGTGGAAATAACACACCAAACACAATACCTATGTAGTAATAATAAAGAATAAAAGTAGAATAATGACATATGAATAATAAAATGCGAGTAGAAAATCTACTGCCGCTGCCGTCAATTAAGTAGTTAATGGATAGGGTTGCCACTAATTTAATTTTCGTATGCTTTTTTTATGTTTTTTTTTTATTTTAATTTTATGGCCTGGTTTTTAAAGGTTCTTAGCATTAGATTGCCATAATCGTATGCATAAAGTTTTATTACAGAAAATACTGCAGGGGCCCTAGCCAAGAGCAAACGTACAGTCGTAAACGCTACGCTCAGGCTACGCTACGCTGAGAGAAAGCTTTGTGATTGGTCAAAATTTTATGTGGGCGTTACAACAACCAATTACCGGGTTCTATTTATTTCGCGTTTTTGGATGGATTCTTTTATAAATTTATTAAATCGCCATCTCGTAATCTTTTGTGGTACTTGCATTGTTGCCACTAGATGATAATCAACTGTTTTACCCTAAGTGACATGGCGCTATATGAATCGGTCGCCCTGAGTGTCTAGTGCGAGTTTTACCAATTTACTCGATCAAACGCGTCGAACGCGTAAACCTCAATTTGTATGGGAATGAACAGCGTTACACGTTAGCCACTAGGTGGCGCTGCTTCATTCCCATACAAATTGACATTTACGCGTTCGATGCGTTTGATCGAGTAAAACTCGCACTAGGCCCTCAGTACTATGTATTAACTTGAGTGACAAATTAATTTGGTTACAAATAAAAAAGTTTATAGTTACAACCCTAAGGGTAAATGTAAAGGTCAATGTCACAGTCAATTATACGACTAAATTATATTGTATTGTTACAAATTTCATCTCTAAAGCAGTGTAATTTCGAACTAATTTGAAAGCGGCTACGTTCGAAATTTGGACTAATCAACTTATTAAGTTACGGACAAATTAAGATGAGCAATTTATTTGACATTGAAGCGATTTCCTTTATTGTATTGTTGACATTTTAACAATTGACAGACCATGATGTCATACATTAGTTAGTGTTCCTTTTTACAAAGTAAAAAAAATCATTGATCTAACAATATACTTATATAGTCAGAGTAAAATACGAAGTTGCATTCCGCCGTCTGTATCTCTGTACTTAGGCTAAGATCTTTCAAAGTACGCAATAGATTTTAATGCGATTTATGCGACGAAAGAGCGCATGTAAGGGCGTTATCATACTAGCGGATGCGAGCGGAGCGGCCGCGCAGCGAATGCGTCGCGTCGCGTCACGTCGCGGCAGCAAAGCGAGGACGTCGCGGACGCGTGGCGAATTCGTAACGTTTTCGTCGCGTGTTTGCAGCGAGTTTACGACGTAAAATACAGTCAGTAACAAAATGGATTCCGACGAGGAAACACTTCTGTTGCTTTTGTTACTTCGAAGACGCAGAAGACGAAAACGAAAGCATCGACGAATTTGGGAGCATCCATTATCAATTAATCGACTGGCAGAGAGCGACTAATGTGTGTTGTTTAACAAAGGAATAAAAAATTATCCAAAAAAAATTCGTTCCTACCTGCGAATGTCAAGACCTACATTTTATGAGTTGTTGCATCTGCTACAAATTGACTTGACATGAAGACAAACATTTGAGATTATTAGTGACACCTGAAGAAAGGCTCGTAATTACTATGAGGCATGTTTTTAACATTAAATACGCAGATAATTATTAGTACTTCTTTAATATTATAAAACGATATAATACACACCAATTTAAAATGTATATATACATAAATAATTATTATAAACGGTTTGTAAGAGAGTGTACAAAATGACGTCCACGCTGCTATTCGCAGCGAATCCGCTCGCAAACCGCTAGTATGATAACGCCCTAACAGAGAGCGATATGCCATCGCGGAACTTTCTTTAGGATTTTAGATGAACAATTCTCTAGACTCTAGTCTAATACACCATTTATGTAACTTAATTCCTGAGTCCGAGGCAGGTTCTTATGAAGGGAAAAATTGGAAAAAAAAAATCTCGGAAAATTAATTGCATCCGTGCGAAGCAGTGAGCGGGGTCGCTATATTTACATAATAATAAAAATACAAATCTTTCCTCTTTATAATATTAGTATAGAATACTAATATCCCTACCAATAAAATTGCTCCTGGGCGAAGCCCGCGGAGCTCGGGGTACGGCAGTCTAGACTAGACACTAGAATTACAATAAAATCCCAAAAACATAAATTGTAATCAAGCCACCGCAAACAAATGATCCATTGTCATGATATGACGATAGTGGATAAACATAATATATACAACACAACCAAATATAAATTGGACATAAGACATAAAATATTTACGACACAGTGATACCCGCTTTGTAATAATAGATGCACGGTCTCATACGAAACAAGCTACAATTAAAATTTTAAACTAACCCCCGACTTTATATCCCGCTATATCTGCTGTAAGTTGCTGAGGAGCTGGGTGTCTCGCAGACTTACCCCCAAATGTAATATTCCGAACGGTTTTCTGTACGTTACGTTACGTTAGGTTTAGGACTAAGTTTAAAAAGTGAACATTTTTACCAACGAAAAGGGTTGCCAACTTGGGAGAACCAAATAAAAGTGACGCACTCGAGGGATTCCCCTCCCACCCCTGTAAAGCATCGTAACGTTTTACAAGAAAAAATTGTGTTACGAAATATTCGAAACCCTAGAAAAATAAAGTGACAAGTGTTCGTATGATGATGGTGCATCTACTCAATTTACATGGAAACGAAAAACACATAAAAACATTTTTTTAAAAACATTAAAAAAAAAACCTGTCGCTGGTGTGCCTGTATTACTAGTGGAATTATTATGTATCGGTTTCGTGTTAACATCTGAAAGCGATTTATTTACTATAGTAAAATTATTTTATATATATTTATAAGGTAACCTTCAATTTTTATTCAATTTCAATTTTGTAAATAAAATGCAAGGGGTATAATTCCAGCCAAGGGCATAAAATAAAGCTATAATAATTTGTAATAAAGTTATAAAGCATATAAAATTAAACCAAGCCGGCACCAAGCACTAGTGATGGACAGCTTAAAAACAAGTAATGTAATATCTAATAATAAACATATCTCAAGTTATGAACACCAAAATAAGGACAGTCGAAAGTGGTGAACATTTTAAAAAGGGATTATTAGCACCATGTACAACACTGGTGCCACTATGTATAACACTGTTATTATATGACATATTTACATTTACATTTTAAAAAAAAACATTGGAATATATTTCAAAAGTATACGTATAAGTTATAAAGAGTCAGAGGTGATTGAAATATTCATAATATAAAATAAAAAAATATTGATAAACAAATTTAAAATGTCTAAAATGATAATGGAATGGACTATTTTTGGACACCTGTATATAACCAGTATAGTATCTGAGTTTTAAATATCAGACCAAGAAGAACATCAATTGTACAAGACAAGACATGATTTGTAATTAGATTTGTAATGTAACTTAGATTTTTGCCTTGCTGCTCTTATTTATAATCTTTTTGTATCTCTTATTTTATTATCGATAAAAACATTATAACAACCATCGCATCAAGATAATTTCAAATATGCAAATAAAAGATAAAAGTGGAAAATAAATTATGTCACGTCTTATCACATATCAAAATACTTAAATTTTAAGTATTTTGATACGTGCGTCTTAAAATGTCTTGTGACGTCAAAAATAAATTCTTTTTTACTAAACATATACAGATACTTTGGTGACTTTGTTATCTGCTATTTCAAGTATCTCTCATACTGGCCCTATTTAAAAAACAATAATTTTATTAAAATAAAAACTAAATAATTTCTTTAGAAAAATATTTTACAAAACTGTTATGTTATTTACAAACATAAAATACCCGCAAATTACTAATGCGCAGGAACCTTGTCACCTTAACATCCACATAACGTCATCCGCAACTATAAACTTGCCGGCCATAGTTGCTAACTGTGTGATGTCACGAGATTACGTCACGAAAATGGCGGGCTGTCGCATTAGCGATTTGTGGGACTTATAATAAATAATATTTAAAATAAATGAATAGTTTTTATAAAAAAAAACACATATTATTAAATGTATAAAAAACCTGGTGTTTGTTTTATCAATGTTAACATTTTGGGGGAGCAAGTTTGTGTCGTAATATGAAATTCATCTGAAATCCAATTTACAAATTAGATATATTAAAAATTAAAATAAATTATTTGTTTAATACGAAAACTGTTGTACCTAATTTTTTTTTTTATTAATATAGGGTAATCTGTGACGTCATGATTTTCGAAAAAATGGGTAACGAAATTTGTCAAATGAATTTACAGACAATTTCATTGGCAGCCAGTACAAAAGGACAGAATAAGCTAAACATTTTACTATCGACTATCATGTGCTTAATTGCATAGATATACGATAATCACCTTTACAGACTAAGTACATACCTCCGTCCCGTTCCAAACCGCCGTAGGAAGCCGACATCATTATCTGTAACCACAGGCCAAACAGTCCCAGTATGACCAGAACTCGTATAATTGCTGCATACTTTAGCCGGGGCATTGCGCTCACACTGACGACAAATTCATTTTAACTCCTCCCTCAGCCGCAAGATGGCATTCACGGCGCGTAAAATTGCAATTATCGTAGCTAGATGGCGCTGAGGTAATTTCAAAATTTATATTCCATATTTCTTTATCCGCTGAACTTGATTATTCTCTGTAAAAGAATAATAAAAATATGAGGAAATAATTATGATTATATGTTATAATATTTTAAATGCGAAAGTGAGTTTTTTCTGTTTGTTACGCTTTTACGCGATAACTACTCAACCAATCATCAAGAAATTTTGCATACATGTTGTCAGGGATACAGAGGGATAGAGTTTTACACGATCAAACGCGTCGAACGGGTAAACGTCAAAAGCCACTAAGTGGCGCTGCTTCAGTCCCATACAAATTGATCCCATACATGTAATAATGATCGATCGAGTAAAACTTGCACTAGGCCCTCATAGCTAGTATTAAATAAAATAACATAAATATTGAAGCCGTACTGAGGTAATACCCATGGAAAGAATGTATTCTTATATTAAGGATTAAACAAATAAACGGAAAAATTAGTACAAATTAAACAGTAATAAACATCGCATTTCCTTTGCGGTTAAATGACACGCGACTTAGCTATTGGGAAACTTCAAACGGAAAAAAACTTATAGTCCAGTAACTTTATACATCACAGTATGCGTCAAATCCGGTAGTTCTGATTTTTTGCAGACTTGTTTATGATGTTGGCCTAATGAATAATCCAAGTTTGTGACCTCGAGCGCCGAACGCAACTTTGTCAAAAATCGAAAAAACCGCGAAAAAATCGTTATTTTTTCAAATTTTGGCGATTATAACCCTAAAGGACTAGTTTTTGAAAAAACTTTCTTAGGATGTTTTTAAAGGAGACTAAATTTGCTACAATATGATACTAGAACTGTCTCTGTAGACCCAACAGTTTCCGAGATTAAGCCTTTCAAAGTTTATCATTTTTTTCGAACTTCGCAATTTTTGCAATATTTTAGACGTCACTACAAATAACTCTAGCGGGATGAAGTTCCAATTACCTCCGACGGAGTGTGCTAGTCTTTGGCTTAGGGAAGATGCAAATGATGTCCATAGTCGAAAAAAATCCGGACATTGAAAAGCAAGCTGCGATTTTTCTCGTCACCAACTCTACACCAATCTCTCTCTCTCTCTCGCTCGAAGTGTTACAGTTCCACCTTCCTTGTCCGAACCGCTAGGGAGTGAGCACTTACTAGGTAAGCGCCGTCCACCTTCGGCCACATCAAGTGAGATCGCGGCCAAGCGCTACCTTGATTCAATTAAAAAAAAAAAAAAAAAAAATACACCTGACGAGATGGCAGCAGCAGAAGAGCGAGTCATAATTGCTCTATACGGAGGCAACCCCAACACCCATAACCTTGACGAGCTGCGGTACCAACTATTCGCCAGGGCTGCGACGAAAACCACCTTCAATCTAGCCAGGTTACCTCCTACACGAGACTGCTCGATTTCATTCCTTGCGGATATACCATCAGGTAAAAATTCGTCCTTGCATCAGTTACATATCATTCATCATTTTCTATTCTCATGTACAATCTTCTTAGAGGTACACGCGTGGTTGGGAGTCACACTGAACCCTCTCTCCTGGGGGTGGCTATCCACGCCACAAGGCCTCAACCCCAAAATGATGACCAGAAGAGCGAGTCATAATTGCTCTATACGGAGGGAACCCCCATTTCGACATCGGACAGATCGTCGCCTTCTGGGATATTTACTACTGCAACATCAGGTATATTGTCACAAGAGGCCCCGCTGCAGTGCCTGCAGACTGATGAGCATTTTAATCCGGCCTTCATGCAGCTGCACGCGTTCCCACAACCCTTCGTGCAGCCGCAAGAAATCATCCGCAAGAGGTGTTGTGGGGCTGCATCTCTGGTCATCATTTTGGGGTTGAGGCCTTGTGGCGTGGATATCCACCCCCAGGAGAGAGGGTTCAGTGTGACTCCCAACCACGCCTGTACCTGTAAGAAATTTGTACATGAGAATAGAAAATGATGAATGATATGTAACTGATGCAAGGACGAATTTTTACCTGATGGTATGTCCGCTAGGAGTGAAATCGAACAGAGTCTCGTGTAGAAGGTAACCTGGCTAGATTGAAGCTGGTTTTCGTCGCAGCCCTGGCGAATAGTTGGTACCGCAGCTCGTCAAGGTTATGGGTGTTAGGGTTGCCTCCGTATAGAGTAATTATGACTCGCTCTTCTGCTGCTGCTATCTCGTCAGGTGTTTTTTTTTTTTTTTTTTTTTTTTTTTTTTTTTTTTTTTTTATTTGAATCAAGGTAGCGCTTGGCCGCGATCTCACTTGATGTGGCCGAAGGTGGACGGCGCTTACCTAGTAAGTGCTCACTCCCTAGCGGTTCGGACAAGGAAGGTGGAACTGTAACACTTCGTGCGAGAGAGAGAGAGAGAGATTGGTGTAGAGTTGGTGACGAGAAAAATCGCAGCTTGCTTTTCAATGTCCGGATTTTTTTCGACTATGGACATCACTTGCATCTTCCCTAAGCCAAAGACTAGCACACTCCGTCGGAGGTAATTGGAACTTCATCCCGCTAGAGTTATTTGAGTGACGTCTAAAATATTGCAAAAATTGCGAAGTTCGAAAAAAATGATAAACTTTGAAAGGCTTAATCTCGGAAACTGTTGGGTCTACAGAGACAGTTCTAGTATCATATTGTAGCAAATTTAGTCTACTTTAAAAACGTCCTAAGAAAGTTTTTTCAAAAACTAGTCCTTTAGGGTTATAATCGCCAAAATTTGAAAAAATAACGATTTTTTCGCGGTTTTTTCGATTTTTGACAAAGTTGCGTTCGGCGCTCGAGGTCACAAACTTGGATTATTCATTAGGCCAACATCATAAACAAGTCTGCAAAAAATCAGAACTACCGGATTTGACGCATACTACCCCATACATTCAGACGACAAAGTTACTGGACTATTAGTAAACTCTGTCCACACCATAAATACAATCAAGTTCCATAATATTTACACTTGTTTATGTAAACAGATTGAAGTGTCATAGTAAGGTATGCGGTGTTTTGTTTCGTTTAGTACAATACTAAGTTTTGCCAACTGCATAGAATAAATTTTATTTGTAGCAAAATGGTAGCAAAACACATAAAAACATACATAGATAACATATAGAAAGACAAACACAAATGTCCCCCGCCACAAACCGGCTCTAACTCAGTATAATGCAGTTTGTAAAAACCTGCGCTATATAGTTAGAATTGTTAATAACATATAGTACAAATGGCTATATTATATTATATTATACTATATATACTGAAATTCTATATCTATCTACTAGATGGCGCTTGGCATTAGGTGATAAAGTAATTTAAGGTTATTATCATATGCTTTAATCCAGGTCAAGGACTATCTGTGTGTCAGGTTTCATTCAAATCTGTTAAAGGATTCACTGAGGCAAATGACAAAAACAAGTTGAAAACATCTTGGTTTTAAACTATGCCACATCCCTCTTTCTAACGTTGGGAAATCACAAGCATAACACAAGCATAACACTAACTAACAGTAGGCATATAATATATTATTATATTTTGAGTTCAACTTAGATATTACCACAGTAGCTATCACCTGAAAACTAACGCTATATTTCGAAAGCATTCAAAATAAATAATTTATTATATGGAGTAGGTATATGTCCCAGGTTCACGTGATCTCGTGATATTTTCAAAAGATGTTATCTGCACGTACAAATTTATAAGTCCGTGCCAGTGATTGCATTACATATAAAATTAAATTATTATATAAATTATCATAGTTTTACATCGGTTAATCAACATGGTGAAGAAAAAAATCAATGCCTGACAAAAATAAAGTTGATTAAATGTTTTAATACCTCAGAAAAAGTATAAAAGTATCACGGACGTAAGAGAAGATTCGAATGAAGTCGTGTGCAACAGCTAACTAGTTATCCATAAAATAGATGCATGTCTGAAAAAAGGCGATCTGATCAAATCTAGCCATTGTATTTAGATGTATCGGGTCTATTGTTCCACATATATGTATAAAAAGTCTAATTGTCTCTTTTTTTATGATGCTCGAATACTAATAGGTAGCTCTATGCATTCATTATATTATCGTGAAGCCTGATACCGATGATACTGCGTGTTTTGTGCGAAAAGACAGTCGAAGCAAAAAAAAAAAGTTTTTTTTTTTTTTCACTGGTAGTTATAGTTTGGTCCCATAACGTCAGAGTTTCAAATCGTCAGACTTTGAGTTTAACAGGTAAGTACAGTTCTCTTGAACTATGTACAGTCGGGGTAAGAAAAGGTTCGTCACCTTAAAGTCGACATTTGATTGCACCAGGCCAATTATCAGTCATGCCAAAATATCATTTCAAATGTCTCCTGCCTAGTGCTTTAGTTTCAAAAGATACTAAGAGTCTACGACTTGATAAAGGAATGAATTTGAAAACTGACGAAGGTTTTCGTACACCGACTTTACTTATTGAAAAATGAAAAACACCTGATATTATAACGCATGACATCTATCTTTATCGCTGTAACGATGGTAGTGCCCCTTTTTTTAATTTTTAGACGATCCCTCGAAAACCTAATATTTATACAGGATAAAAAGTATCCTATATGTTAATCCTATATGTTAAACTATCTGTGTGCTAAATTTCATCCAAATTTCAGCTGTTATTGAGGAACAAGTATCCATACATCCTCACAAACATTCGCATTTATGATATTGGTAGGATGAAATCGCTGCTATAAATGCGTGACGGCTCATGGGATTCCTGGACCGCCCATAAAAATAGTGAAGCGAACACTTGTCATGGGTTGACCGAAGCGGACCTGATCCGAGAATAAAGCCTCGCTGTGATCTCGGAGCCACACATTACCGCTGATGGTGGAATCCGGGGGGGGATTCATTTTCCCTCCTAAAAACTAACTTCTAAACCACCCAACGGATTTAAATATGAGTTTCACTAATGGAAAGAGCGATAGAATTGCTTCCATGCGAAGCCGGGGGCGCGTCACTAGTAATACTGAAGAAGAAGTTTACAAAGCGGACCACAGACGAGGTAGTCGTCAGCGGCACCTTGAGGACACGCCTCAGTAGCAATACAAAACTCGTAAAAGAAAGTATGTCGTCACATAGATATAGTAAACAATTATTGTTATTGGAGCGAAGCTTCCTAACTATACATACATACATACATAATCCTATACATAAACATATAGTATTGATGTGAAACATCTTAGGGCACCAACTAGTTTATATCTATCTAGATCTATACAATATTATATAATCTTAAACGAGCAGTGTCTGTAAATAAAATATTTTTTCATAAAATCAATTTGTACATACTTAGGTTACTGAGGTCAAAAATATACTCGTAGTTTTTAGAATTTTTGTTTGTTTGTCTGCACGATTAACCGATTTGAATGCAGTTTTCACTTATGTAATGATAATTACCTGGATTAAACTATAGGATACCTTTTATCCTAGAAAAATGTTAGGTTTCTGTGGGATTTTTGAAAAAAACGAACTACAGTTGCGGGCACCAGCTATAAGATATAAGATGTATAGATAGATGATGATATCAATCTACTATGAGGTTTATACCAGGTGAGTTCTCAGGCCAAACATAATAATTGAGCAATCGAGCAAACGTTTGCCAACTTAAGCACTTGTGTAAACGACTGTCACCTTTTAAACGTGTCAATGTCAAAACATCCGGTTGCATTTAATATTAAATAATGTATGTATGAAAGTGTACACATGCTGATAAAATGTGCACGATTGTACAAGTTGAAATAGCGTATAGATGGGAACTGCTGCTACTCAGCCTGTCCTAAGTGTGGGCACACACGATCAGTTCAGATCAGTTCACGGTTTTTGCTTTTTTTTTTCTAATTTTCGAAAAAATGCAGAAATTGTCACTTAAAAAGAACTTGATAAGTATGAATAAGTGCGTTTTTTTGTATTATCTTAATGTAATGAGTAGGCTGGATTCTTTGTTCCTTAAAAAATGACGTGCTATATCGAGAGGATGTTCTGCTTATTTTACAACTACCTGAAACCGGCCACGCTTTTCTACGGCGTGCGTGTGGTGCGCGCGGCAGTATTGCTTTTATAAAGGATTAATATATATAGCATTTTTTTTCTAATATAAAAGTAGCTTAAGTTACTAAGTCTTAAGTCCTTATAACTTGTATCCTTAATCAGTTCATGATCTTTGAGACGGCATGTGTTAAAATCCGTAGTAGGGTGCCACATGTGCGTCGAAATGGCATTTCTCTTGACAAGGTGGACAAGTATTTGGGGCACATAGTCACGGCCGACTTAAAAGAAAATGCCGATATTGATAGGGAACGAAGGGCTCTTTCCATAAGGATAAATAAGCTAGCTCGCAGATTTGCGCGGTGTTCAAAAAGTGTAAAGCTAACATTATTTAAAGCATACGAGGGTTGTTTCAAAAGTTTTTATTGAAATGAATAATAGTTAGAATATCAAAAAAGTTTATTTACAGTTTTTCAAAATATTCCTCTCCATTCCCTATGCACTTATGCATTCGAGTACCCCCCTACTTCCCTCGTATTGTACTTACAGCGTTGTATATTTGTGCTCTATGGCCAAATTACACACAAAAATGTTACAGCTCCCTTCGTGTCCAATTTAACAACGCCTTTAGGGTTTAGGGCGATCTTAGGGCTACCCCGCTTCTGTAGTGCTTTAGGGATGTTTGCAATGATGAGCACTGATTGTTTCTATGCTAACATGCGTAAAAAATGTCACTTGTTAGGCGGGTGCGGGACAGCTCTAACAAAAGTTATATCAATGATCGCTGATAGGCTAGATTGTTTATATATCCGACATGTTGTAATATACATGTTGGTGGTAGTTTTTAGGCACTTACTTATTATTATTATTATTCAAGTATATATTTTCTTTCTTAGATTTAAATTTTTTACAATATAAATAAAAAAACAAATATTATAAAAAACTTAAAGCTAGAGTGCCGCAAGTAGCGGGGCAAGGCCCAAACGCAAGTAGTGGTTAGGGCTGCAGAGTGAGGAACCTCCTGACAATACGTGCCAGGTTACATTGGATAGTCCATTTATCGAGGAAAGCTTTAGGCTATATAATATCATGCTTATATACATATATCTATATTTTTAGTATAATTTCGATTTGCGTCAACTCTAGCGCTATTTGTCAGTGAATAGTGACATTATATATAATACTGGCAGACTGCAGTGACAAAAAGTCTTATTTTCATCCCATCAGATGGCGTAAATAGCAACTGATTTTTTAAATTTGTTTTTGCGATATCTCATCGTATAATAATTACTCATATATTTTCTTTTTCAACGCGGACTAAGTCGCGGACGTCAGCTTGTATATTATATATTTAGTTTAAAGTTTAAAAACCATGAAAAATCACAATTGTAGACTAATGCGGACCATTGTCTGCATTTATGTATGCATATCAGTATGGTTAACTGTAAAAAACTTGGCGGTAAAGTGTGTCTGTAGATTACCAGCTCTGTTGGAGCGTTAAATGCCTAGATTCTACGACATAGCGGTCTTAACCGCGTTGCGTACGGTACATTTTATTGTATACAATTACATAATTATGTGAAAATTTTATGTAGTTACATAGAAAGTTGTGAATTTATTTATATACAAGCAAATTCTAGAAAGTCCGGGGTTAATTTATAATTTTTATTATAGCTTGTAAAGGGTCAACTTTGTAAAATTTATTTATCGTAATCAATTAGCAACCAATGACCAAACATTATGTCTGTATATTTCGTCATTACCTAAAAAATCGATCATTGGTGACACTGGGAAAATAAATGGCTTAGGACCCATTGGCCTGGGTAAATTTAATAATTTTATTTAAACCTACAAAAAAAATTACCAATTCATCCGTCTCTTCTTATTTCATATTCCCTACTGGCCAGAGGAACGTAAAATCGGTATGGTTCTCTCTCTCTATGTGCCACTTCAATCCTGAAGGTTATCCGTCAACTTCCTGAACCAGTCTCTGTCAAGAGCCTACTGGAACAGCTGCTTGACCTAGGCAATATCAGTCCACACTCGGATATTTCTGAGCCACGACTTTCTCCTTCGCCCAGCGCATCTCTTCCCTTCCACATTACCCATCATAATTAATTGGATCAGAGATCTATCATATAAGGTTTTCAATCTTGCGTTTTTTGATGGTTTTCATCATCTTTCGGGGCATTTTGACCCGTTGGAGAATGGAGAAAATGAAAACTACTTAATTACTATTTATTTTTATATGTGTTTTGTTTATGAAATACCAACTAAGCAAGTTATTGCAATTTAACAAATTATACATTTCACTTTTGAAATACTATCTCAATTTTCTCACTAGGTATATAGAAACATATACCTACATTCATTTTACAAAATAACATATAACTAATTATCCTCATAAGTTCTGCAGTATCTGTCTCTTGTTGGGGCTGACAATAAAAATACATTATTCATACAATTCATTGCACTCCCGCAATTTCCTCTGTGATAAAAGTAACTAAAAAAAAAATATTGATATACAGACCCATATATTAGGTACCTACTCATCGATAAAGTATGTAGTTATTGATAAAAAAAAATTTTCATAGATAGTTACCAAGTTACACTGTGATAAAATAAGATAAAGGTTTTTTAGATGGCCAGTGGCCACACATAAATTTAAAAAAAGAATTCACTTGTCACGTTTGTGTTATAACATTGAGTAATAGAAATACGTTAAGATAAGATTAAATCATTGAATGTATTTCAATATGATTATGAGCCATGTTTTAATTTTTTTTTTTTATTGGAATAACAGAAGAATCCTATTCAATAAGATTAAAAAAAAAAAAATATGTTAATTTTATTTATTTATTTCTTTTTTTCATATTCATTACTTACATGAATACTTGAATGTTGCTAGTGTTCATCGAGCTATTTTTATATAATAAACAAGTCAGTTATTGACATCAAGATTTAAAGCATACATATTATTTATTTCTATACTAGCTGGTGCTCGCACTTCGTCCATGTTGAAAATAAAAAAAAGCAATATAACGCTTGACCTCGTGTTGCTATAACACTTTGGCCAGGTGTTAGTTTATTTATTTTTTATTTATCCCTCGGGAATAGTCCTTTTTTCTGGATGAAAGGTACCCTATGTCCTTTCTGGTGTCCCACACGTGTATGCAAAATTTAATGGTGATCGGTTCAGTAGTTTTTGTGTAAAAGAGTTACAAACATCCATACATCCATACTATCTATACTAATATAATACTTTCGCATTTATAATATTACCATAGATATGGATTATTGTTGAATTAAGTGCTGTGTGACTTTGTTTTAATAACGTTTTAATAACGTTTTAATAAGACAGGCTGACGGTCCATGTGATGGTAGGTGGCTACCGTCGCCCATAACAAAAGCAAAGCCATAAGTGCAGCAAAATGTGCTGCCAACCATAGGATGGAATATCTATAGGATGAATAAGGAAGGGATGGGGTATTAGGGCTCTGGCATCCCTTACTCCCTCACCAAAAGACGACAGCACATGTCTTCTGTAAGGGGGTGGTTACTGCCGCCAGACAGCCCAAAATGATTGCGAAAGGCAGTGTGCAATGCCACTACTAAAAAGAATTAAGAAGATTGGTCATTGGTTAAGTGGTTAAGATGCCTTAGCGCTCTGTCTCGGGAGCTCAGATTCGATTTCCGGGAGAGCTAACTTTGGAAACTTTGTTGAGCAGTCACTTGGGCAGCCCACCTGGTGGAAGTAACCACCCTCTTACATAACATCATTGTGAAATATTTATAAGCATGTGTGCTGTTGTATTTCAATGAATGAGTATGAGATGCCAAAGCCCATTGCCTTATCCCTTCCTATTCCCATATCCTCAATTGAAGGAAATTGAACTATAATAATTAGACAAATAGCCTTGCGAATTAATTTGTGGGCAATGATGAGTACTATTAAGCATGTACATTATTTTATGTGATCATCAATGTATGCCAATAATCAATGCCCAAATAATAACTTTTACAGGCAAACTTTTGATAACTACATAGAGTTAGGCACATTATTATAATTTGCATAGGGAATTCTAATTTTTTTAAAATTAAAATATAGCTAATGTTACTCGCTGATAATGTAGCTTTCTATAGGTGTAAGAATTTTTAAATCCGTTAAATCTTAACACCGGATTAGCCTCTTGCCAGTTTGAGAAACGATACCTGAGGCACCTACAAGAGGTCATTACAGATAAGAAATGCATACCAGACCACCAGTTTAGATTTAGAAACCAACACTCAAATATAAAGCAAGTCCATAGAGTGGTAAATGGGATAAGAGAATAATAATAATAATTCATTTAATTATTTATTTATTTGCTAGATTTATTTATTTATTTAAGATACACCAATAGTACAGGTGTTATTTATCTATACTAATATTATAAAGAGAGAAGATTTGTATGTTTGTAATGAATAAACTCGAAAATTACTGGACCGATTTTGAAAATTCTTGCACCTATAGAAAGCTACATTATCAGCGAGTGACATGGGCTATATTTCATAAAGTTACGTGGGCGAAGTCGCTTGCATCAGTTAATAAAGAATAAACTCAAAAACTACTGGACTGACTTTAAAAATTCTTTCACCTATAGAAAGCTACATTATCAGCGAGTAACATAGGCTATATTTCATAAAGTTAATCAGACGAAGTCAAGTGCAACAGCTAGTAGAAAAATTAAAAAATATATTCAGTTTGTTTACCTAATTTATCTATGCATAAAGAAAACTATTTTTTTTTTTTCTTTTTAAATTGTTAAAATCATAATAAAATTTATAATCCTTTAAAAAGCTCAAGGAATAGCACGTAGGTATATATATATTTTAACACAGACCACAGCATAATTATTTTCCAGAAAAAACACAATATTGAATTTCGAACTAAATCAAGCGCGAAAATGTTTGCATCCATAACTACTCGGCTAAGAAGGGCATAAGCTGAATTATTTATGCAGCCTATATTTTTTTTAAATACGCAATGAAGCATAATTGTCTCATTGCCAAAGCACCAGAGCGTAAATCCTTAATTTTAATTAAATAAATTGGCAATTAAAAAAGTGCACTTACCTAAAAATATTTGTTTTGTTTGCTCATCACTTTCCCTTCGCTGTGTGTAGGGCGATCGCAAATAGGAAAACACGTTTTATTACGCAAAATAGGTGGTTGTTGAATTTATAATAATTTTTTTACATTAAATCACAGACGTAAGCACACCAGAAATATTTTTCACAGATGACAAAAGAAACACCTAATTTAAAACAATGCACATTAGACATATAAGTAAATAATCGCGGAATTCAATGTTACAAAAATATTGATTGGAAAATAGTTTTCATTATAAAGAATTCTATGTAGCAGCCCTTAATTTTAGTGTAGAAAGTTCATAACTAGCAAGTTTATTTGATGAGACTACTAACATATGTAAATGTTAGTCACATGATATTCATTTAATGTTTTAATAAATTGGAATCTACTGTGCAAGCAAATACACACACCAAAACCGAACCGCAATAAAATAAAAGTGGCACTTCCAACCAGTGTTGCCAAGCCGTTACTTTGATTTACTCCTAACTGTTTTTGTATTTACTAAATATGTTTTAGTTTATTCGATTCACATTTTTTAATGTATCATGACGTACTCTATCGATTTGGATGATAATGACCTTCCAACATTCTTGAGATTTAATGAAGACTAACATGACAACGTATCCGCTAAGTTAATCCGAATGATTTATTACCTTTTATACAAGCTACCTACAGGAACAATGAATTACAAATTACAATTATATGAAATTTGGTTGCTTTCGCGTTTTCTATACTAAATGTAATTTTTACAACTTAATAGAATAGTCGTCATAAACTACATGATGCCTGGTAATAATAATGAATAACATTACATACACTGGCAAAATTCTTCCCGAAAAATTTTCAAAATAATGACAGATTAGCGAAAGTATACCTATGTTGGCAACACCACTACATTACACAGTGCTATTTGATATTTAAACACAGACTACTATAACACTTACGGACAAAATTGTCATCACACTGCAGTCATTCAGTTATTAAAATTAAATCCATTTCTGTGACTTACTCATTTGTTTCACTAACCCTTAATTAATTAATTGGTTAATTAATTGGCACTGACCTGTAATCATGGATGTAGAATAATATAACAGATACCGCTTACTTGTCAAAATTTGCTTTTACGAAAATTTACTATATTACCAATGGTTAAAGTATATTTTTCATTGCACATATACAGAGGCTATTCCGAGCAGAGAGAGCCCCTTATCTTATATTAAGGGGCACCTAAGGAGGGAGACCGTCGCCCTGTGGGGAGAAATGTACAGAGATGGCACCACAGCTGCGGGCACCAAACTGTTCTTACCGGATGCGGAGGCCGCGTACAGGATGATATGTAAACTACAGCTGTCACCAACCCTGGTACAGGTGTTCACGGGTCATGGTGGGTTTGCGGATTATCTGCACAGAATCAAGAAGTTCCGCATTTATTAGTGGACTGCCCCAGGTTCGCGCGAGCAAGGTTCGTGCTGGAGCATGAAATTGATATGAATCTGAGTGCAGATAATGTGCACCTAATCTTGAGAAATAAACAAATATTGAAAAAATTTTTAGACTTCTGCCACAAAGTGGCAACGGTGTCGATCAGGGCGAATAAAAATTAAATAGTAGACACTAGTCTCACTAGAGATTATGATGAACAATAGATGAACAAGGTCCCTTGCCTACGCAAGGGGTAATTGCGATTTTCCCCCCACACAAAATACATACAATAAATAAGAAATATGTAAATAGATGATAATGAAAAATAAATGGCCCACGGGGGTGGTGTAACCCTCGGGGGGAAATTTAAAAAAAAAAAAAAAGCAGAGAGAGGTAGCCAAACTTCGTGTGTCCCCATGTGTCCCTTTCGTCATCTTGCCAGACTAAAAAAATGTATTTCATTAAAAATTTAGATTTGATTTAGATTCAACAATCTTAGTACAAACACTTGTATGTTAATTGTACTTTAATTATTTTAATAAATTTTAAGTCATTTTAAGTCATAATCACATTAATTTCGGTTTATATTCCTAAATTACAAAAAGTTAGTATGCATTGTTTAAGCCTATTTAATATTTTATTTTCTACTGTTAAAGTATCCCTTTAAAGTGACATTACGGTAAATGTCCATAAATTTATAGCGTTTGTGGATATGATTATATACAATTGGTGCAAAACTATTTAAGCAATAAAATGAACAATGCGAAAATTACAACTAGTAAAAGTGTTGGTTAAATCAAATTTTAATTTTAAAAAATATTTATAAAAAACTTCTATTATATTAGGTATATTAGGTACAACATTTAAATTTGTTTCACATAACAAAAAAAACATTATTATCACCCTATTAGAAAGGGAAACACAGTCTCTCTATAACATAATATCCTGCTCGGCTCGCTTTTTAGCTGCAAGTAATAAATCCTGCTTATTATATTAGGTCCATGCCTGTAATATATATACTATTGGACAGGCTAACCCTAGAGAGTATACATGTTCCTTGGGCTGACCCATACAAATAGATAATTTCGTTTACCATTTTGAAACGCCGCCTTCGACAGTACCCAGAACTAATTTTTACGTTTGCGTATTTTTATTCCATAGATATGTATTATAGTGTCTGTTTTATTTATTTATTTTATTTATTTATTTAGATTACATACAGCCATAAATTTAAAAAATATATATTATAGACTATATACAAATAAGCCTAAAGTATTATAAAAATTATATTTTTACATTTATTCTATTTATTAATGTCTTAGGAGGTGTTTGTTTATTTGTGTCCGCTTGAGTTTTGAAACTGAGGAAATGTATATTCTGTAATGTGCCATGGACATTACAGAATACAGAATATCCATGCCTAGACAAGGAAATAATACGTATTTCTTAAGATATGTGCGTTGCAATGGTCCAGTTTGTTTTTTGCGAATATCATTATTTATAAGCTGGAGCCATTTTTGCAAATTCATTATTGGATGGAGCCATTAATTTTACATCAATTTGTACTTTTGCTTTTGCATTATTTGTAATTTAATCCGGCCAGGGTTACGGAGGTTATTAATGAGCAGCCAAAATGCAAACACTTCGTTGCTTACTGCGGAAACGAATAGAGAACGCTAAGACAACAACCAATCACCAAACTTTCTTTTAGCATTCTCTATTCGTTTCCGAAGCACGCAACGAATTGTTTGCATCTTGGCTAGGAGCCCAGGAGGTCAGTTATCTTTTTTTTTTATTAGAGATGGGTTTGCTCTTGGCCAACAACCAGCCGTGCAGCAAGGATGAGGCCTATGATGGAGCGAGCTCACCCAGAAGATGCCTATTCACTTGAACCTTGAAAAGATTTGGGTTATATGAGCTCGGAAATACAGACGTGAGATGTCGTCAGGGAGTTTCAAACCTTGGCAGTGCGCATTATAAAGGATGTTTTAAAACGTTTGATCATTTATTACCAAGGCCAAGTACATAGCCTACTACTATTGTTGTAAAATAGTAGTAGGCTATGTCAAGGTAGTACTCTCTGCTTGATTTGGGATTTTTTGTGTCTGTCTGCCAAATAAAATTCTTCAATAAATTATGTTTAAATAAAATAGTAATTTAACCTAAAGAAAACAGGAATAATTATTCATTCTACACTTAATAAGTGCTTGTAAGTATAAAGTTGTCAAAATATTCTCTTCTTTAAAACTTAGGCTATATTTACATTCATTCATAACTCAATGAGTTGGTATTTTATTTTAACTTATTATCTGATGTTTAATTATGGGTACCATTTAACCGATTTTCAAATAAGTTTTGAATTGCGTCATTTGTATGGTTTGTACTAAAAGCGATAGATTAGTAACCAAAAAAAACCCAATCATTTTTTTCATAATTAGTACCTACCACAAACTAAATAGTAGATACTAACGTATAAATTTGTTACAATTTTACGATAACTTTTCAATTGATTACCTATATCAAACACTGAGAAAATATATTATTATTATTATTATTTATTTAATACACTATTAATACTTTGGTGTCTAATCTTTATCTTTTAGTATAAAACAAAGTCGCAGTCTGTCTGACCCCTTGTATATGCGCTTAGATCTTTTTACTACGCAATGGATTTTATTCCGGTTTTCCTTAAGCTTAAACAAGGAAAGTTTTTATATAAAATTTGCGAAAAAAATAATTTATATATAAAAATCTCGCAAAAACGGGAATGGGATGTTTTGTATTTATAAAAATTGCACCTTCGGCGAGCTGCACCACCGTGAGCAGGTCATATCACTGTTAACATGATAAATGCTTTATTTTAATAAATAAAAGACCTAATTATATAATTTTCTATAGAAATTTTAGATGGACGAGTGATTAAAAATTTTAATTTATGTTACTTCCTCTCTTGACGACTGTTTGACCGATAAAAGGTTTAAAGTTTTATACATGAAAGAAAGAAAGTCTATGAAACATTATAGAAAAAAATTCAAGAATACTTAATAATTCAAAATGTTGTAACCGTTCCATTAAAAAAAAACTACCTAAAACCACATCAATGCCTAAACAAATTTTCCCGAAGATAAGACCCTGACAAATCAATTTCTAGACCCTGGTGGATTTTGTTAATGAATCCATCCCCCACCTCTTTCCCCTCTCCTCGAGTACACTCATGTATGTGCGACAGATGTCGCTATTGTGTCTTCGAAAACTGCTTACGGCGCGCGTGTGGGTCATCGGGATGATTCGTGCTATAAATGTTATAATTCTGAATCCTAATTTTACTTCTTGATGTAAAATCGAGTCTCAGAGATGAGTATTACATCTAATTTATGCAAGTTAAATAGGATTTCCAATTCGTCTTTATTAGGTGCTAGCTATGAATAATTTATTTGTAGGGTGCTAGGCCATTGATGTTCCAGGTAGCAATTTTAAGAATTAGTTTGGTAGCTTTTGAACTAGAGTAGCTATAAGTGCCACTAGCGTACCTATTTGTTGCAACAGCGCATCCATCTTTTCAGTTAGTTGTTTAATTAAGTTCTGTAGGACTTGGGTTGGCTCAATGTGAGTTTCTGAATAGATGCGTGTGTTGGCTTTAGGGCTTTTGGCCAAGCTGCGTTTTAATTCAGGAGCTTAATCAGGAGAATCTTGTTTAGTTCTGGAACATACTATTTGCGTGGTAGTTCTTATCCCTTTACTTGTTCTTCTCTTCAGTATTTCCTGGTATACCTCGCAATCTTTGTAGTTGGCCGGGTGACTGTTAAGGTATAAGACACATTTTGCAGGGTTGCTTTGGTCTTTCTTTGAACAGTCCGACGTTTTGTGAGCTTCAACACATTTGACGCAACGGTAAGGTCTAAGGCAATTATTTTTTGTGACTGTACTATGCTAGTGCGTTTTTTAGGATCCTCAATAGTGACTGCAGTGTTGAATATGTACCGGATAGATTTAACTGCCTTGTTGTTTGGACTCGGTTCAAGATTTACGAAAAACGTATGCGATGGCTTTTTTTTTGGTCTGATAAATAATAAATGCTGGTTTTTTTTTCAGGATTCAACAAATGGAAGACTCTGAGCTGGACGCTTCAGAACTCGGCACAAAAGACTATTGGCAAGAGTCTTACACTAAGGAGTTAAATAATTTTAACTCGCACGGAGATCCAGGGGATGTCTGGTTCGGAGAGGACACAGCTGATCGAGTGGTTAGATGGATATGCAGTTGCGGTGTAAGCGAAGACACTTCTGTCATCGATTTAGGTATACCCAACTCCTAGTTAGGGGGTTAGTTTCTGACAATGACAACTCTATCCTATACCTATATAGTCTGTGTTATATACCTTACAGGCAGTGTCTGATTAGCTATATAGCAGAAGACAGCAAATGTTACGGGCCTAAACATGCCTAAAGGTACCTAACGATGGCCCCATGCTGTGCCCAAAAAAATATAAGCCATAAAGTAGCTATACTCTTAGTAAGGGTACGCCATACTGCAATTTGTATATATCACTAGTATTTCAATAAAAGTGACCGATGTCGAGTGAAAAAGCGGTGGATGTAGCTGTAGTGCTATTCCACATGCGAATGTCGCTAAAAGATTCAAGAACCTTTTTAATTACGTTTATGTATTTATAAAATGTTTGCTATTATAAATAAATAAATATCTTCACACATTCTACATAGCACAATCCATGTTCCACAATAAGCAACTAATGCTTGTATTATGGATACCAGACAGTTGATATAATACATAGATTACTTTTTTTTTTGTAAATATATAAATATTATAAATACAAAACATCCACGACTCATGTACAAAGGTAAAATGTACACACATAAACATTTGCCCCTAGTGGGATTCGAACCCGTGACCGTTTGGTTCACAGCTAGGGTTACTAACCTTTAGACCAAACGTGTCTTAAAAAACTTAAATTTTTAATTAAAACATTTTCAAAAATAGTCGACTACCCTACACATTTGCTACGGGCTCTGCGCTGGCTTAATCCAGCACTCCTAACAGGTTGTTTAGCTAACAGGTCACTGAATCACTCCTTAATTTTTTTTTGATTTGCAGGTTGTGGCAACGGTTACACTCTGGTAGAGCTAGCGAGAGAGGGTTTCACAAATTTACTAGGCGTAGACTATTGCAATGAAGCTATCGAGTTAGCTCAGAAAGTCTCCGCGGAGACTCCGCACATTCAATACAAGGTGAATTTACTTCTTTATCTTACACATAGTATAATTTGATGTCATTTTCCGCGTATGTCTGTATGGCCTCACTCTGCAGACATGACCATTATTACTATTATTATTATTATTATTACTCACTTCAATTTAACTCGTCTCCTCCAAAAGCCAAAATGAGGTCTGTGTGTTATTAGGTATTATTATTATTATTATGCACTTATTTATATTTTCTTTCTAAGATTTAAATTTGTTACAATGTTTTAAAAGAGAACAATAAATATAATAAAAAAATTTAAGCCCAGAGAGAGCTACCGGTGATTAGGGCTGCAGAGTGAAGAACCTCCTGACAAGAGGAACCGCCTTCTGTATCTGTCCCTTGACCCAGCCATCTAGTGAGAGCCTCTTGAGGTGTTGGTCGAGGCTCTTCGCTATAAGACCGTTCGCAGATACGACTATCGGGACAATGATTGTCGAATCGACATTCCACATTATTATTATTATTATTATTATTATTATTATAGTAAATGTGAATTATTATTATTTAAAAAAAATCCTGATTGCCGCACTAATATAATTGATTATTTGTAATTTTGCAGTTATTCGACATAACAAAGGATAGTGTTGATATTTTGAAAAAGAAATTTGGAATTGTACACGACAAAGGCACCTACGACGCGATAAGCTTAAACCCGGAAAACCCGAAGGAACAAAGATTGAAATATATTGATCAAGTTGCACAGTTACTTTCAGATGACGGTATGTGGTGTGTATTTTTTTTAATATTAAATTAACACCCGACGCAAAAAGCGGTCTTTTTTAATATAAATGCTGACTTTCCACTTGACGGTAGGTGGCTACCGCCGCCTATAACACAAACAAAGTTTCAAATGGGCTCTGGCATCCTTTACTCACTCACCGAAACACAACAGCACACGTGCTATTATTTCACGGTGTTCTTGTGTAAGGAGGTGGTTACTGCCACCAGACTAGCTGCCCAAATGACTGCGAAACGACGTGACGTGTATGGCTGTATGTGTGTACCTGTGTGTCTGTTTATGGATTCGTAACTCCCAAACGGATGGACCGGTTTTGATCCGGTTTTTTTCTTTTGATAGCTGGCGTAATCGTAATGGTTCTTAGGTATAATTTATGAAAATTTCTTTAACATCTATGTTTTTAAAATTAAAAAAGAAACATGTCAGTCGTAGGACTGCACGTCAGAAGTGAAAGCTTCTTAGCTTGACAAACATGTAAGCATTATTTTTTGGTTATTAAGAAATATGTTTGTAGGTAGTATTTTTTAACAGAAATTATTCATCAATTAACCACAGCGCCATCTAACGTCATGTTCATGACGTTAATAAAAATCCATTTTATTTTAACATTATTTTGAGGGAATTTTGTTATGCTTGTGCATGCCATCTCGATTTAGTTCTAGAACATTAAACACAGCGCCATCTAACGTCGAAGAATTGTATTTCTTGGGTGACGCTGACGTGACGCGAGTTCCGCGACTACAAAATTTTCCATATCTTAAGTGTTGGGCACCTAAAGAAATAAAAATGTTTTTTTTTTTTTTCAGGATTCTTTATAATAACATCTTGCAACTGGACCGAAAACGAGTTGAATCAACATTTTTCTGAAAGGTTACGTTTAAAATGCGTTCTGTCGACGCCACAGTTCAAGTTTGGAGGAAAAGTTGGCAGTGTTGTTTCTTCTGTGGTCTTTATTAAAAAATAAACTGACAAATCTGTTGTTTTTTTCTCTTTTCTTTTTAATTAGATTTCAATGAATGCAAAAAGCTATAAAACTTACTTATACAATTGGAAATATTATACAAGTACCAAGTACAATTAGCGTACGTTCAGTTTTCTTCACTTTTGCAAAAATCATCCATATTATATTATAAAATTAGTCACTGTCCGTCTCTCCGCAAACTTCTTCTAAACTACTCAAAGGATTTTGATACGGTTTTGACAAATGGAAAGATCGATAAAACGAGTAATATTCGTTCTCCTACTAATATCTGGAGCACAAGGACACATATCCTGATCATTATCAAATTAAATACATTAAGAGCTTTTCGTACACATTATAATAGTCCTTTACACCATACAATTTAGGGTTATCGTAAATTAAAAATTGCGTTAGAAAAGAAATTCAAGCGGTCTCGCATCAACACGACACGACGGGACGGGACGACTCGCTTGATGCAGTCATCCGTGCGAAGCCGGGAGCGGGTCACTAGTATGAATTAAGATTCAAGAATTAGACACGTGTTTGTTCAAATAACATTTTATTTATACAAATTTAGTATTCATTTTGTATGTAGCTTGTAGATAAGGCTTGTCCCTTAAATCTTAAATGCATTTCCCAATGTTTAAAGATGTCACGTTTCGTTACTTTTTGCTTGCAGTCATCGCAAATGTACAATTTCTCTTCCGATGTGGTCCCAATGACATTCTTGGCAGAATCGACCCCCTTGAAAGGGATGGGGATAGGCGTAATAGCGTGGCTAGACGCTCGGATCTTTTGTGAACGGGCTCCAGAAGATACTTTGCTGAGTTTGGATTTAGAACGATCCATTTTTATATTATCTGAGAAACGATGTTTATTGTTTTTATTTTCTCATCAACAGATGTCGCCACACTTCAATTTAGTATTTATTAAGGTTCTGCACATTATAAATATGAATAATTTAAATTGCTGGATAGAAATAAATTTGATATCCATACTAATATTATAAATGTGAAAGTAACACTGTCTGTTACGTACCTTTTCACGCCTTAACTACTCAACCGATATTTATGAAATTTTGCATACACGTTGTCAGGGATACAAGAAGAAAGGAAACAAAGGATTGTTCCTGAGGGATCATATAACATAAAATAAAAAAACTAACGCCTGGTCAAAGTGTTATAGCAACAAGAGGTCAAGCGTCTATGTTATTTTACAAGGCGCGACGAATTCGCGATCGGGCATCAGCTAGTAGTTTGTTAGTTTTTAAAGAAGTCCTAGGAAAGTTCTTATGAAGAGTAAAATTACCGGGAAAATTGCATTGTTTGTATGGCGGATATGGATTAATGAATATTAATTGTTTAGTTAGAATATAATATATGTTATACCTACCTTTTACAAATTGGCAATTTATTTTTTTTAAATATTTTAATGTTTTATATACTTACTTCGAAGATTGAGTGACACACATTGACACAATGACGTTTGGCAAATTGTAAAATTTAATGTTTTTAATTTCGTGACACATAGTTCCCTATCAGTAGGTATAATTTCAAATGATAACTTTTTAAAGTTAAATAAATAAAAAAAATTTAAAAATTGGCGTTTCATTCTAAAGATCTCTATACATATTCGTTTAAAAGTCGTCAAGTTTACTCTAAAAGCGTATAAATAAATAAACAAAAAAACAAGAAAAAAAAACCTTACCTACCTATTTAGATGCTATGAGAATGTTTTTAATATGTTTAAATAGGAAAATTCTTGGACACTACCAGTGAAAAACCATTTTAGAAAATTCTGACGATAATTTCTTCAATATAGGTATATAAAAAAAATTTCTCCGGCTCCACACGAATTTTTATCAGAAAATTATATAGGTACTTACTTAAGTACCTACACAAACCTTTGTTTATCGCTCTTTCCAATGGTGAAGTTAGGTAACGGAGAAGTAAACAGAAGAAGACAGCCATTTTATTTTATAACTAATCCGCGTAACTTTACAATATAATATCTGTAAAGTTACCTACGCAGATTAGTTATGTTAATACGAGTCTCACGACATTCGTAAGAGCCTTCGACATACGCCAGATACTACACATAAGTGAATTTTAGGTATTATATCCTTCTTCCGAGTTCATTGGATCAAAGAAAAGGGGTCTGACATCAAGTTGCTACATTATTTTCATTCAATCCTATTGTATTTAAATAAAACACAATTTATTACTATTCGTTTAATAAATAGGAAAAAAAAAACAAAACAAAAATGCAGAACTAATCCAATTTGTTCAGAGAAACATTAAACAAGATATAGCTTTTACAATTACAAATCAAAATATTTTTTGAGCTCGCAACACCGTCTGCAAATAATGTTATAACCACCAATAATAGGTACCATAAAAAATGCCCACAATATAGATCCCTTTTTCTATATAGACAGATGGATTAGGCTATTCACCTGTCATTTAAAAAAATGCTCCGTTTTTTAAATGAAACAGTTCTAATACCTACTTTTTCAAATAAAAGTAGGTAAATACTAAATGCAGTTTATCAGCAGACAAGGATACGGGCTCTTTATCATACACCCTATTCTATTAGTCAGTGTAGATACTGATAAAAAAAACAATCAATAATAATTGGTTTAGCAATAAAGGCAACTTCACACAATCATACAAGATATAATAATATACAAATGCGATTTTTCGCTTTGCATTTGATGAATGTGATGTCATCAGCCAACGGCAGCTATAATTTTTATAATAGAACAAAATAAACAAAAACATCCATGGAGTTCTACTGTTGAGTATGCGATATTGCGATTCATATATTCATACTTTCAAATCAGTTATAAAGCTATTAGAAATATAGAAGAAAAAAAAAGTTATTATTTAATTTTATTATATACAATAAGTGACTACAGTAATACAGTTTTTATAGACAACATTATAGATTATATAAGGCATTCAAAATCACCTGCTGAAACGTGTTTTTATTTTACTATTAATAAATACAGTAAAGGACTTTTAGTGAGAAAATTTTATCTAATTTTAGAATATATAGATAGACATTTTAGAATATATAGATAGACATGAATTCTGTAACTAAAGCAAGGCCACGGAGACAACGCAAAGAATGTATACAAACTTTCAGGATATCATAACATTTTTTTTAAGAAAACAAATTTTACAGATTTATATCTAGTAGCGCAACCGTTCATAAAAAAAGTGACCAAATCGCTTTCCTATACCATGATACAGATAGAACCGGTAGATTCTGACATTTTTACGTGTGAGAAAAAAGGGCAGAGATATAATTAATGTCTCAATGTTGTAAAACTCAGTATGGGAGGGGATTATTTTAGTGATGTGCCGGATCGTTAAAAATATATAACCGCGGATACGGATCTTAACTTTTTTACTCAATCGGTGCGGTGCGTGTAACCTTGAAACGATAGTTGACGCCCGCTAATTGACGCTTGCATTCTAAAGGTGCCAAATGTTTGATTTTAAGAAATAAAATAATAATGTGAATGGAATTTAATAGTTTTTCATTGCTACCTAATCACCTATATATAGAATTTCATCTATGAATTAAAAATTAATAAGGTAAAAGATCAGTCAAAAAGTAATGGCCACGGATACGGATCTTTCTTCTCCTTCGGATATCTGCGGATACGGATACGGATATCCGGAACATCACTAGTTTATTTACAAGTCTCCGTAACTTTACTTTACAACCCAATGGTTACGTTAGGTGCACCAAGTTGGTCATATTTTTTATTAACATACTTTTAATTTTAACTGTGCCATACGTATTCATAGACAATTTAGAGGCTTTGGGCACTCCTAAAAAATATACTTAAAATAATTAATTGAAATTGAAATTACCGTTCCTTCAAACATGATTACACTTGACGCTAACATGTATTACAAAACTATCGCTTATCTCTTACTGTGTGATGTCGTCTTTATAAATAATTAATTAAATTCTTTAAGCAAACATAATATTACAAAAGATATTATCAATATTTGGAATGTATAAAAACAATATTGTTCCATACTGTTTTATAAAACTACAAATATATTATTTCTCTTTACAAAGTTAAAGCCAAGGATATATTATAATATTATATTATTCATATGTACCTTATTAATTAAACATTAATATAAATCTTCTACAAATGCAAAAAACGAATTGCATAGTTACATGTTTCCCTTTCAAGTCTTAAAACTATGATATAATATTAATTTTAACAAATAGGAGACTAAGCAACAATCACCATTTAAGAATCACTATGAAAAATGAATTCGTAAAATTATCTGTGAAAATCTAATTTCCACACCAAATAAAAAAAATCTAAAGCCTGAAACTATATACCAATTATATATATTTTATTATTATAATTTTTACATTTAGATATGTTTCTAAGCACAGACACAAAAAACATCAAATTTTGCGATGTACATACTATGTGAATTTTAGTCGAAAATAAATTATGTGCCATTGAAGTTTTCGAGCTTGCCTCATAAATTATAGTTAATTTTTTAAACATTTATTTAAAAAAAACATAATCTTGTCATCCCCAATAATCATAATAGATCATAATATAATTATATCCATAAAATTAGGTTACAAATTCTAGTGTATTTAATTTCTTTTAGCAACATTTTAGATGTTTTCATAAATGGCTAGAAATTATAGAATTTTTTTTCTCATTGGAAATTGAATTTGGAAGAATTTTTATTTTTATTAATTTTTTTTTTTTTTAATAATAACACATGGCTATTGTGTTGTTAATAATAAATAACATCTGATACCTATTCAAGTGGCCTGATTATCAAGCTAATGCTGATTATATTTATGTGATTGAGAAATCAACAAGGAATTTAATTTCGTCATTGAAAAATACATCCCAGAAGGATATTGCTTGGAAATTATTTCAGCAAAATTTCAGTTTAAAAAAAAAAAAACAATTTTTTATGAGAAAAATTATTTTTTCAATTTAAAATAGTAACACAAATGGTCTTAGTCTTATTAATAAAAAAAAATCTCAGCTCTATTTGGTGAAACTGAACTAGAGTTTAGTTAGTTGGACATGTCAATATCTTCGCTTTATTTTAGCTTACTATTTGCACACTACAATGACCAAGTATTGCACTACAAATATAATAAAACAAAAGAAAATATTGCATTAAAAAAAAATAAACAATTAATATTCTTCTTCTGAAAACCAGTTAACAAACTAAGAAAAAATATGTACCTAAGTAACCAGCTACAAAACCTGGCAACCTAAATTAAATAATGATAGACAATAAGTCATCATATAAAGCTTTAACGGGAATAGATCTAAAGAGATATGTGTTATTTTACAATATAATTTCCAATTATTATCCATTATCTGTTAATAATTGAATTATTAAAAAAAAATAATAGTAAATGAAATGAAAAGCTACAATTATAAACGGCTCTGAATAAACTATAGCTGCTATATTTGAGTTTATAAAATTATTGATATGACTTCAACTAGCAACTATAAGTGATCATGATTTGACTTGGAAAAATTAATAAACTATAAGACAAGCTGAAAGCTGAAGCTGAATGAACTCATTTGAGCAAGATATTTTAATGGGATTAAAATTAACAAAAAATGCATCTTAAACTTACGTTATAACCAAAAGTCAATGATTTCCAGTAATATAGTAAGTCAATGCCTAAAAGTATATTTTTCTAACAAATAAACAGTTCAAATTTACAAGTTTTTGTACTTCCAGCACTGTGACGTAGTCATGAATGTTTAAAAATCCATGATTTTCAAACTGCCTTGCTCAAATGAGTAGATTGATATTCTATACGATGGGCACTGTATCAAATTATGTTGAAGGGCCCTCTATCCAACTGTGGGGAAGCGCAAATGGAGGGCAGTTTTTTTTACATATTTTGTTTTGATTTTTAAAAAAATAACTTTTTTTTAAATAAAAACAAAAAATGTGTTTACACAAATCTCAAGAATTGCAATTTAATAGAAATTTAAATCTCATATTTAAAGTATTATTGTGGACATCATTTTACGAGTTTTTGCTTACTTACCCTTTTAGGACATTTAGGGCCCCTTTTTAGGCATTTTTAGCCCCCATTTAATTGATGCTGCCGATACAGTATGCCTATGATGGTTGTGTATCTAAAGAGTCGGTGCTAATGAGTTGTGTAGCTTCTTAATTATTTTTTAATATTAATAACCTTATGAAAACTATTGAAATTATAAACAAGTCAAGGATGTCAGTGCAGTAACTGTTTTCAACATTTGGTATTACACCAACCCCTTTAATTATTCAACCCCAACCCCTTCAAACAAGCCAGTAACTGGCAATACAGAAAAAAAATTACAACATTCATGATCGCTATGACAGTTAAAAAGTATATTAATATTAGTTCAATTTCTATTGTGGCATCAAATACCACAGTGATTAAGGGTTAAATTCTTTTGCAATAATCTCCTTCGACATTAGAATTTTTATAAATCAAATATGCTAGAACAACCGTGAAAATCGTCAACAGCAGAGTGAAGAATTGGTAAATCCTCAGACTTCTCACCTGTCTTTGTAGTGAGTCGTAATTCTTATTTAAACTTTGTAATGTAGTCGTGACGGAATCAGACTTATCCTGGCTTTTGCCATCGACAACTGTGCCATTCTTGGGAATATCTTTTTCTGGGAACTGACACTTCAGTCTGTACTCATCTACTTTGCTGCCCGAGGAATTCTTCCAGACATCATTGAGTTCTTGCTGGGATAGAGTAGTTTTTGGTATTTGTACGGACATGACGAGGAATCGGTCCTTCATCATTGTCTTCAAGTGGAAACCAGGTTGTACGACAATGACGACAACCTGCGACGCTCCAGACGCTAAAGTGCCAGAGCTGGGTCTCACGCGGAACTTGTCCGGAGATGTTGTTCTGATTTTGTAAGAGACGGCAGTTTCATCCATGTTTGTTAGTGTGAATTGGCCCGATATTTCATCGTTTTCACTTTTGAAGAGTATAAAGTCATTTGGATTCAGTCGTAGCATTTCTCCTGGAGAATGCTGGCCCTCGCCTTGCTCAGCAAATGTCACCTTTTTGGGAGTGTGATCTAAACCTTTTGACTCTGGTATGAACTCAAAAACATAGTCATTTTTACCACCCCAACATGTCAGTGCTTGATCCGGAGAAACAACATCTTTTAGCGAATCTTTATTGACAAACTTCATTTTCTCCACAGCCTTTGCGGGTAACAGAGTCTTGACTATTTTGAAAGCAGCAGACAGTACCCACGGCATTTGATAAATAACAATAAAATGCAAGAACGTTGGGTAATAGAGTTTCATTAGAGTTATCAAATATTTAATAAGGTCCATGTCCATGTTGCCAAGACCGCATCCGTCCATATCAAAGAATAATGTGATGGCTTTACCTGATTCCTCTCGTTCTATACGATCAAACCAATAGATTATAACTTTTTTTATTTCCTCCAAATCTTTTTGGCCTTTAACATGCATTTTAGACTTGAAAACTAATAATAAGTGGCCATCAATGTCCCGGCCGTGCGGAAAAAATGCACCCTCTTTTACGTACTCCATACGCAATGTGGACTCGTTAATATCGTTCGCACCGACCGTTTTACGCCATATAAGTGTTTCCCATAGCATATTTAGGGCTTCCTTCAAGTCACTTTCATGGTGATCCAGAAATCTCTGCAGATATTTGTCATCCTTGACGCGATCTAAGTCAGCCTGATAAAATTCGCCGGGCGGAATGGGAAGGCCCTCCTTCAATTTTACTTCAAAAGCAGCCCTCAAATCAGTCGGAGTAGCCATATTTCAATAGCTCTTGCAATAACATACACTATGTTGCTTAATTGCTATGAGAATATAGTCGAAAACTTGAAATAAATAAAAATTAATTATGTCAATTTAAACTATATATCACATGAAGATACCGAAGTCCGAAACGAAACCGAACGAATGAATATGAAATATGAATGCACACAAGAAAGAAAGAAAACAATCTTGAAAAGAATATGTACATAACATAGATCATAGAAATGGAACACACGTCACAGTTCCATATGATTTTTTTGACATTTAATGATTGTTCTCATTGACAACGTCAATTGATAAATAAAAATCAATACACACGATTGGCACTAACAGTACGTTTCCTTTCCATTAGTCCAATAGGATTCAAATGATATTGAAGAATAAAATTGAAGTTATTTTATTGTAAATGAAAACAAATAACCCTTATCTATGCGTACATTGATACATATTGTATTGACCTTTACCCCGGCTCCACACTACTCGCGAATTTGACCGACGAAGCGAATACTAGAGTGTGGACGGGCACTTCGCCTTAAGCAGCCTTTACATTTGGCTAAATTCAGTTCACTAAATTCAGACAGTGAGCGTGGGGGAATAAGAAGCTTGCTCTTTACACTTGATCTAATTTTAGGTAGCTAACACAGTATAACAGCGAACTCCGAGCGTGTCGTACGTACATAGGTCATAGCACTCTCATGAGACCATCAAAACATCAAGGGCTTTGCCAAAGGATAGGGCTCGCCTTGGCTATGATTCCGTCGAGCTCGATTTTAATTACTAAAAAAAGATGCAGGAAGTGTTGGGTGAAAAAATATTTGCTTTTAAGAAAAAAAGTGTATAACAAATGATATATTAAATATATTAGAACCGGATGATTTAAGAAATTTTCTAAGATTGGAATCTGAACAATTAAAAAAAAAAAAGAATTACCTACTCCTTTTTCTCTAGAGGCCATCGCTGCTCGAAAGTAGGTACCTACTGCGCTGCGTTCGGCGACAAATGATGGACGTGCGCACCGCGCACTCCGCTGCGAGTGGCAGAAAACTAAACGCATTTCTTGCCCAAATCGCTTTACATTCAACATGCTAACTGATTTAGATCGGCAGTCACGACTCTGATTGCCTAATTAGTGTGTCTAACAGTCTGTGAATGTCTTTACACTTGTCTAAATTCAGTCTAATTCATTTAGTTAACTGAATTTAGCCAAATGTAAAGGCTGCTTTACTTCGAACAACGCGCTTCGTACTTCGGTAAACTTTCCCGAATACTTCGTCGAGGAACTTGAGAGTTGTGGACTTGCCGCATTGTTGGTGGAATGAAAATAGGTTTTTATGTCAATATTGACAATTAATACTATTATTCGAAATAAAAATTATGTAAAAAAACTAACTTTTTTAATAGGTACATTTAGAAAAAATCATGTTGGGGATTCCCCATGAATAGAATTCGGATGCACTATGGCTGTGATTATGGTCAATTAAAGTTGTTTAGCAAAATTTTAAAACTAAACGCTTCAAGAACTAAGCACTATCATAATTAAATATGAACAAATGTGAAGTAAAATAAATTCACAAGACAATTGTTACGGCGAATAGTACGACCAAGTACGACCGTCCGCCGTCAGAGGGCAGCACGCACACATTCAAGAGAGATGGCGCCAGTCTGGCGAGCGATATAGCACGTCGTGTTGGTTTTTTTGAAATTGTTTTCGGTGAAAAGACTCAAAGTGCCCACAGTTGTGAATATTCATCTGAATTGTTTAAAATTACATTTTTCATAAACAATACTGTGTTTAACTTAAAACAATGTAGTGAATCTTTTATTTCGCAACAACTTTAACAATAGAATATGAAACAGTAGTGACTCAAACAAAATAATATTTTGAAAATAATAAATAAGTTAGGTAGGACTCAAAGTTTGTTAATATTAATTTAGGTATACATAGCTTATTGTAAATGAATGTTAATATAATACATAGCTTGTTGGTGGGGGGAGAAGGTACCGTGGGTTTTTTAGTGGGTAGAAGTCCCACATACCTCACCGATCTTCCCATGGTCGGTGGGGATCTGGTTCGCAGACTTTGATAGCTTTGGAAATGAACTTTTCAATGTTGGCTCTGGTCTGGATTTAGAAAGTAGTTGCAGGGCACACTGCGTTTCGCAGTCATTTGGGCAGCCCGTCTGGTGGCAATAACCACCCCCTTACAGAAACAACAGTGTTCTGTTTCACTGAGTAAGGGATGCCAGAGCCTATTTCCCAATCCCTTATCCTTAACCCTACTGTAGTCACTAGCGCATTTCCAGCATCTGTGGTGTTGCTTGTGTTATAGCAACCAATCAAGCGGACCCTCAGCCTGTCTGTAGACCTTAACTAAAATAAAAAAACAAAAATTTAGCGGTTACTTTGACTCTTGTCGATTGCAAATTGAACCTACAAATAAAACACATAAAATTTAAAAGTAAAAGGCTTGTGCTGACCTTAACAAAAAAAAAATTTCAACACCTATTCCACCCTAGGGGAAGAGATTTCCAAAAAAACTGAAATACTTATTTATTTATTTCTAATCAGAAGCTTGTTTATGAAATCTTATGCTTCTAATTTTGAAAATGATGTGTTTCTATACTACTGTTTACATTACTATGTAAATGCATCAACAGCCAAAATTTCAAGTTTTTAATCCTTTGGTTCAAGCTCTGCGTTGATGAATCACTCTGGCTGGACAAACTATTATATTATATAAGTAGGTTAGGTATAGCAGAAAATAGGTATTATAGATACTTACCCTGTTTAAAAGGAATAAATAAACAATATTGGAAAATTGTTTTTTTATTTTTTTATTTATAATGATATTTAATAAGTTGTATATAATATTTAATAGGAACCTACATCATTTGTTAAATAACTTAAGGAGTATATGAGCGATTTTTTAATATATTCTTATCACGAAGACAACCTTGAGAGAACATAGTCCGGCTGAAAAAAATAATTAAACATGATTTATTATTTATTAGCTTTTATATAAGGCTCTGACCATCTTGGGTGATCTTGCCTGCTTTATCTTTATATTAAAATTCTTATAGGGCAATTCTGGATTGCTAAAATATTTTCATCACTAGATCCTCTCCATCGTCATCTCGCCCTTGGGGGCCCACTGCTGGACATAGGCCTCCTCCATTATTTTTCAATGGGATTGGACAGAATTAATAATTACATAATTATGCTTACCGAAACAAACCAGTATGAGTCCTTTTTAAACATCATCTTCCCAATGAAGCCCATCTCAGACTCGGGTGCTATTGTGTGCAGATGCAAGTGTTTAATAGTCCTGAACGGTGGCCAATGAAATCCAAACCTTGCATCAGCAAGGGACAGGTTGTTTTGCATCAACTGATCTTTTGCAATAGACACCATCATGTCCACTAAAAAAATATCCTTATCCTTACATATTATCCTTATCATTACATAGTACAATTTGAAGTATAATAGATATTGAGATTGGTCGCAAGAACTTAATTAGGTTTTATCTTTATATCAATATAAAAATTAGGTGTCACACTGTGTCCTCGATGAACTCCCAAACTACTGAACCGATTTTGATAAAATTTCATAACTATGTGTAATTTGGTCCTACTTAAAACTATCCGTTTTTATTTTGAAACCGGGCGAAGCTGGGAGTGTGTAGCTCCCGTATAGTGTAATATATATAAATTTAAATTTATTTATTTTCAGGCAACTGGGCCAATTATGTTCCTTATTTAAACATATATACCTAAAAGCATTTTTTATATACTAACAATACTAAGACAGAAGATCAAGATAACAGAACGAAATAATAAGTGAATGTCTAAAAGTACCACTAACATGTCTATTACAATAATGCCAGATATATAAACAATAGCTAGCCTATCAGCGATCATTGACAGAAGATCATCATATTTAAGACTGAACAATTTATCCAACTCATATCAACTATGTTCGCTAAATGCGATAACAATAGTTAGCAAAGCAAGAGAGATTACAAAATAACTATACTGGAGAAAAAGTATGTTTAGTCCTAATAAAGTCTATACTATAGTCTCACTATACTACTTACTTACATAAGAAATTCCAAGCACTTACCAAGATTTTTATCACTAGGACTGAGGGTCTTAACATCCTCAATATGTTTCTTAGGTATAGTTAATATATGAAAACGGCTAGCAGGCCTTATATCACGGAAAACGCAAATATCTTCATCTTCATACAGAATTTCCGTGTTGTCTAATTTATTTACAATATTGCAAAATATGCAAGCAGATTTCACGGGAGTCGCGCTCACAGCTGACATTTTCAAGCTGGAAAAGGAAATAAATCGATTTATTGCCTTTGCCTTCATGTAAACAGAAAAATTTGAAACAATTTTGCTGGCTAAGAATATTTTGACTTTGATTGAGAGTGTCAATGTCAAGTAAAGAGTCTTTTTGAGTCACAGAACAATGATTAAAGCAATGTTTAGTCATTATTCTGTGGTGTGAGTATTGACATAGCGTACTATATTTAAAAGAGGTCCGGGGTGTTATAATTACTCATATATTTTCTTTTTCAACGCGGACGAAATCGCGGGCCCCAAGCTAGATCGTATCAATAAAAAAAAACTACCTTCATAAATATTATTGGCGCAAATAAAAATATAAGTTATAAAATATTTAAATGAATTAAACTGAAAGGGGGTCAGTATTCAAATTGGTCACTGCTATAACATCTAAAATACTCCTGAGACCGCATGGTCCGATTGATAGGACAGCCTAATCGATGGTTTTGAAAATGTTCTTAGTGGTTGCTTAAAATAACTAATCAATAAATTACCAGTAAACGCCTACACTTACCTGCAATGGCTCTAGTTATTTAGTACGAGTATGAGTTTATAATGCCCACTTTCGCTAGCGAAAGACTAAAATTTTTATATGGAAAATTGTCAATTTAATATTTTCAATACGCTCTCGCTAGCAAGTGCGGACATTATAAACTCAGGAGCCAATTTTGAAAATTTCATTTCCAAACTTGAACAGACCGGCAATCGAACCCGGGAACCCTGAGACGGAGCGTTTATGAGACGAAGTATCATAAAGTTTAAAAGATATATTATTTCGATGGTTTAAGCGGTTTTTGTTCGAACACGCCAATTCCTAAGACTAGTTGTCGGGCTTGTAGAATTCCTTTTACATTTGATAGCCCAATTCTTGAGGTACTTAGGTCATATATAATTAACATCACGCTACGGCCCTTAGGTACCGCGACAAAAAAAAAAAACAATGCTGGAAAATGTTCGGTTCCCGAGGGATTTTCATAAACATAAAATGTTATGTTGGCTTCTGTATGTCTTCAAAATCTCGAGAATGGGTAGACAGGTTTTAATTATTTTTTCACATATGGAAAAAGGAGTTACGGGGAAGATTTTCACATATTGAAATTGCATCCCGGGCGTAGCCGGGAGCTAGTATAAATAAATAAAATAAATAATATCCTCACACATTCCACAAAGCACCATCTAGTTCCACATTAAGCAACTAATGCTTATATTATGGATACCAGATGATACCAGAAAGTTGATATGATATACCTAATACATAGATTACTTTTTTTTGTAAATATATACATATTAAGTATAAATACAAACATCCATGACTCGGATACAAAGATAAATGTTAACACATAAACATTTGCCCCTAGCGGGATTCGAACCCGCGACCGTTTGGTTAACAGCCAGGATTACTAGCCTCTAGACCAAACGTGTCGTCAGATATAATATATTTATTTATATAATAATTTATGGGTATGTGAGTATAATATATATATAGTTTTATTTCGCTTTTATCTATACAAAAAAAAAGAGACAAAACACATGGGAAACGATTAACTACAACAACCTTAATATAAATAGCCTTAAATGCTACATTCGTCTTAATAACAGATGAGACAGTCAGAAGTTAATCAGTGTCACTTAGAATAAATAGATTTGTTTCAATTTGTAAATAACGATTGGGGATGTTGGGAATATATTTTCTGTCTGTCAGTTGCGAAACATTTGACATCTAATTTTGGCGTTATATGTGTGACATTTTTGAGCCACAAAATAAAGGAATAAACAAGCAAGTCCGTATTAACGTTATAAAATGTGAAAGAACCGGGAAGACGGGAGCGGGTCTCTCATAAATGAAATATTATTTAGAATCATTCAATTCAGTAACTTTTTTTATGGCAGCAACAGACGGGCTGACGATCTACTTGATGGTAGGTGGCTACCGTCACCTATAACACAAGCAACACCACAGGTGCTGCAATAATAATAAATGAATAATTCACATTATTTCAAAATGTTATTATTTTTGACAAATAAATTGCAAGGGATTTTTTATCATCTCGAAATCAACTTCTAGACATGATTAACACAGTCAATATTATACAGTCGATATAAACGTTCAATATTAACGTTTTAAAATAATTTAAATTTATTTATTTTAACTTATATTAATTGTAGCTTGTAGCCAATCTTGAACTAAATTTTTAGTTCTTAAACCTTCGGCTTCGGCTTCGGCCAGAAATTGACCCTTCGCTCGGACACTAGTACAGACTAACAAAAATATATAGATTTATATTATCGAGTCCATTTCGCCCTCGTCTACCGCATTCGTTAGCATAAATTTTCTATTTCTACCCCTATATAAGAGTAAGACTGTTCTTGAAAACATCAGTGAAAAAGAAACTATTGAGAAAATGTCTTTCTCTTTATTCGATAAGGGAATAATTTTGGTGTTAATTGCCGTCAATGTTTCTTTATCAACTTCATTGGACTTAGAGGTAATTTACTCTATATTTTTTAAGTATAATTGACGAGCCCGTTGGGTGAGTGGCTGGGTGCTTGCTTAACGCTGATTCAGGGTTATCAAGTTCGATTCCCAGCAGAGTAAACTTTGGAAATGATGGTTTCAAAGTCTACTCTAGTCCAGCTGGAAAGTAGTGGCAGTCATTTGGGCAGCCTCTTACAGTAACCAACCTGTGCAGTTGTGTTTCGGTGAGTGAGTAAGGGATGCCAGAGCCCATTTCCCTATCCCTTTCTAATCCCTTAAGACTATACAAACAAAATCTAATTATTCTATATAGCTACTAATTTATTCTATATAATATATTCTACACTAACATATCGCTGAAGAGTTTTTTTGAACGCGATATGCTCTGGAACTACTAATGTGATTTTAAAAAAATATTTTTGCATTTGATACGTAAAGCGTAAAGCGTCGTCACGTGAGCTCTATGATTTGATAGTCTAATTCTTGAAGAAATTATGTATATGCGACCGAGAATTACTGAGTTTTGCGAAGTTTTAAAAACACGTAAGTATGTACACAATTAATTAAATATATTTCGGGTTGGTTTCAGGATGATATGTCAGAGAGAGGTGTCAGAGAGCGCGGCTCCATACTGTTCGGACCTCGGCTTGGGAAAAGAACTCTACGACTAAATAATGAGAGCGATCGGTTAGTATGACTCTATGACATCCATATTAATATTATAAATGTAAAAGTAACTCTGTCTGTCTGTTACCTTTTCACGCTTTAACTACTCAACCGATCATCATGAAATTTTGCATACACACCGTCAGGGTTACCGGTAAGGACATATGGCACCTTTCATCAGAAAAAAGGTCTCTTTCCGACCAATCATCTAAAATAAAATAAAAAACTAACAGCTGGTCAAAGTGTTATAGCAACAAGATGTCAAGCGTTATATTGCTTATAAGTTTATTTTTTATTTTTTCAAAGCGGACGAAGTCGCGGGCACCATCTAGTTATGAATATTTGCAAACATTATCATGTTCAATGTTCAAACAAGCCTTCAATGTTGGATAAAATAATTTTTTGTGTATTTTTAGGCAAGCCTTCTTAAGACTACTTGAAGCTGTGGATGCGTTGAAGTATTACTACGGCCAGAAACCTTATTACGACAGTCAGGCCGATGATCCAGAGGCCAGAGGTACGTAATTTTTTTATATATTAAGGTCGTTAGACAGGCTGACGG
Source organism: Synanthedon myopaeformis (assembly GCA_944738685.1). Taxonomy (NCBI): domain Eukaryota; kingdom Metazoa; phylum Arthropoda; class Insecta; order Lepidoptera; family Sesiidae; genus Synanthedon; species Synanthedon myopaeformis. The sequence continues at coordinate 2,230,356 of OX122943.1, forward strand.
CCCACTTGATGGTAAGTGGCTACCGTCGCCTATAACACAAGCAACGCCATAGGTGCTGCAAGTGCGCTGCCAACCATAGGAGGATTAAGGATAAGGGATAAGGAAGGGATGGCTCTGGCATTGCTTATTCACTCACGGAAACACAACAGCACATAATATGCTGTTATTTCAAGGTGATCTTTTGTAAGGAGGTGGTTACTGCCGCCAGTCGTTAATTTTAATATTAAAAAAAGGCTTTATTAGATTACTCTTCTGAAGTGTCATTTTGATTTCAGTGACCAAGAAGGTGATATTCACTCCAAAGCTCGGCAGAAGTGTAGATAGTCAACCGTTATATGAGAACTCCGATTTCACGCCAAGATTAGGCAGAAGATTGGCTGCAGAAGGAGTTACGCCGGCAGACCGGGATGTGTAAATATTTTACTAATTTACAATTATTTATTGTTTCACATGTAAAAATTGGCAAGCAGAATGCAGAAAGTGGACCGTGATGGTAGTTGGCTACTAATTTCTAAACTTTCCGACGGATTTTCATAAAGTTTTAACTAATAAGTAGTCGCAAGTTTCTAAATAACCACTGGTTCGTATTACCTTTATGTTACGAAATATTATAACAATTAAATTTAAGTAAAGTGTATTAGGTAGTATTTTTTTAACAGTCAAAATAAATAATTTCGCGATCGCTGTAGGTATTATGTTATACCTAATCTTCGTAATATACCTACTCCGATTTTTTATTTGTAAAACGAGAAATAATTACACAGGATTTTTTGTAAAAATTAAAAAAAAAAACAGAATGACACTTATTTTTCAACTATTTAATTCACAGTTACCATTCAGACTCCGATCAGATTGACAGATCCAAGTATTTCTCACCGCGGTTGGGACGAAACCAGAATTTTTCTCCAAGACTTGGCAGAGATTTAATATATGGTAAGTGACCTACCTACCATATTAGGCATTATTATATCTTTGGTGGCTATTTCTGGTCTGCTAGAGTACCAGTATCACTTCGTCCATTGCTGAAATATTGTGATCGCCACGTAAACTAGAGCTCTCTACCTATACCTACCACTTGCAGAAACTGTAGTACTTTTTGATAGAGGCATTCCTCACATCTTCGCAGGCCAATGTGTGGCTACCTAGGATGTGACTGCGCTTGTGTATCAAAGGGCCACACTCGCACAGGATATGCATTGGTGTTTCTTCTGCCTCACGGCAGAAACGACACTCCCCTGTGTTAGTGAGACCCATTAATTTAATGTGCCTATTGAGGCGGCAGTGCCCCGTTAGCGCCGTAGTTAGCATGCACAGATTGTACCTACTAAGCGACATAGCCTGGTTTGTCACGTTTCGACTATAGGCTTTTATGAGCGCTTTGGAATGGTTCAGACCTGGCAAGTTAGTCCAGCATTTGTACGATTTAATAAAGCACTGGCTCCATATGGTCCAGCGAAATAAGCTGTTTGGTAGTATAATAATAATAATATTAATAATAAACTTTATTTGTACAAGAATGTGAGTACAATGATAGATAGAATATACATACAGTCCTATGCACACTCTGTCGTAATTACGACGTACAAATTTTAGTCCGCACATATGTTACCATATTAGGTAGGTCTCAGGTTTCAGTATAGTGGGTATATGGTAATATTATAAATGCGAAAGTGAGAATGTTTGTATGTTACGGTTTCACGTAACTACACAACTGAAATTTTAGATAAACGTTGTCAGGGATACAAAAAAGGACAAAGACATCGTAACAATTTTAAACGATAACGAAGTTCGAAAACAATAAAATGTATGGGATTGACAAATGCCATCGCTAAATCACGTGATACATCCCATACATTTTATTCTTTCGAACTTCGTTATCGTTTTTAAAATGTTACATACTTTGACTAAGGCCATAAGGCTTATAAAAATATATAATATTTTCGGTTCATGATTTACAGTTATTATTAAAATAACGTTTCATTATTTTATTACTTGGGTGAAGACAATATAGTCTTAACATTGTTATAGTTAGGTAGAAAAAGTATAACATAGTATAATGTTACAATTTCAGATTACCCTGAAAAGGTACGAATGGTTCGAAGTGCAAACAACTCAAAATCGACGTAGGTTAAAATAGGACTCGACATTTTTCCTGAACGGTAAAAGATTTTGTACTTATATGAAATGTTTTGGACGAAGTATTTTTAAGAACTATTAATAGTGTGACAAGCAAAATAATAAGAGATTAATATATAAAGAGTTTGTGTTTCATTTGCCTACCTATTTTATTTATGTGGCTGGAATTTTCCATAGTATAAATCTTTGTCGTTTAGTTATTTTACGCAACGGATTTTAATGTGGTTTTCACTAATGAAAATAGCATTAAACGTGGCAGGTTCATATATATTAACTAGCTGCTGTCCGCGACTTCGCCCGCGTTGTAAAATAAAAAAAATATACAAAGCAATATAACACTTGATATCGGCATTGCTATTATTACACTTTTGCCAGGCGTTAGTTTTTTTTAAATATTAGATGATCCCACTGGAACAGTACTTTTTTTCTGGATGAAAGGTACCCTATGTATTATTGAGAACGTGTATGCAAATTTTCGCACGCACTTTCAGCACCTATGGCGACGGTAGCCACCTATCAAGTCAATCGACCTTAAAATTCAATTCGATTAAATTGACAATTTTATATTTTTTTAGTAAAATAAATTATAAAGAGTACGTTGTACATGTAATAAAAAGCAATATATTTTTAAAATATCACTTTATTCATAAAATATGAAAAAAAAAATTTATTATAAAATAGTTTTACTATTATTATCACATACATAAGTATGAGGTAGGTACATAGTTTTAATTAATTAATTTATAATTTTAACAATTTTAAAAGCACTGAGAGGTTTAAGGGTTTAAATATAATATAAATGACTCTTTCATAAATAGCACCTAATTTTACTGATAATTATAACTATATATACATATGTATCTATAGTTATAATTATATTTATTATTGTTTGTTCTGACTGACTTTCAAGGCACAGCCAAAGCTACTAAGTCTAGAAAACTTATATTTGGATTAGAGGTTCATTTTATAAACCTTATATTAAATAAAGTATAGCAGCTAGTTTTTTTTTAAATGAAGGATATCCATGAGAATTATTTCAATAGGCAAGACAATCGCTGTTTATTTTCTTATAGACAACAATTATTTGATAAAATGCACTTTTCGTCAGATAAACAGGGGTCATCATCTTTCATCATCACTGAGTAAAGTGTCAAGTAGGCTAACCGCCATTTAAACTCACCGGTCGCATGGAATGATGGAGCCGATATACCTTTGTTTGTACTGTAAAAGTACCAAACATTAAAAGGGAAATAATAAAAAAAAAATCGCCTATCGAAAAATGCAGTAAACCGAGTGCATAATTTAATTTAATAAAATTATTTGTAAAAGTAACTAATCAACACTTTACTTGTAGGTACTTGATTATACATAAGTTCATAGGCTAAATCATGTAAAGTCGTGGTACGAAAACCTTTCAAATTCATTCTTTTATTAAATTGTAGACACTTAGTACCTTTTGAAACTAAAGCACTAAATGTTTCGTTCGTGTATTATAAAAAAATGGTTATGAACCATTTTTTTATTTAAAAGATAAATTAAAAATAATTATTATCAAATAAAGAAATTAAAAATAATATTATAAGCACCTTAAATTGCAAATTACAAATATACCGAAGCAGCGTATATTCTCTATATAGTGTTTTTCTCCAGATAAGTAAAATTCTAATAAAATTTTTATGAAGAACTAGCCGTCGCCTGCGACTTCGTACGCGTTGAAAATGAAAATGTATGACATCTTTATTGCTATGGCAACAAGTGGCGCCATTTTTTTATATTTTAAACGATCCCTTGGTGACCTAACATTTTGCAGGATAAAAATGTGTGTGTGTGTGTGTGTGTGTGTGTGTGTGTGTGTGTGTGTGTGTGTGTGTGTGTGTGTGTGTGTGTGTGTGTGTGTGTCTCACCTCCGACGCACGACTGGAGTTTACTCATTACGAACCATAAATAAATATTTAATAAATACGAACGAACGAACGAATAAATAAATAAATAGGTAATTTAATAAATATAATTAAAACATATTAATATAATATATTATATGTATTACATTATATTAATATGTATTGAAGCATATTGTAGCCTGTAACGCGTAACGTGTGACATGTGACATTCGATTTTATTCCCAATAAATTTTCTTACCCCGGGTAAACACCAAAAATTATCCTAACGTTAATCCAGCTAATAAACTATCTGTGTGCAAAATTTCATCCAGATCCTTTCAGCTATTTTTGTGTGAAAGAGTAACTTGCGAACATCCATCACATTTATAATACTAGGAGGATTAAGTTAACGAAGGAGCCCATTTATTGATGTAAGAATCCTCAAGAACACTCCAAATTTTGCTGTCGAATCTCTTCCAACTGATTCCAGCCACTTTCTCCACATCATCACTCCACTGTCTTGGCGCACGACCAACCCTCTGAACTCCTGGAGACCAGGTCAGTATTCTGAATAGGTCTTCGAACGGCTCTTGGTCTTTGCCACTTATAAATTGTGACACGAATTTCAATTTCAAACTGCATATTGTTTGCCCCACATCTTTCAGACCAGATTGCATTCTGACATCTTTGTTTGATATTTTTTTTCTTGTGTCAATATTGAGCATTTGTCGTTCCATATTTAACTGAACTCTCCTGAATTTCGATATTAATTGACCAGTGATACACCAAGTTTCTGCATTCTCTGTCAATATTGGCAAAATATTATCTTCGAATGATTTTTTCTGGTCACACAAAGGCAAATGCTTTAATTCGCTCTTCATAGATCCAAATCTTTTGATTCCAAGCTCAATGCGTCTTTCTATCTCTTTTTCCTGCATATAAACGAAAGAAAATATATGACCTAAGTGTTCACGTTGTGACACTAGCGGAATTTTGATATTTAGAACTTCTAAGTAACCAAGGTTTTCTGTGCTTAGTATTTCCAATTTGTCTAAATCTATATTTAATTTAGCTGCGTTAGATCTTAGAAAAATATGCTCCAAAACCGTTTTCATATTATCTTCAGTATCACCTATGAAAACAACGTGATTTTCTATGCGCAAATGATTTATCGCTTTGCCTTTTATGATTATGCCTTCATAAGGCCTACTGATTTTGAATAATTTATCCAATTCTTCAATATAGTTTTCACATTTTATAACATTATTTTCATTGCCTTCATTTAGTTTAAAGTCAACGAAGGCCAGAAACAAGCTCTGCTTGTACATTCTACACTTCTCAATGAGTAGCTTCAAAATTAATATGTGATTTAAAACACGAAATTTCCATTTTAATTGTAAAATATTTCTTGGCGTAATTTTTCGTCTGAGTAATTTGTTTTCTGAATTTTTACGCTTTCTTTCGGCTAGACGCAATAATATTTCTGGTAAGTTGGCTGACTTCTCGTTTATATGTGGACCTTTTGTATAATACATCTTTTCCGATGCGTCAGTTTTAATATGACATCTAAGACAATTTTTACCATTTCGTGCCACGGTTGGTAACAGAAATATTTCATACCAATTATTTACATTTTTATTATCACTGGATCTGTTTGGAATATGTTTTTTTAGTATGGGTGAACTCTTTTGATCTGCATTTTTTAAAACATTGCTTTCATAATATAAAAGTCCGTGTAGAATTGATTGATTTTTTGATTTAACTGTATTGACTTGGTCCTTTTTTGGCTCATCTTCGGTAAAATCAAACGTTTCATTGAAATCTTTAAAATCGTACTGTTTTAAAAGCGCAAGCAAGTTCGCGGTATGCACTTGACCGCTTAGTTTCTTTTTATTCTGAATTTCCTCACAATATTCTTCGAGTACTTCCAAATTTTCTTTTAATGCCTCTTTGGAAACTTTTTCATTTTCAATATAGGAATTATAAACCAAATGTCTGTGGTTACGTAATGATTCGGTTGTAATGGTATCGCTATCACTTGTGATATCATCTATAACCCATTTTTCTTCGAGAGAATTGTTCTGTACAATAGTATCAGTCTGCAAGATTGTAGATCTTTCTGTCTCTTTTTGAGCTTCAGTTAATATTTTTCTATCTCTTCTAATTCTTTCTTTAGGAATTAATTTATATCTAGAATTCTCAGTTTTATTATGACTTTTACCCTGTGAAGTAGGCCTTTTCTCTTCATACTCTAATTCAGTTTTCCCTAAAGCTATCTCATTTCTTTCAATGTATTCTTTGTCGTCTAAGTCTTTGTTAGATGCAGTACTAATCTGCAATTTTATCATATTATTATCTAATGTCTGTGCCTTATTTATTATACCTTTTTGTTTTCGTGTTTTTAATACTGTATTTTTAACCTGTGAATTACCCTTAGGGATTTTATGTTCCAATACTATTTTATCTAAAAATATCGTTTCGCTGAGTTTCTCCTCACTAAAATCTCTTTTTGATACAACACTAGTATCTGGTGCCATTTCATGTTTATCTAATGACTCTGCTACATAATACTTGTCTTCTGGTTTTCGTGATTGTGATACTACATTATAATTAATACATTGCTCATTCTCTGGCGAAGTTGTGGCTTTTGTATCCTTATCATATCTTAATATATTTGATTTTTTAGTTACTCTTCTAATACGTTCCTTTGAGTTCACCTTTACTAGTGAAGAATCAGAACTCATAGAATTTCTCTTATAACGCGACAGTATTGCCGTTTCGTTATGGCTACATTGCGATACATTGTTTAATATATTTAATTTATTATTTTTCTCTTTGGTTTCAATTACAATACTTACAATGTTATTGTCTTTATTTTGTGTTGAAATAGGTTCTGATGTATTATCATCTTTTGACGATGTAATGTCAATATTTTGATTGTTATTAAATTCCTCCGTTTCATTTATTGTTCTTCTTTTTAAACGCGTATGAGTATATTTTCTTTTACTGATAATTTCGTGCGGTTTTGTGCTAATATTTGAATCTTCATTGGCTTGCACTGTACATTCATTTTCGGTGTTCTTACTTTTTTTCATAGTGGATATTATTTTATTATGCTAATTGAGTGATCTGAAAAAGAAATACGTTAAATGTTAACTCAATATATTTGTAGATTCAAGTCAAGCTAACGTCTAGTTTTGTAAACACTAACTAACACTGTCTTTGCTTTGTGTCACTGCAGACACAGAGGTTGGTAGGTCGCTGGTTTTTTCGGAAGAAAATTCGATTGATTTCGGCTTCGCCAAATGTTTATTGAAAAGGTTGAACAACGTATTACAGTGCGTGTCTTCGTATGTATGTAAAAATTGTAGCAAAAAGATGGGGTAAACGAAAGTTTTTTTTATTCCCCGTCAAATTTATTATGCGACGTTCCGTGCCGCGACACTTTGCTTTGATCTGCTAGCTCCGATTTTCAAATTTCAAACCTTTATATAGCCTTAGATTATTCAAAGGATATGCATGAGCATGTATTCATATTTAATAGGCAACACGCGATTTATTATCGCGAATTACTATCTCATAGATAACAATTGATAAAATATACTTTCGTTTGCCATACTAATATTATAAAAGTAAAAGTAACCTTGTCTGTCTGTCTGTTACCTTTTCACGCCTTAACTATTCAACCAATCATCATGAAGATTTCCATACTTGCAAGGGATACAGGAAAGGATATATGGTATAATCGGCACGAATCTTCATGGGCTCTGGCGATATCACTTGGCAAATATGCGTAGTAACGGATTTTGGGACTGTTTGTGAGGTTTGCGACGCGGGGATGGGGGAGCCACGGAATGAGTGAGACGCAATGATAACATTTGTACGAGAGAGAGCAGTTGCGCGGTATTGTTTTCAATTCTACATGCGCAAACGAAAGATACCTGCTCAAGGTCAGAGTCCAAGAAGATTCGCGATTTTTGTACCTTTTTCATCTCGAAAAAAGCACTGTTCCCAAGGGATCATCGAAAATAAAATAAAAAATTAAAGTCTGGCTAAAGTGTTATAGCAAAAAGAGGTCAAGCATCATATTGATTATACATATTTTTTATTTTTCAACGTGTATGAAGTCGCGTGCACCAACTAGTGACTAATATGCAAAATGTAATACTTAAATAAACGAATTAATGTGTTTAAAAGTCATAAAAAGTCTTCATAGCCATTCTGTCAAAGTTCTTGTAAATTTAGGTACCAGTTATTCCTCTATACTATACTATAAATTTATTAACTTATACCGATTCTAATCGGTTAAGCTATGCTGATAAATACTTTTAAAACAGATAAACAATGATAAATAATAAATTAACAATAACTCCTCAATACACAATCTTAAGTGGCCAGTGTTATCAAGCAAAAATTAAATCATCAGTTCAATATAAATTTGTATAGACAGCTAATTAGCATTCACTCTCAGAACCCTCAGTCTAGTAGCCGATGAAATTAATATTTTTACTCGTACTCACAAGGAATTCACACCAGCCGTACTTTAATATTATAAAATATAGCCTATGTTACTCGCTGATAACGTAGCTTTCTATAGGTGAAAGAATTTTTTAAAATTAGTTTTTGAGTTTATTCATTACGAACATACAAATCTTCTCACTTTATATTTATCATATAGTTATAGATGTGAAAGTGACACTGTCTATTACCTTTTCATGCCTTAACTACACAACAGATCATCATGAAATTTTGCATACACATTGTCAGGGATATAGGGAAGGACATAGGGTACCTTTCATTATTTTTGATAATTTATAAATGTTATACAATATGTAAATAAAATTTTCTTTATTAATATTAACTACCTGTTGCTGTCGGCCTCATCCTTAAGGCTTTTTATATGCACAAACCTTCCTCATTTATCACGCTCTCCATTAGTGAAAATCATATTAAAAATCTGCAGGTATTGCCAGTGGTCCACCTTGTTCACCTAGGTGTTGGTTTGTTTAGAAGTAGCTAGTGGAGAAATAAATAGAAGCAGACAGTTTCCGTGACTTGATTGCAAAATAAGCTAGGAAATTTAGTATAGAAAAATAAACTGTTAAGTACCTACTGTTTTAAAGTACAAATAAAAAAATTAAATAAGTCTTGTTCACATTTGAATCATCTCATATTATTAATTAAATTTTAATAATATCATATTTTAATTAATATATTCTCATTTATATTAATTAAAATAATATTACATACCTACTTCACCTTATACGAGAGAAGTTTACAGCAGGGGCAGTGGTGACTACAGAATAGACTCTTGGCTGAGTACCATCCGAGGGTGGACCTGGTTTTAAGTGTCTCCGAGCGAGCTTTTCCACTTGGCGCATTATGGGCCGAATTTAGAGGTGTTCAATAGTTGGGTTTGAGACTTACAGGCGTAAACTAGACAGTGCTAGTCAATAGTGAATTCGAACCATTTATGTAGATTTTTGTCTGACACTGTCTCCCTATATTTTACTATACTCTTTGCACTGTGTCTGATTGTGACACCCAAAGATATTAATGTAGTCCTGCCAATTCTAAATAATAAATAAGAGTAGTTAGACTCCACAGACTAATTAGTAGTCTGGTCTGTATAAGACTAACTCTACAAGAACTCTCTAGTCCTTAGCGGAGTTCTGTGGGCTGTTTTTGTAGTCTGTGTTTTTTCATGTTTTGGTTTTGTTTATATTTTACATGAAACTTTTTGCTTTTTTTATCGTATACCTTAATACTTTGAGTACCTATGGGTTTTTAATAATTATGTATTAATTAAAATTTACATAAAGATTTTCGAGCAATATGTATTGAAATTCCATTGTTGGTAAGTTTATTGTAATCCGCAGTAAGGTTTTACTTTACTATTTTTGATAATAAAAACTTTTAGCTCCACTCGTTATAAATTGCAATTACTGTAATTAATAATAAATGTGTAACATTTGTGTTAATTATGGAATATTAATTACGGCTATGATTTAATGCGAATCTCGGTAACCTTCGTACAATATAGGTTATGTTTGTTTTAAACTCAAAACAATTATTACTGATAATAATGACTTTTCTATTAAAACTAGCTGGTGCCTGTGGCCTCGTATGTTTTGAAAGTTAAAAGATATAACGCCTAAATACATTGGACGCCTGACATTGTACTTTTGTCAAGCATTCCATCTAGCGAACTTGAAAATATATATTATTTCGATAGTTCCATCTATATTTAGCTGGTGCCTTATAGTGGAATATTTAGCCTATGTGCATACTGAAATTCTAATTTAACTATTGGTGAAAGAATTTTTTAATCAAGTAGTTTTTGAATTAATCCATTACAACCAAACATAACAAAAAATATCAATCTTTCCTCTTTATAATAATGGCGGCCCGTTCTTAATATTAGTGAACATAAAAAGAAATATCTTCTTCAGACCATGGAGCCTTGTTGTTCCCGGTTCACCCCCGCCGACGGCGGAGCCCGGCTTGCAGTGACAACAAGTACAAAAAACATCCTTGCTGTTGAATATGAACAATTTATTTCCACAAGATTACTACACGAGGAAGCCTATTTGATTAGAGGGTAAGTATTTCAAGTAATTTTATAAACTTATATATATAATTGATTATAAGCTTGTATTACAAAACTTAAATTTTATTATATTTGAATTTATTTTGAATGCAATATAATGATAATAAAACTACGATTTATTAAAATATAAAAATGATAAAAATGAAATATAAAAAATTGGATTAAATTAAATATGTAGCTGAAATGCTTGCCTCATATTCAAAAACTAAGTCTGTTCTTGCAAAAAATTCTTTAACATGCAAACATTGTTACTATTGTTATAAAATTTTAATGTATGAGATCTCGAAACACATTGGTTGCTTCATAAGCTTCAGGTTATTCAAACAATTGCTATGAATTTGTAAACAAAAATTGAATGATACATTGTGTGGCAAGTATTTCATTGAAGAGTTGAAACGACAATACATTACAATGCATACCTACCAATTGGTATTGTGTTACATTGGATACTACTATTTTTTTTAAATGTTAAAGTCGACAGACAGGCTTACGGTCCACTGGATGGTTGGTGGTTACCGTCGCCTATAACACAAGTAACGCCATAGATGCTGCAATGTGCTGCCGACTATAGAAGGAATAAGAATAGTCGATAAGGAAGGGAAGGGGTAATGGGCTCTGGCGTCCCTTACTCAATCACTGAAACACAACAGCACATATATTGTTATTTCACAGTGGTTTTTTGTAAGGGGATGGGTTACTGCTGCCAACGGGTTGCCCAAATGACCGTGAAACACAGTGTTAACGATATGCATTCAACAAGGAAGATTAGTTGTGAAGAATGACCTAGGAAATGAAGAAATAGGAAGATACATGTCAAGTAATTTTACAGGAATCTGTCGGCCGGGTGTCAGCGTTCCATCTACGTTTGCCGCGCTTCTAGAGTGCCCAGCACAGCCTTCGATCTTCGAACCCTTACAGATTTGACAGTGGCCGAGGGCGTTGGTGATGATGGAGTAGATTGGAGTGAAGAATTGGAGGCTAGCGAGGTGAGGACATAAGAATATTATTTATGACAGGCTGAAGAATATTGTTCCACTTGATGGTAGGTGGCTACCGTCGCCTATAACGCAATGTTGATTCGCTGTGGTCTTCTGTAAGGGGATGGTTACTGCTGCCAGATAGGCTACCCAATTTAGTGTGCTGTAGTGAACTTTGAAAATTTCAGTTGACTGCTGGGAATCGAAGTCAGGCCGCTAAGGCAAGACCTTAAAAACTCGATCAATGGGCTCCTAATAGTAGCTATATGTATATTTATTTTAGGTACTGGTATGTACATCGAAAGTACTGAAGGAAATCCTGGAGAAAGATGTGCTGACGATGTCTCATATCAATATATTAATAATGGACAGTGCACACCTCATATTCACGGATGAAAATTTAAAATTTGTAAGTTTCTTTTAGCATTTATCATATAGGTATTAATCGGCTCGAAGGATCAAACTTTTTAATTATTTTGAATTGGATTGAACTATCGGAACACAATGTTTATTCTATTATAATTTTATATTTATTGTTTATATGAAAAAAGATCTAGTAGATCTGATGTATCAGAGAGATTATTGCTTTAGTTTTTTTAGGTTTAGGTCGTCAGACAGGCTGACGGTGCACTTGGCTGACACGCCTATAACAAAAGCAACGCTACAATAGCTGCAAGTGCGCTGCCGACCATATTAAGATTAAGCATATTAGATAGGAAAATGAGCTCTGGCATCCTTTACTCATACGCCGAAACACAACAGCACACATGCTGTAATTTCACTGTGGTCTGGGCGTGGTTACTGCCGCCAGACGGATTGTCCAATTTTTGATTGTGAAACGCAATATCCCCTGCCACTATTATCTTTCTTCAGTCGTACACTTCCGACGGAGCGGTCGCGGTTATGAAAAGTCTGAAACGTTTTTAGACCTTTTCCATAATTCTCAAGGGAAAAATAGAAGCAGTGGTTTCTCGTTGCCTTCTGCTCCAGTTCTTTTAGAAATTATTTGAATCTCAAGGCCGCTGTAGCCACGTCTACTCTAGGTATGTGAGTGACTATACCGCCACTCACTTGGTCGCCAGAGCCTCGTTGGTTAATCAGGAGTGAGTTCCACGGAATTCGATTCTATCGCCGCCATCTGTGATTTGTGATTTAAGAGATGTTGATTACCTTACCCCCTTACCACCCGCTACTATAGTTGAACAGTATAAAGGAAATTTAAATATGTTTACAGATTATGAGAGTATACAAGCAGTGTGAAATCGATAAAAGGCCAAGAATACTTGCTCTAACATATCCACCGTTTGCACAAATAGGCAAAGAGTGTGATGACGTCACAGAAGACGTTGCTGCAGATAACACGGAAGACATAAACGAATCTGAAATGGAAAATAATGAGGACCAAGGCAAAGAAACAGACATTCCTAACAATGATACAGAGACGAAAATAAGTGATCCAGAAAATGATGTAGCAACCAAGTTAAGTGATCCAGAAAATGATGTAGCAACCAATTTAAGTGATCCAGAAAATGATGTAGCGACAAAGTTAATTGATCCAGAAAATGATGTAGCGACAATGTTAATTGATCCAGAAAATGATGTAGAGACAAAAGTAGATGATAATGAAATAGAAATGGGTGCATATGAGAATTTGGATGACTTCAAAATGTATGAGATGCTTGAATGGAAGTTGGGTGAGTTTGAGAAGGAGTTGTGCTGCGAATTCGATTTAGCTGAAGACATAGATGGCGGTAAAAGGTTTGTATTAAGAGTTTGTTCACCAGCAATAATTGTCGTTCACAGCGTAAAATATTTATATCCAAAATTGACAATTTGACAATTTATTATAAACTCACGGTAAAGGTCCGGACGTCTCAAACAGTTTGTATATGAAAATTTCAGACTCGCATCAACAATAATTAAGCCAAAGGAATTGATAATCGAATACAATGATAAATCAAATTTGAATTTGACCGAGGATTATTTAGATTTGGATCGATTCATGAGGGACACGGTTCAAGATGCGATGGACTTTCTGACCGAACACAGGTATATAGGTCGTTTAATGTAGTTGTATGGATGGGACAGATAAAATAAAAATGGCAAGGCCATATTTTTAAACCCCATGACGCAAAAACAGGGTGTTTTAAGATTGACGCGTGTTTATATGTATATATATGTGTGTATAGGTGTGTATGGATGGACCAATTTTGATCAGTTTTAATAATTTTGTTATAATGCTGAAGTGATCGAGACTGTTCTTAGCTATATAGTTTGTGAAGATCAGTTTAGGTGCTTAAAGATCATTCTCTAGTTGACGAAGAGATCTCACTAACTTCCACATGTTCGATTGATGTGAAATTTGGTATACTGTTACTTCAGCGGTGTTTCCATGACAGGGTAAACTTGACCTGATGCTGCATCATCAAGAAGTCTGCGAGACACCCAACTCCTCGGAAACTTACAGCAGATATAGCGTGTTTGAGCTCAATAGAATGTCGGGGGTTTAGTTTATGATTTTAATTATAGGTGGTTGGTTGTTAGGTTTATGGGAAAGTTTTGCCGATTGACTACAACATGACTTCACCCACTTTTCACGCACACACAAAGCTTGAGCTATTAATTCAAAGGAGCCTATGAAGTTCCCTTTGAACGTTCATTTCTGTGTATAATAAATTATTATTGATGATTCTTATTAACTCACTTTCCTTATTAATTAATTTTGAACTCTTGACATAGGAAATAAAATTCTCATTTCAGATACGATCCAACGGAAATATATGGCGAAGATATGTTCGAGGAGTTGAAAGGTCAACCGGACCCAACTTTGGACCCTAAAAGCTTATTCAACCAGTTCCTGTACATTTTGGATCAGTTGGGTATGTTTTTTTTTTGGAACACTATTCTTCCTATCTTAATGTATATTACAGTTTAAGAAGAGATGTGATAATACAGGGTCCGAAGAGAGGACCACAATCTCTTTGTGTTCTACTGGCTGCACTCCTGAAAACTTTCTATATTTTTTCTAGGACCATACGGCGCCGACAAGGCGGCGTTCACCATTTTAAGTAAATTAGAAAAATTAAAAATCCGCATTCCATACGAAAGACACTTTCTACTTTTATGTCTGTGTACCACGGCCTTAGTCAAAATACGTTCGTACGCGGACATTATATTCTCGAAACACGAATCGGACTGGGAGAAGATCAAACTGTATTCGACCCCAAAAGTGTTGAGATTGGCAGAAATTTTAGAGAAATTTCAACCAGAGCAACCGAAACCAACGCCGATGAGCGCTACCAGTATGCTTAAAGCCATAGAGAAGTGTGATTTTTTGACTCTAAGCAACAAAATTGAGGATAAAATTAACACTTTTGAGGCAAATCTGAAGGAAATTGATGAATATAAACCTTCCGACGACAATGATAGAGTTGAAAATGAAAAATTAGGTGCAGAAACGTTAACTGTTGAAGAAAATTCGATAGATGATCCAAAAGAACAGTCAAATTCTAACAGAGCTATCGAAGAAAATTCCCTAGATGAACAGTCGAATGCCAAGAACGGGGAAGATAATAGTGATGTTGCTGCAAATAGTGCAAATATTGATTATGGCGGACAGAACCAAGATGGTGATCTGGGGAATAATGATGCAATAGATTTAAAAAATAGTCCAGAGGATGGTAAAAGTCACAGTGGTGAGAAAAATTCGGTTCCCGTCGGTTTACCGAGACGTTCAGGTCGTATGCGAGGAAGGGCTAGGGCACCTAGACAGAATACTTCAAGAATATTGCAATTACAGCAAAATCCGGACGCATTGTGTGGTATAGTTTTCATGAAGGAAGCGTTGATGGCGAAGATTCTCTTCAATGTTATCATTGTGAGTTTTTTTTTTCTCCTTTAATTATAATGCTTAGCAAGTGGCAAGGCACACTGCGTTTCGTAGACATTTGGGCAGCCCTTTTGGCGGCAGTAACCACCCGCTTACAGAGCAGCAGCAGTGTATCAGTGTAGTACCTTGAGTGAGTTAGAGATGCCTTCCTAATCCTTAATCCTTAATCCTTATCCTTAATTTTTCAATGGTCGACAGCGTATTTGCGGCACTAGTTGCTAGGATGATTATCTTAACGCTCAGTTCCAGGGGAATCGTTCGATTCCTGTCAAGGTCAACTTTGCAAATGAACTTTTCAAAGTAGGCTCTGGTCTGGATCTGGAAAGTAGTGTGGCAGGGCAAAAACGAGGAAGGTTTTTGTGTATAAACGAAAATCAAACCGGGACAAGCTGGATACAGGGTCGCTGGATTTAATTTTTTCTACCAACAGGATATGTCCCGAAGTCATCCCGGCTTGTCGCATCTATGCGCCCAATACTGCGCAGAGAGTCCGGAACCGGCCACGGAAATTCTGGAAAGTCAGCGGCAGAGGAAAAAACAGGAGGAGGTCTTGAAAAAGTAAATGAATTTTCATTTTCCTATCCCTTAACCGAATCCCTTAGCCTTAATCCCACTGATTAAGGACAAGGGCTTGCAGCACCTGTGGCGTTGCTTGTGTTACAGGCGACGGCAGCCACCTACCATCAATGTGATAGAAACTAATGTGATTATTTACAATTGGTGTTATAGATTTCGCATGCACGAATGTAACTTGTTGCTGGCAACATCGGCCCTAGAGGAGGGCATCGATTTGCCGCGATGCAATCTTGTACTGAGATGGGATTTACCGCCTTCGTAAGTAAAAACTTTTAATAACGCTTAATTGATTACTGACGAACCCGTTGGATGAGTGGTAAGGGTGCTCGCCTAACGTCTCAGGGGCTCCGAGTTCGATTCCCTATATTGACTGGTCTTGATATGGAAAGTAGTAGAAGGGCACATTGCATTTCGCAGTCATTTTGGACAGTAACCCACCCCCCTTAGAGAAGACCACCGTGAAATAACAGCATATGTGCTGTTATGTTTCAGCGAGTGAGTCAGCGAGAAGACTCTTCTTTCGTAGCGCGTATTAAATCAGGACCTTCGGTAAACCGACCTGGTAAAAAGTTGGCGACGGGATCTCGAAAAGTGTGCGGGATAGAAAAGTGGCGTTTGCGGAAAGTCATAGAGTTATTATAGTCTATGGCTCGATGGATGACGTTTGATCAATGTGTGCTCTCAGTTATCGTTCGCACGGTTTGTGTCGGAGTCGCGCGCGCGCAGTGCGATCTTCGTGCGCTCTTATGTCCAGCGCTCAGCCTCAGACGGAAACCTTGCTGCACAATCTAGCCGTTTACAAGGAGCTCGATAGGGTATGTTTCATTCTAGCACTCTTTTTACACATAATTATAATAATAATAAAAGTTCTTTAATCGGGTTACTTAGACCCAAAGTGCCTGTTGAGGAGTGGACTGTATTTAATGAAATGAAAAGATGATGATAAAATAAGAACATATATTTACTAGTAACACTAACACACTACCGAACAATATGTCTCTGCTCCAACTTACGACCGCTAACTGACTTATATATTATCTTTCTAATTGCAATATTCTTTTAAAACTATTCGTTGTGTCCACCAATCAGCCAATTGACAACAGTGCCAGTAAAAAAATCTTACAAAATCTATTGTTAATATACGTGTATATTACACACACATATACGTAAACATAACTTTAACAGACTTGCCTCTCTCCACATGCATCATTAAGCAATTATAATAGCCAAGACGCGATTGGTACTGGCTCTCACCCTGCAGAGCAAAGACGCGCATAAGTTATAATATATATTAGCAATTTAATAAATATCTTCACACATTTCAACTAAAGTTTGTATTATGGACACCAGACAATTGATATACTACATAGATTACTTTTTTTTTGTAAATACATACAAATTATAAATACAAACATCCATGACTCAGGTACAAAGGTGAAATGTTAACACATAAACATTTAACCCCTAGCGGGATTCGAACCAGCGACCGTTTGGTTAACAGCTAGGTGTTACTAACAACTAGACCGAACTTGTCGTTCTTCTTATTCTTTAAGTGTAAAGTCACCGCTAATTTGGTGGTATTTCCATGACATGGTAATGCAGACTACCTGATGCTGCAGCATCAAGTAGTCTACGGACTAAACAACTCGTTAGCAACATAGAAAGAAAGAAAAAAAAAGTTTATTTGGTACATTGTACATTGTAAAGTATTGGTATTTTATAATTTATAAAAATGTGTACCAAAATGGTCTCCACTCAGCATGTAGTATTGATGATCTTGATCATCATGGCGCTGATCTTTCACGGAAGCCCTTTTATTTACATTATTTACGTACTAATTAACATACTAACTTACACATGCCTCGACAATTACATATGTTTAAATGAGAAACTGTTACCAAATATTCCTCAAAACAAAGTTATATGTAAATAAATTTGCAAGTTAGGGACGCTACTTCGTGACTGAACAGTTCTATAGTTGTATTTTCTTCTTCTTCTTCTTAGGTTTAAATGGAAATGCGGCTCATTTTAAAATGGCCATTATCTGCCAGTGTCAAGTTAATGTCGATTGTCCGTTGTATTTTTAAAAGACAATTTGTATGTGTCATAAATTTTCATTTAAACAAAAAAAAAAAAAAACGAAGTTATATAAACAACTATTCATGCCTGTTCTATGGTTTTCATCACTTGTTTAGTCAGTTAGTAAAAATTGAATAAAATTTGTATTCACGATGAAAATAATGATATTTTTCAGCTTATAACTCAAAAGTGCGGTTGCGGCATCCAAAATGAACCTCCTCAGAGCGAAGAAGATCACGCTGACCATTACACGACTCTCATAAAAGCTTACAAACCAAAAGATAAAACGAGTAAAGACAATGACAAATGTGATATTGGTTTGGTTAAAGAAAATGGAATAAATTGTGAAGTTAGTGAAAATTTAATTGAAAACATTGACACGACTAGTGAAAATGATAAAAATAAAGTTAAAAGTACCAAAGATAAAAATTGTGGTGTAAATAGAATTGGCAACAATGATCAACATAATATTGATTTTAGGACAAATTTGAGTGATAGCGATAAGATTTTCAATAGTCTAACGAGTAATATAGTCTGTAACAAGTGCAATTGTGAACGTAACAGTGTCAGTGTCAGCGAGTGTCAGTGTGCAAATGTCAAAGTTGACATTGACATTAACAGTGATGATGTGAAACAAAGAAGCGATGGTAAAGTCGACGAAATGGCCAGCGTTGATCTCAACACAGCAATAGCACTCATAAATAGGTGAGATGTTTGCATTTTCTAAGGTTTTGTTCTTGGTTATAAGTATGTACTTTTCTGACGATTCAAAAAAATACACACGTAATTGTTCAAGTGTTCACTTCTGTCGGCACTCCCGGAGTGCCACTGTTTATTATTATTATTATTTTTTAAATTTAATGTAAATAGAGTAAATTTTTTTGTAGATACTGTGCGAAACTACCCTCAGATACATTCACACGTCTCGCTCCTCAGTGGTGGATGGAGGAGGTTCAATTGCCAGTACGAGGCACTGGTGTCAGTCGTTCAGCTTACATATGCACCCTCAAGCTACCTCTCAACTGTCCAGTCAAGTATAACATTGTGGTGAGTGGTTAAAGTTACTGCATTCGCAAGACTGTAAATTCTACCTCTACTACTACAGTACGGTTCCGACGATTAACGAAGAAAGCTTAAAACTTACAATAAACCTTAGACACAATATCTATAAGGTTGATAATAGAATGCGCACTCGCGTAAGATGGTAAGCGGCGCTCGCTAACATGGCGCCAGCTGGCGTAAACCGCCAAGTGTGTGGATTGGTCGGTTGGGTATCCCCATAAATGTACTAAAACTATAGATTTCGCACACCAAAAAAAAAAACACTATAAACTTTATGTAACACTTAAAAGTGACATATGTAACACTTGAAAGTGACATATGTAACACTTGAAAGTGACATATGTAACACTTGAAAGTGACATAGAGCATGAACTCTTGTCATCTTTCATTAAAAACCAACCAACGATCTGTCATTTAAAGAAGATGTGACTTTACGTCAACACATTGGAGTTTAAAATCAACGGCAGAACTTGGCCGTTACCACTTTTTACCATTGACGCGCGAATGCAAGACTCCGTTTTGATTCCGTTTTAGGCGTACTTTTTATGTGTCGCTTTGACATTTGTGACGCAATATCCATAGTTGTAGTACTTCGATGGGTATCCCCTTCTGCAATGTTTCCACCTAGCTTATAATATTGGCTTCTTCAAGCTAGCTGTAACCCCTTTTTTTATAAGTTGCGAATAGATACTCGGCAGCGTAGGCGACGTTGGGTCTCTTTTAGGTTTATATTTCTTTATTCTCATAAAAGCTAAAAGCTATTTACATGAGAAAAACAACAAAAGACTCAAACAGGCAGACAAATGTTACCAAAATTATACAATATTTGTTTCTGATTGTAACAAAAGCACTTTAAAATATTTAAACATTTAACATAAAATGTTTCAACAGCTTGGATCCTATATTCTCCAAAAGATTTTGCCTGTTTTATATGCAACGGTAATTCGTTAAAAAGTTGTGCTCCCTCAAAAGTAACCATTTTTTTACCACATGTTGTTCGTACCTTTCGTAAGACAACATGGCTTGCTAAGATTTCACCTCGGCGTACCCGAAAGTGGAGGCACTCCCCCTAGTGTTGCTTGTGTCCTCACGCAACGGTAACCATCTACCATCAAGTGGACCGTCGGCATGTCTGCCGCCTTTTATAATATTTAAAAAAAAAATGAGCGAGTGTTGCCGGTACGGTGGTGATATTGTACAGTGGTAATATTGTAGGGCCATCCGATGCCAACGCGTGTACTAGCTCGCCGCATGGTAGCGTTGCAAGCTTGTCGGATATTGCACAAGTCGGGGGAGCTGGACGATCATCTCATGCCCATAGGTATGTAGTAGGTTTTTAAATTGAATTTTTTTTTTTTTTTAAATTATACAAAAGTCTGGTCGTGAGAAAATCCTTTTCAGTTAACAATCATTCCTTTAATACCTACCATGTGAGATTGTTAGTGTCTCTCTCTCTCTCTTCCAAAATATGTCTTAAATCGACGATCTTAATATGGACATATTACATTCATCAACGCAAAAAAAATATATATGAAATAAATGCAAAAAAAAAAAACGAAAAAAATCCCAAAAAAGCGACATATTACCTTCATCCACTCACGTCTTCAGTTTATAATTTTTAATTGGATATCGATCAGGTAAGGAGAACTTCAAGGCGATAGAAGTGATCACGAACGGCGAGGACAACTCTCAGGATAAGGACGAAGGCGACGCCAGACCAGGGACGACGAAACGCAGGCAGTACTATTATAAACGGGTTAGTATTTATCTTGTATACTGTTTGCAGCGTGGACGTGTCCACCCACAAGATGGACAAACGATCTGATATCAAGAGTTGAAGGTGGAACCAGGCTGCTTATGTCTGGTCCTATTGGAAAATTAAATTTATGGAAGAACTCTCCCTTAATAGATTATGCAGAGAATTCAATAAGAATTTTAATGATTAGATGTAGATATGTTTAGATCAAACAACAATTAACATACTTAAGCGTATACTTTTAGATAGTGTGTCATGATTGCATTAATTTGATTTATATTAATTTTGTTTTGACTGAAATTCGACATCAAATAGACACACGAAATACATTTACAAGCTTACTACCATTTATATCTCGGAGAGAAATGTTAAAACTGTGGTAATAATTTTTTGGAGTTTACTCCTTAAGAATCGATTTTCATATATAAGTTCGAGGTATGAAAATTTGTGGGAGTAAAATCAAATGTCACATGTCACACGTTACGCGTTACAGAGGCTACAATATGCTTCAATACATTACATTTATTAAATTATTTATTTATCGTTCGTAACGAGTAAACTCCAGTCGTGCGTCGAAGCTGTGTCACACACACACACACACATTTTTTATTTTTCATTTTGTATCTTTTTTTTTTATATTTACTTAAACTACAGTTATTTCTCCTTAAAAATAAATAAACAAGTTGGTTTGGAATTTCGTAATTTAAAGAGAAACTTTATTGTTTTAAATAGTGATAGGAAGGACGATCAACACGAGAGTAGGTGGTTTCTGACGCCTATATACACAAGCGACACCAGGAAGTATGCACATCCAATCCTATGAGGACGAGGACAGTGAAATAGGCTATGGAATCACATACTCACACGCTGATGTTATTTCACTGTGATTACACGTTACAGTCCTTAATATTAAGCGGATTCGTGTGGTTTTATGGTTATTTATTTATTTACTAAAAGGTACACCAACTTTACAATAGTTAGAAGTAACACATAAGGCATACACAGACAAACTACAATAATAATAATAATAATAATAATAATAATAATAATAATTACCACGTTTGCCTGCGAATAGACGTAACTTTGCTTTAATGGGAGCCGTAAACACTTTGCTATCTTCGTATATACAGGACAGCAAAGACCTAACTGATACGCTCTCGATACTATACTGTGGGGCCATCACTGTATGTCGCATTGCCCAGGTGAGATTTTTAGACACTGCTCACACAAAGAGGGATATTTCAAGCATCCCTACATGGCAGATTCGTATCGAGAAACGTATCAGTACGTTTAGGACTCTCATTGCAAAGTTGCTCTGCTTCAAGAACGGTAATAAACGACCTCGAGTCATGCGTTTCGTGACTCAAGCTTTTGTAGGAACTAACATTAGACCTAAAGAATACATGGCCTGTGTCACAGAACGTATTGATTTCTTGAAGCAGAGAGTCTATGCGTGGGCAAACAGAATACGCCGCTACAAAGAACGCGTGGATAGATTTCTTCAGAACCGCCTCTTCCAAAGTGACCAAAGGAAGGTATACAGACAATGGGAGGGAACAGATAACCGTGTGGAAGTTGGGAAGCTTCCAGATGCAAATGCTATGGTAAACTTTTGGCGTGACATCTGGTCGGTTTCCAACGAGCACATGGAGGGCGATTGGATAAACATTGTCAAGCAGACGTGTGAACCCATCGAACCCATGGGGGCTGTTACCATAAGCCCCGATGATGTTAGTTGTGCTGTTCGTACGGCCCAGAACTGGAAAAGTCCTGGACCGGACGGATTGCACAACTTCTGGATTAAATGGTTTCGATGCTCATACGAATGTTTGGCAATGCAATTTCAAAAAGCCCTTGATATCGGTACCCTTCCTAGTCTGTTAACAACTGGCAACACCTTCATGCTCCACAAATCCGGCAGTACCACGGAAGCTAAAAACTATAGACCCATCACATGTCTACCAACATTGTACAAATTATTCACATCCATTCTGAGGACAAAAATTAACTCGCACATAGTTGCTAATAATATTTTGGCCCCAGCTCAGAATGGATGTAGAGTTGGGTCCCGTGGTACTAAGGAGCTCCTCCTCATAGACATGACCATTTGTCAAAATGTTAGGCGGAACAGAGGGACTCTGTCGACGGCTTGGATTGACTATAAGAAGGCCTATGATTCGATGCCCCACTCATGGCTAAGGAGGATTTTGGAGTTGTATAAAATTGATTCAACTCTAAGATCCTTCTTGGGCATGTGCATGGGGCAGTGGACCACTGTTCTTCATCAACCAGGCAGTCTACAGAGCGTCTCTGATCCGCAAAACGAAATAAGTATAAAACGAGGCATCTTTCAAGGCGACAGCCTGAGTCCGCTTTGGTTTTGCCTAGCCTTGAATCCTCTCAGCACATTGCTGAAGGATTCAAAACTAGGCTATCGGTTGCGGAGAGAGGGAGAGGTCATTTCTCATCTACTGTACATGGATGATCTCAAACTATTCGCATCCAAACGCCAGGATCTGTTAGAGTTGCTGAAAATAACAGAAACTTTTAGCAACTCTATACATATGGAGTTTGGTGTAGATAAGTGTGCGGTCATGCATGTACAGCGGGGCAAAGTTGTAAATTCGTCTAATTTACAACTCACTGAAATGACATTTAAATCTCTCTCTGAAACCGAAACCTATAAGTATCTTGGTATGTCACAGTCATTGGGTATCGTTGATAAGGACATGAAACAGAGGGTGAGGGAGCGCTTCTTTTGTCGCCTAACAAAAGTACTTAAAAGTCTTTTGTCGGGTGGTAATAAGGTGCGCGCCTTCAACAGCTGGGTTATGCCCTTATTAACCTACTCCTTTGGCATACTAAGATGGACGCAGACTGAATTAGATGCCTTGGACAGAAGGGTTCGTCAACTGCTCACCACAAACAGGATGTTACACCCGCGCTCGTCTGTTATGAGACTATATATTCCTCGGAAATTGGGGGGCCGCGGCTTTTTGAACGCCAAGGACCTTCATAACCGAGAAATATGTAGTCTCAGAGAATATTTCCTTAACATCGAGTGCGGGATACATCATGATGTTGTGACAGTTGACAAACACTTCACTCCCTTATGCTTATCTCACGAGAACTGGCGCAAACCAGTAATATTGAGTACTGAGAATCGCAGGGAGGTATGGAAGAGCAAGGAATTGCACGGGCGGTTCTATCGAGCCCTCACTGGACTCGATGTAGACCCGCTCGCTTCAATAAACTGGCTACGTTTTGGTGACCTCTTTGGGGAAACCGAAGGTTTTGTCTGTGCAATTGCAGATGAAGTTATCAAGACGAGAAACTACCGGAAATATATTCTCAAAGACGGTACGGTCGACATTTGTCGAGCATGCCACCGTCCGGGAGAATCATTGAGACATATTATTTCCGGTTGTTCTCATCTTGCTAATGGCGAGTATTTGCACAGACATAACCAAGTAGCCAGAATTATTCACCAACAACTTGCTCTTCAATATCACCTTGTTGAATTTGAAGTACCATATTACAAATATATACCTGCGCCAGTTCTCGAAAATGGTCATGCCACGCTCTATTGGGATCGCGCCATAATCACGGACAGGACTATAGTCGCCAATAAGCCTGACATCGTGGTTATTGACCGATCCCAACGCCGGACGATGCTTGTTGATATTACTGTTCCACATGACGAAAACCTCGTGAAAGCCGAAAAAGACAAACTCACCAAGTACATAGACTTGGCTCACGAGGTGACCGCCATGTGGAATGTCGATTCGACAATCATCGTCCCGATAGTCATATCGGCGAATGGCCTTATAGCGAAGAGCCTCGACCAACATCTTAAGAGTCTCTCGCTAGATGGATGGATCAAGGGTCAGATACAGAAGGCGGTACTTCTTGACACGGCACGAATTGTTAGGAGGTTCCTCACTCTGCAGCCCTAACCACGGGTAGCTTGGGCCTTGCCCCGCTGCTTGCGGAACTCTAGATTTAAGTTTTTTATAATATTTATTGTTTTTTTTTAATTTATATTGTAAAAAATTTAAAACTAAGAAAGAAAAATATATACTTGGATAATAATAATAATAATAATAATAATAATAATAATAATAATAATAATAATAATAATAATAATAATAATTTATTTGCTGAATATAGGTAATTACAATGATTTTACAATGAAATAAGGCTCGCTACATTCTACCCTTCGGGGTGTGCAAATATTTTGTGAACACTACATAACAAAATAATTTTTTAATCACCACCGTCCACTAAATTGTCAGACATATAATCTTTTAAATCATAGTAACATTTATCAACTAGTAATTCTTTAATTTTCTTCTTAAATATATTAATATTGAGCTGCTTAATATTGTTCGGGATTTTATTATAAATGACTGGTGCCAGACAAAAAACACTTTTTGTGCATAAGAGCTGTGTGTGCTTTGCGAATATATAGCCTATTTGGATCTCTTTGAGCTCTTTTACTGTGCTCTGAAACTCGTCTAAATAAGGTAGGGTTCGCTCTTACATATACTAGAACCTCATATATAAAAAGTGAAGGCAGTGTTAGTATTTTATGTTTTTTAAAATAAGGCATACAACTATCTGTTACTTTTAATTTAAACATTGCTCTAAAACATCTTTTTTGCGCTTTGAAAATAAAATTTTTATCAGTCGAGTTTCCCCAGAATAGAAGTCCATACCTGAGCACAGATTCGACAAGCCCGTAATAGGCCAATAAGATAGCTTCAATCCTTACAGTTTTAGATAATTCATGAAGGGCATACGCTTGTTTACTTAGTCGTTTTCTGAGACCATCAATATGAAATTTCCAATTTAATTTACTGTCAATTTCTAAGCCTAAAAATCTTGTTGTGTTAATTTCTTTTATAGTTTGATCTTCATAATGTATGTTCAAATGTGGTTTAATGCGTACCCTTTGACTAAAATGCATGACATTTGTTTTGAGCAAATTAATTTTTAAATTATTGTTATTTAACCAAAGTATAATCTTTCTTAAAGCAGCGTTAATGTCATCATTATAGGTATCTTTGTCCCTGCATTTTATTATCATTGTGCTATCATCGGCAAAAAGACACATAGGATGTTCAACAGTTCTTGGTAGATCATTAATGTATGCTATAAATAATAATGGTCCCAAAACACTACCTTGTGGGACACCGTATTTCAGAGTACGTTCATTAGATAGAAATGTTTCATGTGTTTTATTGTCTCTGTTTATACGACTAATCTCAGTAATTTGTTTCCTATTGTATAAGTATGATTTTATTAGATTTAGTACATTACCTCTTATTCCATAACTTTCTAGTTTTTCAAGAAGAATTACATGGTCTACATGATCAAATGCTTGCGTCATATCCATGTATACAGCACATATTTGAGATTTAGTATCTACATTTGTCATAATTATATCTAAGAATTTAAAAAGTGCTTCATTTATTGTTTTATTTTTCCTGTATCCATGTTGTTCATTTGTTAATATATTAAACTTTTCCATGTAGTTACTTATTTCTTTGTAAATGTACTTTTCAAATATTTTTGAGAAAACAGAAATCCGTGCTATAGGTCTATAATTTACCAAATGCCCTTTGTCCCCTTTATTTTTATAAATTGGTGTTATAATAGCTTATAGCCCTCAAAAATACAAAGATTTATAATATGGCTGAGGTGACCAGCTATATTTTTTATTGTGTATTTTACTACCTTTGTAACAATTCCATCCCAACCAACACTATTTGTGTTCTTTAAAGTGTTGACTATATTATTTATGTCCATTGGCGTACAAGGACTTAAAAACATTGAGTTATTTCTTATATTTATGTTGGAGTTTGCTTGTTTAGTATTAAACAAGGGCTTAATTTTATCCACAAAGTAATCATTAAAAATGTTACACATCATTTCTGGGTCAGATACTATTTTGTTGTCCTGATTGATTTCCGTAATAGTTTCTCTCGTTCGATCTTTTTTTGCTCTATTAATAATTTGCCAGGCTGTTTTATTTTTATTTTGAGCATTTATAATAGCATAGTTATTTTGGGACTGTTTAGTTAATTTAATTATCTTCTTAAATAACGATGAATATTTTTTATATTCATTTTTATTTATTTCGTTCGGGCTTCTTCGATAAACGTCTAATAATTTTCTTTTCCTCTTACTACATAATTTCAAACCTTTTGATAGCCATTTAATTTTATATTTTGTTCTTATTGTTATAAGTTTATAAGGAAAACAAAGTTCATAGAGCATTTTAAAATTATCAATAAATATATTATAAGCAATATTAGGATTATCAGTTGTATATATTTCTGAAAATTTCAAGTCGCTAATATATTTATTGAATTTTTCCAAATTTTCATTACAATAATCCCTTTTCCTAAAGCGCCAATAATTACATATGTGAGTATTTACAGCAGGCGTTTCCAATATTTGAGCAGAGTGGTCAGACAGAGCAAGTTCTATTACTTCAGACTTGCATTTTTTGAGGTCATGGATAAAATTATCTATACAAGTATTGCTTCCTACTCTTGTTGGTTCTTTAATTTCAAGTTTAAGCCCAAAACTTAGCAATAGACATTGAAATTCAGATGTAGTGTTATTGTTTTTCAGAATATCTACATTAAAGTCTCCAGCAATAATGATATTTTTCTTTTTTAGTTTTTGTAAACAGATCAATAATTACAGAATAGAATAATACAAACTAGAAATTGAAATTACAGAATAATACAAACTAGAAATTGAAACGACCGATAACATATGCATAGCAACTAAACATAAAAATTTGAAAACAAGACCAAAATAAAAGAAATAATAATAATAATAATAAAAATAATTTATTTATTGATCATATGTACATAATAGGTATTTTAATTAATATTTGATCTATATGACCTACCATTACTGGCATACAAAATCTTTTTCTTAAATCTAATTTATCTAAGTATATCAAGTTATAATATTTAATGTCAGTATCAATTATCCAATGTCAAGTATATTATTTGCAGCACTAAATTTTTTCATTAAAGAAATCATGAATCGTATAATAAACCTTAAAACCCATTAAAATCATATCTAAATAATAAGAATAAAATAAAACAATAACAAAAAGAAAACCGCTCATCTAAACAGTATAAACAGTAACGTCCGCCGATTTACAATTAAATATATCAATATAATACTCAGCGTGTCGAATAAGATGTTGAGTTTCCTACTAGCCCGCCAAAGAAAGCCATTCTGTCTATAATTAGATGAATATTAGAAGAATTATTGTGTTAATATATTGTTAATTTCAGACAGCCTGGACGTTCACGGACTGTCAGCCGATAATAGACACATATAACTCTGAAATCGATCCGCAAACAACCAGAGAGGACGAATCGAAAGAAGTTTACACAGACGATGAAGGTGTTGAGACAGAGAGAGAGGAAATTGAACGTAATAGAAGCGGTGAGTGAGTTTCTATCGTAATAGTATTGCAGTCATCTTGGGTAGCCAATCTGGCGGCAGTAACCACCCCCTACTTATAGAGTGTTACCGTGAAATACCAGCAAGTTTACTATTGTGTTTAGGTAAACGAGTAAGAGATGCTAGAGCCCATTTCCCAATTACATATCATTAAAAAACTTACTATGGTCGACAGCTCACTAGCAACACCTTGCTTGTGTTATATGTGACGGTAGCCATCTACCATCAAGTGGACCGTCAGCCTCTCTGCCACCAAAAGTAAACGAGCCTTACAGTAGTCGCATGTGATGTGTAATATCTAACATCTCACCTTGGTAATGAGTCGTTGTTATGGCCTCTCTATGTTCCAATGTTACTATCATTTTGACAATTTTAAAATTCCTCACATGTTATTGCTGTTCAAACACAAATATTCTTGTTTTATTTCGAATAAAATTCTCCCTGTTTTTTATTATTTCACTTTTGTAACACTGCGGTGACGTCCGCGTGCTCATTAGTCAAATCAATCAAAGTTCGAGTAAATAGGAATCTTCTGGGTGAGCTCGTTCCATCATAGGCCTCAAATAAAAAATAAATAAAAATCAAATAACGCGCATTCTATAAATCCTGGTTTCGTGTAACACGTTTCCATTGCATTTGCACAATTTTACTCCAACTTTCGTTGGAGCGGTAAGATGTTGGACATCAAAATGAAGGTACATTTTCAAAATCAAAATCGTACATGTATTAATGAGGCTATTACACTGTTTGAAATGTCGATCGACTATAATACTAGATAACAGTCTCACATAAAACAAAACCCAATAATTGGCACAACGCTTAACCTATACATCTATTACAAACTATATAAGAAAAAAAAAGTCTTAAAATTTACACCGAGGTCGTATGATTGTATAAAACGCATACAAAAGCGCACCCAAATGTTCAAGTGGATGCTTATTTGCTGAGAACTTTTTTTTTTAACTGATTGTGTATCTAGTGTTATAGTTGATCGACGGTTTTAAATGAAAATTGTGTGAACGCAGGCAAAAAGCGGAACATGCTATACGCGATCGTATCAGAGTTGTGGTGCGCTCTTCCCGAACGCTACAACACTCGCGGTCGACGCTTGCACGCCCCGCAACACGCCTCGCAGGCCATAGGGGTGCTCATGGCTAGGGAACTGCACAGGTATCCTAGATTTTTTATAATAATAATAAATAATAATAATAATAATAATTTATTTGCTGAATGTAGGTGATTACAATGGTTTTATAATTAATAAGGCTCGCTAAATACTACCCTTTGGGGTGTGCAAATATTTTGAGAACAAAATAATTTTTTAATCACCACCATCCACTAAAGTATCAGACATATAATCTTTTACTTTTTTTAAGCATTTACTTTATTAAAATAGCTTTTTTAAGCATTAAATTTGCAGCATTAAATCCTGTCACTAAAGAAATCATGAATGGTGTAGTAAACCCTTTCGACCAACGCTGTCTTTAGATTCCTTTTAAAATCTCCCATTTCCCTGTCCCTCAATTTTACTGATAAATTGTTATATATTTTGGACGCCATACCCAATATGCCTTTTCGTAGAAGCGCTGTTTGTCCACATACCACATCTACATGTTTCAACTGTACGCTTCTATTCTCAGTTTTTGTTTTGAATAGGGGTAGGTTTGAATGTACAAATGTTGCGACCTCAAAGATGTACAGACTAGGAAGTGTTAATATTTTGTGTTCTTTGAAATAAGGTTTACAGCTGTCTGTAGGTTGCAAACCAAATATGGCCCTGATACACTTCTTCTGAGCTTTAAACAGAGTGTGTTTGTCGCGTGTATAGTGGCTAATGTTATACTTACTCTTGTTAAATTAATTTATATGCATGCCATCGAAAGAAAGGTGAAACATGATGTCCTTTTTGTAACTTGCTTTGTAACACTTTACTACCATGTTTTTTATGCAAATAAATAAATCTAAATCTAAATCATCATTTCAGCCGTATTTTTTATTGTAGTGAAAACTTGTCAAAGCGGGCTCTCGGACAGTTTGTAATGAGAATTTGGCACAGGGGTAAAAAAGTCAATTTGACACTGGTCACGGAAATTTTACACACAAAATAAACACAAGCAAAACACCAGAGGGAAAAATAGGAATCTTATTTTTCGTAAGTGTAGTCCGCGTTGAGGAACGAAACGATGGCGCGCTACAACCTGCCGGCGCAGCGAGATTTGTCGTCGTAAAAATAAATAGAGAAGTACGCACTGATTCGGGTAGATGGCGCTTATTACATGCAATCAAACGTCACTGAGGGTGTCGCTCACAGAGCGTTGACGGCGTGTGTTCACAATTTCTTTCTCGTGCTAAAACTGCCCAACGTGCCCAAAGAAGTTTTCACTTCAAAAAGTTCGTTTTTTTGTGTTTCGCAAGCGACTCGTGCGACAGCCTCCGTCTGCCCCCGTTCCCTGTGTACACTCGTTCGGGCGAAGTGCGAGTGCGAGTGGCTCGCGCCGAGCAAGCGGACGTGCGAGTGTCTCGCTCGCGCGCGCATCGAATTCGCACCTTTATGCGGTTCCTGTTCGCGGACGTGCTGCGCGTGCGCAGACGAGGAATGACGCTGCAAGCGGACAAGATCAACAATTACTACGTCGTGCCAACGGTGCAGAGTGAGTTTGTTTATTTTTAACTAGCTGGTGCCCGCGACTTTGTCCGCGTTGAAAAAAAAATTATTGTGCTAGGCGTTAGTTTTCTTAATTTTAGATGATCTCTCGGGAACAGTACTTTTTTTCCGGACGAAAGGTACCCCATGACATTTCCGGTATCACTGACAACGTGTATGCTAAAATTCATGATGATCGATTGAGTAGTTAAGGCGTGAAAAGGTACTCCACTCGTATACCTATACCGTATACAATATTGAGACTAGTGTGTATGACCTTTTATATTTAATTCCACGACGCAAAAACGGGGTGTTATAAGTTTGACGTGTGTGGGGTCTGTTAATTCGGTGGTATTTAAATGAGACACGGTAACCTTGATCTGAAACTGCAGCATCTAGTAGTATGCGGTAGCCGGTAATACACAACTCGTCAGCTACTTACAGCAGACGTATCGTATTTAGGTTATATGTTTTAATTTAATTACATCTTGTATTGTTTCATCATAAATTATAGAATTGAACGCAGACGGTACGACAATGATAGACATCGACTGGTCTTTCCTCGAACTGATTTATCGACACACGAAATCGCAAAAGGATTGCGAGGTGGAGAAACCTATTCTCTGGCAAGAGGGGGACGGTGAGACAGCCGTGGTGGCCGAACAAAAGGATGCGGATCAGAAGCGGGATGGGGATGAGAAAAAAATGGAAAATCCACTGTTGAAACCCGGCGAAGTTTTCTTGTTCGATGCCGAGAAATATAAGGAAGCTGTAGTGACACCTTGGTACAGAAATCAGGATCAACCGCAGGTGAGTTATTCAGCAGATCGGGCGAATCAGAAATGAGTAGAATATTTTGATGTGAAGTTCTTGGCGAGGCAACGCCAACATTTGGCCAATACTTTGATGAACATTATGGCGAAACTCGATCCTTCCTCCACAGCATTGAGCTCGTATAGAGCTATAGCGTATGTAATATGTAGACTATGCTGTGTATAGCCATTGATTTTAGCTGGATATTTCAATGTGAATTTAGATTGTTATATTGCCTTCAATAAACCAATCTTTAATGAATATTTTCTATAGAACGCGACGGTATAATTTTTACACTTACTTTCTTCTTACATTCCAGTTCTTCCTAGTGGCCGAGATATGTTGGAATCTGACTCCAGACTCGGCATTTCCATCGGCCACCCACACGAGTTTCCGCAGCTACTATCAGAACAAGTACGGTGTGACTCTCACCCAGTCGGATCAGCCGTTGCTGGACGTGGATCATACCAGTGCTAGGCTCAATTTGCTCACACCCAGGTCAGTTGAGATAGTAAAAAAGTTATAAACCAGAAAAAAATTACAAAGAAATCAAAATTTGAGTCCATCAGGGGCCATTTATGATATGAATTTATAGAATATAATATGTAATAATAACGACAGGTGAAAGAAATCTTCGATTCCAATCTGTAGAAAGAGGAGAAAAATTTTATTTCTCAAAATTAAAAAATGCTACAAAAAAAAGGTTTCAAGCAAATATTGTTAAGTACTAATTTAATTTTACATAAAAATGTTTATATAACTTTTTTCCTTCCTGTATCCCTGACAAGGTGTATGCAAAATTTCACGATGATCGGTTGAGTAGTTAAGGCGTGAAAGGGTAACAGACAGATAGACAGAGTTACTTTCACATTTATAATATTAATTTTGATGTGAATAATCTTATGTGTCGAGTGAGACAGGCTGTTGGCGTGGCTACGCCAACATTTGGCCAACACTTTGCCCAACATTTTGGCGAAACTTGATCTTCACTCCACCTTTATGCGCTCGTATACCTATACCATGTAATGTGACAGACAGACAGACAGATAGAGTTACTTTCACATTTATAATATTAGTATGGATTTGAAATCCTATCTTATGGCCACGTTCCTCAGGAACAGTACTTTTTTATGTCCTTTTCTATACATCTGACAACGTTTATGCAAAACTTCACGATGATCGGTTGAGTAGTTAAGGCGTGAAAAGGTAACAGACAGACTTACTTTCACATTCATAATATTAGTTTGGATTCGAAATCCTATCTTATGGACGCGACTTCGACCACGTCCCTCAAGAGCAGTACTTTTTTCTGGACGATGATCGGTTGAGTAGTTAAGGCGTGAAAGTGTAACGAACGAAGAAAATAACAACACGATGTTTTTTTTAATAACTTGCAGATACGTGAACCGAAAGGGCGTAGCGCTGCCAGTGTCTTCGGAGAGGACGCGCCGCGCCAAAAGGGACAGGCTCGACCAGAAACAGATCCTGGTGCCCGAGCTGTGCACCGTACACCCGTTTGCCGCGCCACTGTGGTTCGCCACAGTGGCGTTGCCGTGTGTACTGTACAGGTATGAAAACAGATTGTTGAGATTTCTTTAAGGATCTCTAAGTGAACTTTAATTTTCTTAAAAGATTTCTTTAAAGTGAAAACTTCTTTGAATTTTTTTAAGTGAACACAAGTCACTGAGGGGCCCGTTGGATGAGTGTTTAGGGTTGTTGCCTTTATGGCTCTGTCATAAGGGTCTCCGGTTCGATTCCGGCGGGGTCAACTTTAGAAATGAATGGCTCCGATTTGGTTCTGGTAAGTATTGGCAGGGCACACACAGCGTTTAGCAGTCATTTGGACAGCCCGTCTGGCGGCAGTAACCGCCTTCTTACAGAAGACCACCGTGTGATAATAGCACGTGTGCTTTTGTGTTTCGGTGAGCGAGTGAGGGATGCCAGAGCCCATTTCCCTATACCTTTACTAATCTCTTATCTTCAATCCTACTATAATTGGCAGAGCACTCGCATCAATTCTATGGAGGCTGGAGGTAAGGAAAATAAGGTTCTAAAAGTGGCCACAATGTCGCTAGTGTCGCATATCTTTCTTCTATCTATATATCTACTGTCTAATTTACTCGCAAATGTTACAACTAGCGCCATCTTAATTTACTGTTATACTCTGACCACTTTTTAATACATAAAGTCTGTCCTCCTTACCTCCATACCTGTCCATAGACAGGACGATCGTGTAACAATACCACATGTCTGTGTTCTCGTCTGTAAGAGGTGCCTCTATCCTTGTTCATTGTCCTATTGGGGGGTTGGCAGAGCACTTGCATCCCTCCCTACGCTGCTGTCATTCATCAATGACGTCTGCCATCAAATTTTGTTCTGTTCACAGAATAAATGCACTGCTAATTGCCGACGAGATCCGAAGAGCGGTCGCCATAGATGTCGGTCTCGGTGTGCCAAAGTTGGGAGAGAATCATCAATGGCCTCCGTTGGATTTTGGATGGAGTTTGAGCGAAGTGAGTTTTTTTTTGACTCACCCACAGACTTTTATATATTATTATACTAATTGTTGCCCGCTACTTCGTAGTTAAGGCGTGAAAAGGTAACGTGAACAGACAGACAGACAGAGTTACTCTCAAATTTATAATATGAGTATGGATAGCAATAATGCTGTTTCTTTTATAGGTGCTGAACAGTGATGCGGAGAAAAGTGACAAGAAAAAGCAAGCAGATCCGGAAGAAGCGAAGAGTGAGCAAGAGATAAGGTATGTTTTTTAAACCCCGACGCCCGACTCAAAAACGGGGTCTTATAAGTTTGACGTGTCTGTCTATGGCATCGTACCACCTAAACGAATGGACCAATTTTGATGCGGATTTTTTTGTTTAAATGCTGACTTGATCGAGACGATTCTTAGCTATAATTTGCGAAGATCTGTTCAGGCGTTTGAAGACCATCAGCCCGTTTTCCAGTCGACGAAAAGGATTTCACTAACTTCAACATATTCGATTGATGTGAAATTTGGTATACTGTTACTTCGGTGGTGTTTCCACGATCTGATGCTGCAGCAGCAAGTAGTCTTCAGGATAACCAACTCGTAAGCAACTTACAGCAGACATAGCGTGTTTGGGCTCAATAGAAAGTCGAGGGTTGGTTTGTATAATAATTTTAAATTATAATATTATGGTTAATATACATGTCCATTTTTAGCGAAGTAGAACAAGTGACGAAGGTTGAAGATGATGAGAAAGGGGCCGTGGTGTGTGAAGAGAAGACTCTGAACGATATATTGCAAGAGAAGGAAGATGCAGATGCGGTAAGTTTGTCTTAATGGCTAAGATAGTACATAGCTTTTTTTTAATGATAAATGTAAGGGGTTGTAAGTTCCTTACATAAACGTTTGTCTAATTGTCAAGTCAGTCCTTAATAACCTTAACAATTAACAAACCTTGATGCTCTGGGTCATTCAACTGACACACAGTTGAATGACCCAGAGCATCAAGGTTTAACTTGATACTCGTCTAAGAAGACTCTTATGTGACAACTAAATATTTTCTACATAAATTTCCTTATACATATACATTATACGTATTATGTACTTACTCTGTTATTGCAATAGTGCATTTTATTGTAACAATGCATCTATTCTTAATTTACTTATTAATTACGTAGCAAAAGTACAAACGTGCGTTTATATAACCCGCTGCCTTATTATCTAACAGCAGACGACTTGCGATCATTTTTGCGACAGGTGAAAACTGTCTATCAATTTGTGCAATATCACACTAAATCGTGTTTTTGGTATCACATAACTCATAACAAAGGTGTGGTTTACGATAAGGCCTCTTACGGACAATAACTAAAATTAAAGTGTATCATTTTTGTATGGCAGCACACGCGATCGCAAGTCGTCTGCTGTCGTCTAACGTTAGATAATAAGGCAGTCGGTTTCCTATTAACCTGGTTAAAGTCAGATAAACACTCCAACGTGTCTTTACGTTGCTTGTGCTTAATAAGCTAATTTCCTTAACATACTTTATATCTCGGCTTTTCTTTGTTGATATAATGTACGAAAGATCGTACAATAAGATCGGCAGACAGGCTGACGGTCCACTTAATGGTATGTGGCAGCCGTCGCCTAAAAAACAAGCAACGCAACATGTGCTTACTGCAAGTGCTGAATTAGGCAGGGCATTGAAAATAGGTTCTGGCATCACTTACTCACTTACCGATACACAACAGCACACGTGCTGTTATTTCACGGTGGTCTCGCGTAAAGGGGTGGTTACCGCAATCAGTAACATTTGAGCGGCTCAAATGACTGCGAAACGCATTGCTATTTTCCAAATCCAGACCAGAGCCAATTTTGAAAGGTTCAGTTCCAAAGATGACCCTGCAGTAAAACGAACCCGCGACCTGTGAGACAGAGCGTTAAGGCAAACACACTAACCGCTCATCCAACGGACTTGTTAAATACTTATTCAGCTCCTTTCGCGTTTCGTTGGGCGATTTTGGTAACACTAAGGCTGGTAACACTGGTAACACATCAAGATACTCATTAGATACGATACTCCAGTAGGATATCATATCCCCCCTTTTCGGACCAAGCGTTTTAAAACATCCATTATGATGCGCACGCGCACAGCTAAGGTTTGCAACTCCCGAGCTCATATAACCCGAATCTTTTCAAAGTTGGAGTGAATAGACGTCTTCTGGGTGAACTCGCTCTATCATAGGCCTGCACGGCTGGATGTTTCTGGCCAATAGCAAACCCAAATCTAATTAAAAATTAAGTATTATCACTGTAATGTCGAATAGGGATTCGAAATTGGCACTTGGAGCAACGACATGGCCTCGTCGATACCACAGACAACGGACTACGACGAGTTCATGGAACCTCTTCCGTCCAATCTCACGTTCTGCACTTCTGCGTCCGGTGCGTAAATAAATAAATGAAAAAATATTCATTATTGACTTCAATCTACGACAACTATGGATTTCGCATGCCATACAAATCACTACGAACTTTATGGAACATTAAAAAGTGATATATGCGTAGATCGTGAACTTTGTCATCTGTCATTTAGAAAATGTAACTTTACGTCAAAACATTGGAGTTTAAAATGAATAGAAGAACTTGGTCTTTACTACCTTTTACCATTGACGCGCGGAGACAAGACTCCGCCATGATTCCGTTTTAGGCGTACTTTTTATGTGCCGCTTTGGCATTTGTGACGCAAAATCCATAGTTGTAGTACTTCGATGATTATTGATTAAATTTCAATCTCTTAAGGCTGGTTCAGACTGCTTTAGTATATTTTTTTAATGTCAAAATCGACTAATTTCTAATATTTCGTTAGACGTTTAGTTACTAACTTACTTGCTACCCGACTTAATTACTAGCCTAGTGCGAACTAGTTTCGAAAGTAAAATCTATAAATCTTTAAACATGACCAGTTGTGAGTTTTTGTACACTATATTATCTGTCAGTGAATATATACAAGACTAGCTGTTGCACGCGATTTGGTTCGCGTAACTTTATAAAATATAGCCTATCTTACTCGCTGATATTGTAGCTTTCTATAGGTAAAAGAATTTTTAAAATCGGTCAAGTAGTTTTTGAGTTTATTCATTACAACCATACAAAAATACAAATCTTTTCTCTTTATAATATTAGTATAGATTAATTATGGGTAAATTTTACAGGCGGAAAAAATTGGTGCGATCCCGTCGAGAGGCCTAAGAGTCAGTTCAACCCGACAAGATCTTACTACAAGACTGACAGCGACGGTTCATATTCCAGGTGAGTTTCATTTCTGTTAAACTAATATTATAAATAACTAAAGTAACTATATCTATCTGTCACCTTTTCACGCCTCAACTACTCAACAGATCATCATGAAATTTTGCATACACCTTTTCATCCAGAAAAAAAGGACTGTCCCCAAAGGGATCAGGATCAGGATCAATAAAGGTGTCAGGGGTATATATAACCCCTTATATAATTATATTACTTACAAGAGGGATAGCGCAAAAAGGTTGCTTCGGTGGAGTGTCTCCATTGTGGCTGCGCAGTCGAACACACGTTTGCTGAACGCCCCGAATGGGCAGAGCAGCGCGTCGCTCATATGTGGTCGCGTGACATAAGAGCAGCGCGCTGCTGATATGTTGTTGCGCAACATAAGAGCCACGCGTCGCTGATATGTTGTTGCGCAACATAAGAGCCACGCGTCGCTGATATGTTGTTGCGCAACATAAGAGCCACGCGTCGCTGATATGTTGTTGCGCAACATAAGAGCAGCGCCCCGCTCTGTCTCTCGTCGTTGGCGCCGATATCTCGCCGCCTGCAGTCGTGAAAGCGATGGTCGGCAGTGACCTTGCGTGGAACATGATGCTCGCGTTTTGCGAGGACATTATGTCGCGCATGGAAGCTGCGGAAAGACAGCGGGAAGTGGAAGGCCGTCTCCCAGCCAATCCGC
The DNA here is from genome assembly GCA_944738685.1 of Synanthedon myopaeformis. NCBI lineage: Eukaryota > Metazoa > Arthropoda > Insecta > Lepidoptera > Sesiidae > Synanthedon > Synanthedon myopaeformis. The sequence continues at coordinate 2,268,749 of OX122943.1, forward strand.
CAACGTACATTACGCGAGCAGCTTTAAACTGTTAATCGCTGTTAAGTAATGCTTAGGGAATTTAATTTTCAGTGACTTCAGCGACACGGACGATTCGGATTTGAATTCAATCGGTAGCGATGAAGAAACTGATACAAGCGGGTTCGGCACAATGTCTACATTTCGCGGTAAGTTTCTCATAATACTGTGACACACGAAAGGTTTTTTTTTTGGGGCAGTGTAGTACCGGTCGCACAGTTGGATATATATCATAGGCGCACTTAACGGACAGACTCCCGACACGTCTACTCTCGCCCACATTTTTGAGACATATTATGAAGGTTTGCATCTTTAAAAAAAACTGAAATTATTATAAATAATGTGCAAAATTTGAATGCATGCTTAAAAAAAAACTGAAAGTAATTTGTCACATTTTCGCGTGTTGAATTATTGTAATCACTGACTAAAAGCCAATAATGTTTTTCGATGAAAACATTCTAGCTATAATGTATATTAGATATTTCTCACGTTCGTTCAGCGCCCCCTTAAGGCAAGCACTCTAACCTCTTAATTGCGTATTACAGGTGGCATGGGTTATATGGGAGTGCGCATAGAGTACAAGACAGCCCACGAAGCGGAAGCTGTGGACATGGAGGCTCGACCGAAAATCAAACCCGCGCCCGCCAGACACGCAGCCGACGATCGGAACGATCGTCTCCATTATGCAGCCAGACTTAGGGACGGCGTAGCGCCGGACCAAGTGAGACTTCTTTATATACCTTACCCCTTCTCTTCCTTACCCCTTCCCTTCCTTACCCCTTCGCTTTCTTATCCCTTATCTATTGTTGTTGCGTTATAGGTTGTTGCGTATTATTGTTTGCGTTATAGGCGAAGTGGACCGTCAGCAGTTCTGTCGAACTTAACATAATAAAATATATATACATCACTAGCAGGTGCCCGCGACTTGGTCCGCGTTGAAAAATAAAAATATTTTATATAACACTAGCTATTGTAGTTCAAAATATAATTAGGTGAAGCGATAGAGAGGGTCAGGCGACATCTATCGGATTTGTGTAGAACTGCTTGGTGATATTTTTAGCGCTGGATAGATGGCGCTATCAAGTGTTATATAACATATTTTTATCTTTCAACGCAGACGAAGTCGCGGGCATCAGTTAGTATATGAAAACCTTTGTCGTTTAACGCTCTTTCCATTAGTGAAAACCGCATTAAAATATGTTGCGTAGTTTAAAAGATCTAAGTGTACATACATACATACATACATACATACAAAGGGGCAGAAGGCTGGAAGCAATTTTGTTTTTAACTATGTAAAGATTTAACTGCTGTCTTTTTAACGCCCGTCGCAAAAAAGGAGTGTTACAAGTTCGATGTGTGTATCTGAGTGTCTGTCTGTGGAATCAAATGGATTTATAGATTTTGACAAGTTTTTTTTGTTTCAAACTTGATTGAGACGGTTCTTAGCTATAGTTTAGGAAGATATGTTCAGGCGTTTGAAGACCATCAGCCCATTCCCTAATTGACGAAGGGATGATCTCACTAACTTCCACACGTTAGATTTATGTGAAATTCGGTATACTGTTACTTCGGTGGTGTTTCCACGACATGGTGACCTTGATCTGATGCTGCAGCAGCCAGTAGTCTGCGAGACGCCCAATTCCTCAGCAACTTACAGCAGATTTAGCGTGTTTGGGCTCAATAGAAAGTCGGGGGTTAATAATAATAGTAGCCTTTTATTTCCATATCTCTCTAAAAATATAAATGTAGGGTACAATTAAACTTAGTGAAGTGTTAGTATTAAATTTTACAAATTCTTATAATATAGTTGTTAGTGTTTTGTGTTAGTTTTCCTTCTGGGTTATGAAATATGAATCCCTTTTTGGGTAAAGGCCTCCTCCATCTTTTTCCACGATTCTCTATTTAATCCTGCAGTCATCCAGTCTTTAATTAAATCATCCAGGGTTAGTTTATAATAATTATTATTAGCTTGTTACCAATTGCTCTCTCTTCGTTGGTATTCGCGATTCGTTGGTATATTACCATATTAGGTAAATGGCGCCTCATAAAAATCGCGAAGATAACCTCATTAAAGAACTTAAGCACAACAATAACGGGGACATTAATGCGTCCCACCAACTCGAGCAATTTTAAGATTTTAAGAGCAATCTAGCTGTTAACCAAACAGTCGTGGATTCGAATCCCGCTAGGGGCAAATGTTTATGTGTTAATATTTTACCTTTGTACCTGAGTCATGGATGTTTTGTATTTATAATATGTACTTTAAAAAAAAAGTAATCTATGCATGAACTGTCTGGTATCCATAATACAAGCATCAGTTGCTTAGTGAGAAACTTATATGGTGCTATATAGAATGTGTGAACATATAAGATAGTCACAATAATTGCATTGCAATTGTTATTATTATTTATATATCTTGTAACATTTCTGATTTTATTCATTTCTCATTTCACAGTATATCGATAAATTTCACACGTCAGTGGCCAATTTTAAGAGGGAGATTGTAGAGAACGGACTTTTGGTTAGAAAAGACGACGCCATAAAAGACGTGTTGCCTGCTAAACATAAAACCGACACAGAAGTTGAAAATGTTGCGGAATTATCCAAAATAGATTTGCGAAAACGTAAAATGTTTGAAGAAATCTTTCCCTACGGCGACATTGATATATTGGAGAACGGAAAAGTCAGTCTAGAGGCCATAGAGAAGAACAAGAGAGCGCTCCTCGCCACATTGAAAAGTAGATTGAGCGAAGATAAAGTCAAAAAGTTGAACTGTTTCTCTATGGTCGACATTGATATAGACTCGCCGAACTATGTCAACGAGAAAGTCGCCCACGTGGGTTTCGATTCCATAGACAATTACGCGAGCAAAGCGAACAGTTGGTGTGATAGGCAGGATTTCAAACCTTATTACCAGGACAGTAGGAGCGGAAGTAAAGAGTTTGATTTTGATTATCAACCGGTACTTGAAGGACATCCGGGGCCGAGTCCTAGTGTTATATTGCAGGTAAAAAAAAAATATTTATTGTATAGAAACCCCTTTCGGGGTACATTGCATACAAAATAGTACAAATGCTTAATACTAATATTATAAAGAGAGAAGATTTGTATGTTTGTCATGAATAAACTCAAAAACTACTCGATCAATTTTGAAAATTCTTTCACCTATAATAAGCTACATTATCAGCGAGTGACATAGGCTATATTTTATAAAGTTACGCGGTCGAAGTCGCGCGCAACAGCCTAATACTTAATGTAACAAACTACAATTCTACTTAATATAAGATGCGCGGACATACGACAACGACCTCTCTTCGAACATATATTCTACTTAATATAAGATGCTTCGACATACGACAACGACCTAGCGAGGGAAGTTTAAAATAGGCATTCGACTATTTTAAACTACCCTCGCTAAAGAAGTGTTGCCAACGCTAGAATAGTGTTGCCAATGCTAAAGTAGTATTGCCAACGCTAAAACAGTGTTGTCAACAGTTGAAAATGTATGTAAAAATAGCTGAAAAACAAATATTAGACTTGTTTAGTACATTGATGTACTAAACACAATGCTGGGCGTGTGGATTGTTGGTTAAAAAGTGAATTGTTGTCACCAGGCGTTGACCATGTCCAACGCCAACGACGGTATAAATCTCGAACGCCTGGAGACCATTGGCGACAGCTTCCTAAAGTTCGCGATCACCGCTTACTTGTACTGCGCACATCCCACCGTGCACGAGGGGAAGCTCAGCCACATGAGGAGTAAGCAGGTATCAAAATGTGCACTCTAGAACTAGTGCGAGCCCAACGAGACAACGCAAAGACTGTAAACAAACTTTGAAGGGTTGTCAAAATGGCTTCCTATATTATGACGGCCGCGAGGGAAAAGGACAGAGGCCCGCTTCGTGGGAGGGAAAGGGACAGAGGCCCGCTTCGTTTGTGAGGGAAAGGGACAGAGGCCCGCTTCGTGTGTGAGGGAAAGGGACAGAGGACCGTTTTGTGTGAGGGAAAAGGACAGAGGCCCGATTCGGGTGAGGGAAAAGGACAGAGGCCCGCTTCGTGTGTGAGGGAAAGGGACAGAGGCCCGATTCGGGTGAGGGAAAATGACAGTGGCCCGATTCGGGTGAGGGAAAAGGACAGAGGGTCGGGCTTGTTTACATTCTTTGCGTTGTCTCGCTTTCGGCAGATGGCGCCGTAAAAATGCGATTTTTCTCGCGATCAAGATTATATTATTACGCTAAAAATAGATATGATCAATTTTTGAAGTAAAATTATAAATTCATTAAAATTAAACAAATAAAATCATATTCTATTCTATTCTATTCTAAATTTGCAGAATTTTGACAGAATAGTTATTTAGACTGTCAATGTGCTTGTTGAAAAAAAGTGCAAATAAATTTGGTGCAAACAGGTGTCGAATCTCAATCTATACCGTCTCGGTCGCAACAAACGCCTCGGAGCTCGAATGATCGCATCGAAGTTTGAGCCACACGACAACTGGCTGCCTCCGTGTCACCGTCCACCACCCACAGTTCACGCGAGATCGGTACGTCTTTATAATTGTATTTTTTTTTTTTTTTTTTTAAATTAAATATTTGTTCAGACGGGCTTGGGCCGTTTGTAAGGAGAATTGGCCCCGTTGAGGTAAAACAGTAAATTCGATAGATAGGTCTTGTATTGTATATGTCGGCGGCCAATCGTGTAATCCGGCAATTCGTGATGTGCCCAGGCAGATCATGATATGGCGCCGCTTCATGCAGTTCCTAACTAATATCAGTCAGATCGTTCGAAGTATATCGTCCGACGATATTTGGCTGCCCATTGAGATTTGAGATTATGATTATTTTTGATTAAAGGTTATTTGATAAGCACATTTGCGATCACTTTGCAATTTCACCAAACACCATATATCACTATCTACTTAGGCACATCACGAACTGCCGGATTGTACGATCGGCCGCCGACATATACAAAATAAACACTAGCAACATCAGAGGTTTTAAAGAAGAAAAATAGGAATCTTGTATGAAAAGTGTAGTTTGTGTTGAGGAACGAAACGATAGCGCGTTATATATAATAACCTGCCGGCGCGGCGATATCTATCGTCGAAAAAATAAACTATTTATTTAAATTCGGCAAACTGGATGTCGGTCCACTTGATGGTGGGTGGCTACCGTCGCCTATAAAACAAGCTTATTTCACGTTGTTCTTCAACGTAAGGTGGTGGTTACTGCCGCCAGACGTGTCGTCTAAATGACCGCGAAACGCAATGTGCCCTGCCCACTACCAATAAATTATTTATTATACTATTAATCTTATAGTAAATAATAAATAAAATAAATAGGCGTACATTGCATTCGATTCCATAAATTATTTTCTATTAAGTATATCTGTCTCTCTTCAAGGTCGAGACTCGGGAATCTCTACAGCAAGAGTCTGAATCTCAAACAACTAGTTCCGGATGTTTTATACCGTACAATTTGATAACGCAACACAGCATACCAGGTGAGTCGGTGTAAGAGTAATCCTCGTCACGTTTACAAACAGACACTTAAATTTCATTTATATAATATGTATGGACACGGCCATAAATGAAGTCACTATAGCAAAATAATAGCAAGTCTATAAAGTTGAGGCCTTAATAGGCTGCTTATCTGCTCTAGTGTCGGCCCCGCGGCGTCTTACTCTTTATGTCATGTCTAGGCATTCGTGTGCTTATCAAGTTATAGACTGTTAGTACTTTTTGAATCTAAATCACTAAGCAGACAACTGAGAGATGTTTGAAAGGAAATTTTGGCATAACTGATACTTGGCCTGGTGCAAGCAAATGTCGACTTATATGGTGACGAACCTTTTCAGACACGGTTCGTTTATTATATGCAGACACTCAAATTTTATTTATTTATATATGTATGGTTCTGGCCTTAAATGACGTCACTAAAGCAGGATAATGTCGAACGTTTGCAGACGATAACGAATTGTGTGCAGGCCTTGATAGGGGCCTACGGGTGTGGGCCCCTATCGAGTGTAGGCCCCGGGGTGCCTTACTCTTCATGTCATGCCTAGGCATTCTTGTACTTAACAAGTTGTGGACTCTTAGTACCTTTTGAAACTAAGCATTTGTTTGAAATGGAATTTCGACATTACTGATAATTGCCCTAATGCATGCAAATGTTGACTTTAAGGTGACGTACCGTTTCATACCACGACTGTATAGACACGGTTCGTTTATTGTATGCATAGATTACAAACAGACACTCAAATTTTATTTATATGTATTGGATTCTGCCATAAATGACAACACTAAAGCAGGGTAATGTCAAACGTTTGCAGACAAGTCGATAGCGGATTGCGTGGAGGCCTTAATAGGGGCTTATCTCCTCGAGTGTGGGCCACGAGGTGCCTTACTCTTCATGTCGTGGCTAGGAATCCGTGTTCTGCCAGCCCATAGGGTGCCCCTCGAGCCAGACCATCCCTATGTTAAACGTCACAAGACCGGACAGACCGGAGAGGTAACAATATATCACTTTTCATCATCATCATCATCATCACATTTCAACCATAGACTCTGTATAGTCTATACTAAAATCATAAAGAGAAAAGATTTGTATTTTTGTTTGTAATGAATAAATTAAAAAATAACTACTGGATCGATTTTAAAAATTATTTCACCCATAGAAAACTACATTATTAGCGGATCAAACAAAGGTTTTATTTTATAAAGTCGCGTGCAAAAGCTAGTTATAGTTATTTGACACAGGTACTGAGATTGTTTTGCGTTCTCGTAAAGGTCTCCCCAAGAGCTTGCCATTCTTTTCTGTCACTAGCTATTTTCCAAATATCGTCTTCCCATCTAAAACGTTGCATCCCTTTTCTTCTTTTATTTTAACTGGGACACAATTCGGACACATATCTGGCCACTTTTATTGTTTGGGGAAATGGGCCCTGTTTTTTACCGTTGGATAAGGGACGTCCCCTTCACGGCGTAGGGGACGTTGCGGGGACGCAGCGACCTCACAACTTCGCCTATAGCAGACGCGGAGGACGCCAAGAGGTTTAGTCGGTAGGTCTACCCCACTACCATCTCGGGGGGAGGTACGACATGATGGATTCCTCTTGTAAACAAAAAGAGGAACGATGCGTACGGGCTAACACTCAACGACTTCCTAGCGGGGGTATATAAGCAAGGTCGCGGGAACGTTATGACATGACGTCCGTTACCCAGCGCGGGGAGGGGTACGCTCACTGTCGTAACCTCGGCGTACCCGAAAGTGGAGGTACGCCGCCCATCACGCGGGCACCTCACGACGGGTGGTTTTCGTGAGAGTAAGGGAGGGGTAGGGGGGACTGTCTTGCCACTACTTAAGTGTTTTATCAATACAAGGGGAGTACGACCACACGCGAACGGGAGACAGAGGAGGGATGGTCGGACGCGGACGAGTGGTGGACTCAGGCGGACGACTCGCCCCCGCCCAAGGACTGGTCCTGGCAGGGTAGACCGGTCGGATCGCTGAGACCTTACATGGATGCGAAAGGTAGATGGATGCAGGTAAGAGTCTAACTAATGTATTATCACCCTCTACTTCGGGTACATTAATTAAATCCACTTTATGTCTAGTCCCAACATTTTTAATGTCCGACCGATATATCAGGAATACAATACCAACTATAAGATGCGCGGACATACGACAACGACCACTCATCGCGGACGCGTTCGTTAAACTGCACATAGTACTTTTTATTGTAACGCCACAGAGCACTTTACATTGTGTTAGCACCTTCTACTTCGGGTACATTAATTAAAACCACTTTATGTGTAGTCCCAATACTTTTAATGTTCGACCGATATATCAGAAGTACAATTCCAACAACGACCACTCATCGCGGACGCGTTCGTTAAACTGTCAGATTACCTTTTTAATAAAACGGCACAGAGTACATTATATTGTAACATCACAGAGTAATTTATATTATACTTTCTGCCTTAATTAATTAAATTCAGCCGACATAAATAGCAGACGCTAACAAATGTTTAAGTTCAAGCTTAATTTACTAAGAGAAAACTTGCCAGGTTGCACAATTAAACGAATTTCTGAACATGATTGTGATTCACTTAAGAATAATACACACAAAACAAAAATAGAACAGGATAACACAATGATATTTGTATTTTTTGTTGCAATTAAAAAAATAAAAATTATTGTTTGTATATGTGAAATTCTGTTTTTAGCGACTCGGTATTTTCCTAAATTTTATATCAAATCACTTTTGGTCATCTGTTTACTTTAGAAAAATTGTTAGTAATAAAAAATAAAAATAATAATAATAATAATAAAATAAACTTCAAAGTCCTATGCTCTGTACTAATAAATTGTTTCAGACTATATTCGGTGAGCTTAAGGCCCCTCCGTCGCCACTGTTGAGGTACATATCGGATCCTGAGGGAGAATTGGAACGAATGTTGTCCGGTAAGTAGCTTTAAACGTTGTCATTTAAGAGACAAACTCAGTACAGGTTAAGGCTAGGTTCACATTGAATGGATATATATTTTTTGTAGGTTACGAGTCTCTCGAGAGCACACTGCAGTACAGGTTCCGCGATCGGTCGTTGCTATTGCAAGCGTTGACACACGCCTCTCACCATACGAACAGACTCACCGACTGCTATCAGCGTCTGGAGTTCCTCGGTGACGCTATATTGGGTGTGTAGTATAAGTCACAAGTCTATGCCCGTTGGATGTTGGTAAGCTTGCTTGCCTAACGTCTCAGCGCCCCGGGTTCGACTCGAGGCTGGGTCAACTTTGGAAATGAACTTTTCAAAGTTGGCTCTGGTCTTAATTTGGTAAGTAGTACAGTACAGGCGACAGTACAGAAGACCACCGTGAAATAACAGCACATGTGCTGCTGTGTTTCGGTGAGTGAGTAAGGGATGCCATTAACTTATCTCTTATCCTTCTACGGTCGGCAGCGCACTTGCAGCATCTGCTTTGCTTTTGTTATAGGCGACGGTAACCACCTACCATCAAGTGGACCGTCAGCCTGTCTGTCGATTTTAACTTTAAAAAAAAATGTCGACTTTTGAATGTTAATTTCATTCACGAGTTTAGACTTTTTTAGCTTCATAAATATCCTAAAATCGGTATCGTCATATGGCGCAGAATTTTAATGTTCCTGTTCCTGGAGCCATTCTAATCTTGAAACACTATAGCGATTTCAAAATGCTATTCAGATTATCTGATCACCCGCCATCTATACGAAGACGGTCGCCGTCATTCGCCCGGTGCCCTCACAGACCTCAGGTCGGCTCTGGTCAACAATACAATCTTTGCCACACTCGCCGCCAGACACGGTTTCCACAAGTTAGTATACACTCTTGTTATTCTATCAGCTGATGCGTATCGTTAAGTTGAAGTTTTAATAATAATAATAGAAAAGGATGAAAAAAAAAAATTGTTCCAAAAAATTACGCAATATTATCACCATATACTTCGGGTACATTAATTAAAACCACTTTATGTTTAGTCCCAATACTTTTAATGTCCACAGTCCACACGACATATCAGAACTGCAATTATTAGATTCCTTCTAATAGATAATAAATAATAAATAAATAAATAAATATCTTCACACATTCCACACAGCACCATCTAGTTTCACAGTAAGCAAATAATGCTTGTATTATGGATACCAGACAGTTGATATAATACATAGATTACTTTTTTTTTGTAAATACATACATATTATAAATAGAAAACATCTATGACTCAGGTACAAAGGTGAAATGTTAACACATAAACATTTGCCCCTAGCGGGATTCGAACCCGCGACCGTTTGGTTAACAGCTAGGGTTACTAACCACTAGACCAAACGTGTCGTAGATGCGCGGACATACGACAACGAGCTCCCTTCGCGGACGCGTTCGTTAAACTGTCATATTATCTTTTTAACATAACGCCATGGTGTACTTTATACAATACTTTCGGTAATTAATTAATTAACTTTAATCGACATAAATAGCAAACGCTAACAGTCGTAAAAACAATATGTGTACATGAAATTTCAATCCTCAATATGTAAAAAGATAAATAAATATTATTATAAAATACCAAGGTTTATTATTTTATATGATTTTTAAAAAAATAATACAATAACTCTAGGGGCAAATACTGCTACTGTCATTTAGGCGCTCATAGGAACAGGTAGTTTTTTGGTCTCCATTGTTTTTTTTTTTAAAAAAACAATGTTTTTTTTAGGTATTTCCGTCACATGTCTCCCGGCTTGAACGAGGTGTTGACCAGATACGTGAAGATCCAAGAGGAGAACGGACATTCGATCAGCGAAGAGGTATGTACACCTCACATAGAACTCGCCGAAAACATATTACATACATATAATTATCACACTCTACTTCGGTCACATTAATTGAAACCACTTTATGTTTAGTCCCAATACTTTTAATGTCCGCACGATACATCAGAACTACAATTCCGTCTATAAGATGCGCGGACATACGACAACGAGCTCCCTTCGCGGACGCGTTTGTTAAACTTTCCGATTACCTTTTTAATGTCATGCCACAGAGTACTTTATATTATACTATTGTTATCTATATACTTATACTAAATAAAGCTGAAGAGTTTGTTTGTTTGGTTGATTGAACGCGTTAATCTCAGGAACTACTGGATCGAATTGAAAAATTATTTTTGTGTTGGATAGTCCATTTATCGACGAAGGCTTTAGGCTATATAACATCACGCTTAAAGAAGCAATATAATTTTAGTGTAATTTCGATTTGCGTTAACTCTAGCGACATCTATCAGTGAAAAGTGACATTAAATACAATACTGGCAGACTGAAGTGACAAAAAGTCTTATTTTCACCCATCAGATGGCGCAAACAGCAATTGATTTTTTTTAAATTTGTTTTTGCGATATCTCAACGTATAATAATTATTACTCATTTATTTTCTTTTTCAACGCGGACGAAGTCGCGGTCACCAGCTCGTATATTATACGTTTACATGAATATCTTACATATTATTTCTGGACATAACGCCATTGAAAAAATCCCACCTTACCCAAACATCACTATATCGTCTTTGTCATACTAAAATATGTCACGCTAACTTAATTGTCATTGAACATGAAAATTTAGGCTCGAGTTCACCAACAGACGGTTATTTTTAAACAGCCGTTTAATAATATTTTGATGTTCACCATCGCTAAAATGCGGGTTAAACGCCCTAAACATCAGATTAATCATTAAGTTAATCAGATGTTTAGGGCGTTTAACCCGCATTTTAGCGATTTTGAACAAAAAATATTATTAAACAGCTGTTTAAATTTTAAACAGCTGTTTAAAAATAACCGTCTGTTGGTGAACTCGAGCCTTAATAATTAATCTGATGTTTAGGGCGTTTAACCCGCAGTTTAGCGATGGTGATCAACAAAATATTATTAAACGGCCGTTTAAATTTTAAACAGCTGTTTAAAAATAACCGTCTGTTGGTGAACTCGAGCCTTAATGATTAATCTGATGTTTAGGGCGTTTAACCCGCAGTTTAGCGATGGTGATCAACAAAATATTATTAAACGGCCGTTTAAATTTTAAACAGCTGTTTAAAAATAACGAGCCTTAGTAGTTTATTCGACTACTTTATTTATATTCCACAGCACTATTTGATACAAGAGGACGAGATGGAACAAGCGGAAGATGTCGAAGTTCCGAAGGCTCTCGGGGATTTGTTCGAGTCTGTGGCTGGAGCGATTTTCATAGATTCTGGTGTGTGTGTGTGCTTTCTCTTATTCATTCTTTTGCTTATTCTTTTTGGGCACTTTTTGTACGGGGAAAAAGCGCTCAAATCGCCAGACCATACTTTTAATATTAATATATTAAAAATATTTACATAATAATAAAAATATAAAATGACAAGTTATTCTCTTATGTATGATATCGATCGAATTGTATTAAAATTTCGTTGACAGTCAAAAAAACCAAGTTCTTCTTAAATTATTTAAAAAATACAATATAATAAAAAAGAGGTCGGAATATAATGAGTTCACAACACACTTTGATATAAATATCTTTATATATCGAAAGCAAACTATCCTAAGTGACATTTAGCAAATTATTATTAAGTATATATACGCACGTCCGAGTATATATATATATATATATATATATATATATATATAAGTTCAAGTATATATATATATTCAAGTATATATATATATATATAAACGTCCGAGTGTAAACATGTAAACACTTTTACTTGTAACATATATAATGATATATTTTTATAGTGGTTTTGATGACACAGTCGATTAAAACAGAATTTAGTTTCTCTGTAAGCAAAGAAACGACATTAAATGTTTTTATTTACAATGTCGATTCCTAATCACCTATATTTACAATTAACTTTATATTTTCATTATATTTTTTTAACAAAGAATATATTTAATATTTATTTTTATAAATTGACTTTTTGACTACATGTCAAGTCGTTATTTTATAATCAATAGTAGCATAACCAAATAGTTTTCAATACTGTTGGAGCCAGTTGACTTATTTGCTTCTTGGGTGATGATTTTGCGGAATTCGAAATAAAATGTAGACTTTTCATAAACGACGTGATATATTGTTAGATAAATTTACAAAAGGGATTACAATTATATAATAATGCGTGAGGTAAGTGGGTGACATGTGTATTAAACGATTAGGTGGGGTAGACGATACACCTGTTGCCCTGATCCGTCAACAGATGCCGCTGTAGGTCTCGAACATGCCCCCGGCCTTGAAAGAACTGACTTTCAAAAGGAATGATTGTCTTCGGTGCCATTAGAACCATCTCGCTGTGACACCAATGGACAGATTTTCGTGTATGCGCGTCTCACGATGCCGGATGCAGTTTGAATGTCCGCTACTCTTGAAACGCCATCTTTTCCAGGAATCGTGTTGATTATGCGGCCCAAATGCCATTTAAGAGGAGGTAGATTGTCATCCTTTATTAGGACCATCGTATTTAGCGGCAAGTCTTCACAATTGACCCTCCATTTGGATCGCGTTTGGAGCTCGGAAATGTACTCTTTGGCCCAGCGCTCCCAAAAATGTTGTCTTATTTTCTCCACCATCTGGTACCGGTTAAGTCGATGCACAGGCGTCTGTTGAAGATCTTCTGAGGCAGGCGACGTCAAAGCACGGCCGACCAGGAAGTGTCCAGGTGTCAGAGGTAGATAATCGTGCGCATCAGCCGACATTGGGGACAAAGGGCGTGAATTTAGGATCCCTTCAATTTGCGTTAATACTGTGCTGAATTCTTCAAAAGTGAGATGAGCGTTTCCCACAACACGGCGAAGATGAAACTTACATGATTTTACCCCAGCTTCCCATATAGAACCAAAATGAGGAGCATATGGAGGTATGAAACGAAATTTAATGTTCTCACTAGTCGCGTAATTAATAATATCATTACTACATCTTGCTAGAAAATTGCCAAATTCATGCATTAGACCCACAAAGTTCTTCCCGTTGTCAGAGAAAATCTCTGCCGGTTTTCCGCGTCGAGCTATAAAGCGTTTAAGAGCAAGAAGGTAGGCTCCAGTAGATAGATCGCTCACGAGCTCTAAGTGAATAGCCCGCGTGACGAAACAAACGAATAAACAAATGTAAGCTTTAATCGTTCGAGCACCCTTGCCTTTGCGGTTCAATATGAAGACGGGGCCAGCGTAATCTACGCCACAAGTAAAGAAGGGAAATGTAGGCGTAATTCTCTCCTCCGGTAGGTTACCCATCAGCGGAGTAAGGGTTTTCCCTCTTAATCGTTTACAAAGCACACAATCATAAAAAACCTTTCGCGCAAGATTCCTACCACCTATCGGCCACCAAGTGTTACGTAATTCGAATAGTAAAGCTTGTGGTGCGGCATGTAGAAGTTTTCTATGTTCATAGCGAAATAATAAAAGCGTAAAGTAGTGTTTACTAGTTATTAAAGTCTTGTTTTTTTTTTTTTTTTTTTTTTTTTTTAAATGAAAATTCTTGTGAATAACCAATGCGACCGCCGACTCGCATGATGCGGTGGTCATCGATAAATAAATTTAGCTTACTTAATTGCGTTTAGATTTAAGGGTGTGTGTGTGTGTGTGAGTGTGTGTTTGTTTGTGAGTGTGTGTGTGTGTGTGTGTGTGTGTGTGTGTGTGTGTGTGTGTGTGTGTGTGTGTGTGTGTGTGTGTGTGTGTGTGTGTGTGTGTGTGTGTGTGCGAGTGTGAGTGTGTATGTGTATCAACCAATAGCTGGTTTTCATTTGGGAAAGATTCCACCTGAGCCAGCCTGGTTAACAAGTTGATTGATCCTCCCAGCTCCTCGACATCGATGTTACCCGTACGCTTGTTATTTTTATTGCGCGTATTGCATAAATCTTAAAAAAATTAAAACATAACAAGCAGCGCGCAACATGCGCGAGAACTGTGAGAATCGTTTAAATGGGAATAGTGTTATAGGTTCACTGCTAGCGGCAAGTGTGAGATATTAAAAGCGATACTTTACAATTTGAACATAATAAGCGCAATGATACCTGTAACTCATAATTAATTGTGCGAATATAAATACAAGCGCTGTACGCATCCTGTGATGCGTAGGTAAATATATGCAATTCTATGCGCGTTTATATAGTTGCTAATAATAATTAAATAACGCGTCACACGTATTATACTTAAACTAGCTGATAATGACTCGGCAAACTAAGTCTAGGCGCGCGTGACGTCAGAAGGGACTTCGTTATCCCAGTCTAGTTTAAGTAACCACAGACGTTGCAGTAAAACCGTCGCCTGCATTATTGTTGAACTTAAAAACCCTACGGGATCGTATATTTGTGACACATGAGATAAGATGCTGCGTTTAGTTACCTTTTCATTGTTATTTATTGAATTTAAATTATATTACGAATTAAAATAAAAATGATCTGAATAATTGTTCCATCCTATGCCCAATGTTTTTGAATTGCAGTCTTTATCGAACGTACGATGCGTTTGCGCATTAAATATTTATCCGACTGAAAATCTAATGCTGACTCATCAAAGTTGAATACCCATTTTCGAAGCGGGAAACAACCTAACTGCAATGTACGCGTGTTTTCTTTGCACAACCGTATTAATTCGGATTTATCACGTGACCCAGTTATCATGTCAATATAAAAATCTACGTTAATTATTCTTCTAACGTCGAGGTCAGTGCATTCTGTGGCCAATTGTTTTAAACAACGAACACTTAAGAAAGGCGCCGACGCTGTGCCATAAGTAACTCGATTTAATCGATAAATACTGATCGGCAGTTCGGGGCTATCGCGCCAAAGAATTAATTGTAGGTCACGTTGCTGTTCAGCTATTAGGACTTGGCGGTACATCTTGGCCACATCCGCACAGGCTACGTATCGATGCTGCCTAAAACGTAAAAGAATAGATAACAAGTCGCCTTGGATAGCGGGTCCTACCATCTGTAGGTCATTAAGTGACGTGCCAGATGTAGATGCTGCGCTGCCATCGAAAACAACGCGAAGTTTCGTGGTGGTGCTATGCTCGCGAAACACACCATGATGGGGTAAAATAAAATATGGTGAATCATATGATGAAATTTTACTCATGTGTCCTAAGTCTTCATACTCGTGAATAAAATCCGTGTACATTTTTTTATAATTTTCTGAACGCTGTAACCGTTTTTCCAGCGCCAGAAAACGACGTTCAGCTTGACGATACGTTTCTCCTAACACCTCGGGTGACTGCTTGAGTGGCATGCTGACGCAGAACCGTCCGTCGCTTTTGCGCGTAGTGTTGCGTACGAAATGCTCCTCGCAAGCCTTCTCCTCGTCAGTCAATGCGTTCCGAGTCGTAGGCAACTCCTCAATCTCCCAGAACCGTCGTAACAATGAATCTGTTGTGTGTGTGAAATTACACTGGATGTGGTCTTCAATGCGTGCGTTTAAATTGATAGGACCTGATACTATCCAGCCTAATTTAGTATTTAGCAAGTAAGGTCCATTATGCAACCATATCTTACCCTGCGTAAGTAGATCCCAAAACTTATCGGCTCCTATTAACATGTCGATGTTTTTGAAATCGAGAAATTGCGGATCAGCCAACTGTATATTATCTGGAATACAGAAACTTGCGCGATTTTCGTATACAGTTGGCATAGTAGCGGTTATTTTTGGTAAAACAAAACAATGTAAATTAGTTGTGTAGGTATTAATGCGCGATTTTATCTGTACATTACAGTGTTGCGTACACTGTGTCACAGAATTACCTACACCGCGTATTTCGTGAGTGGACTGTACTAATGGCGCGCATAATAAATTAGCTAATGATTTTGTTATAAAGCATCTTTGACTCCCATTGTCAAGTAGTGCGCGCGCGGTGTGATAATTATTTTTATTATCGGCTACTTCAACAAGGGCCGTCGATAACAAAACCGGTTTTATAAGCGATCGTTGTGTGCGTTGCGATGCACATGCTGATAATGTGTGCGTGTGCTGACAGTGCGCATTGATAGACACGGCTGAGCTAGACGTCGCGGGGCTTGAGGTATTCCGCGGGGCGGAGCGAATGCAATCGTCGCCTGGTGGATGAATAATAGAATTGTGTTTACTAGTGCACTTTCGGCATGGTCCGAACCAACATGAATCTATAGAATGACCTGCACGTAAACAATTCTCACATAGATTATTATTTTTAATTAAATTTAATTTAGAGTCATAATCTATTTCAAGAAACTTGACACAAGAATAAAGTGGATGATTCATTTTACACATTGGACATGCAAATTTCGATACGCGTTGTGATTTATTGCGTTTATTATTGGTGGAAACATTACAGTGTACTTTGTTGTTATTATAAGAAGCATTGACATGTTTTTTGTTTACTTCGTATTTATCGCGGGAACTCGTACTTTGCGACGCCTGTAATGTTTCTAGCATGTCAGCACGGTTTTTTAGAAATTGCAGTAAATCATCCAGTTTAATTCTAATTTCAGAATCGCTGCCAGCAAGACTACTTTTATATTGCTCCCACTCGCGTTCGGTAGTCCTATCTAGCTTCGAAACTAAAACATAAATAATTAAAGTATCCCAATATGAAACAGGCTCACCTAGGATTTTTAAAGCGCGTAAATTTTTATGTGTAGTGTCAATTAATTTTCTAATAAATATGTGTGATTCCTTAGGCAAAGATTGCATTGAAAATAGTGCTTTGATATGATTGTGCGTCAATAACCTATTGTTGTTGTAACGATTAAGAAGGAGCTCCCATGCCACTGAGTAGTTACTTGTTGTTAGTTCGAGCGCGTCTATTACCAACAATGCACCCCCTACTAGTGATGACTTGAGGTAGTGGAACTTTTGAATGTCACATAGGTCTTTTGAATTATGAACAAGTGACAAATAAGTGTCCCTGAATGCAAGCCAGTCATCATACGAACCGTCAAAAGTAGGCAACGATATTGTAGGCAACTTAACCGTGTTTATTGTTTTTTGCAAACATGAAGGGCTCTGAGCGGTCTCACTACTGTTGAGTATGAACTCGGCCAGAGCCATTGCACCGTAGTAACCATCCTCAAACTGATCACGCTGGCATAACTGATCATCGAGATTTGATTCAAAGACATTTGTTTCAATTTGCGTTTGAAGATCGTTAAATTCGGTGGACAGGCTCTTCGCTCCTTGTACGCGTAACCTTAACTGAATTAAAGAGGAAGCAGTTAATGCGTTTAAATTATCGTTACAGTTTTGTAGGTAGCTTGCGAACTTTGTAAGTCTAGCTTTAATTATTCCGCGTTTTTTTATTAATTGATTAACAAATGGCTCATTTTCTTCGTCACAAATGGGCCTAGCTGGAGATTTACTGCGCGATTTGTTCTCAACTACGGTATCTAGCCCCATTTTGGTTATATAGAAAAAGCCAAGGTACTCACGTGCGTCTTTTAGCCATGAAGCGAATACAGCTCGTACTAGCGGGATATGAGCTGTTTGCGGATATTCTTCACTGTCCCACGGATATCACGGTCGTTCTCTTTCGTCCAAGAAGAAATGTCCAGTGCGCTTTGTCTTCTCCAAATGTGCGGTAGTATTTTCCAGAGGTGCTGCTTCTCGGAAATATTGTTCGGCGAAGAAGAATCAATATGATATTTGGCTCAGAAGGACCAATATGTTGGAGCCAGTTGACTTATTTGCTTCTTGGGTGATGATTTTGCGGAATTCGAAATAAAATGTAGACTTTTCATAAACGACGTGATATATTGTTAGATAAATTTACAAAAGGGATTACAATTATATAATAATGCGTGAGGTAAGTGGGTGACATGTGTATTAAACGATTAGGTGGGGTAGACGATACACCTGTTGCCCTGATCCGTCAACAGATGCCGCTGTAGGTCTCGAACAAATACATTAATAATAAAAAGAGTTTGAATATAAATTGAAGAAAATTAAGAACATAATTTTTTTTACACATATAAAATCAAAAAAAAAGGAGTTTACTTTTAAATACTTTGCATTAATTAGATTTATATTAATTTTGTTTTGACTGAAATTCGACATCAAATAGACACACGAAATACATTTACAAGCTTACTACCATTTATATCTCAGAGAGAAATATTAAAACTGTGGTTCAATTTTTTGGAGTTTACTCCTTAAGAATCGATTTTCATATATAAGTTCGAGGAATGAAAATTTATGGGAGTAAAATCAAATGTCACATGTCACACGTTACGCGTTACAGAGGCTACAATATGCTTCAATACATATTAATATATTTAAATTTATATCCATTGATATTTATTTGTGAATTGAGAAAATTAACAAACTAATAAAGCTAAGCTAACAAAATGCATTCATTTACCCATCATTTACTAATGTATGTATTTTATTTTATAATCGTTCGTAATGAATAAACTCCAGTCGTGTGTCGGAGCTGACACACACACACATACTTTTTTTGTTTGTTTGTTTGTTTGTTTGTTTGTTTGTTTGTTTGTTTGTTTGCCGTAAAATACTTATTGGTACTTAATGGCATCATAAAGTTATACCCATAAGAACGACATCACCTGCGAATAACATAAGCTACCTTTTATAAAATTACACGGACGAATTCGCGTGCTAAAGCTAGTTTTTTTTTTTAATTAAAGAAATAAAGTTTAATTGAGTCATAGTTAAAATCTTTTTTCAGCCATCTTTGCCAAAAAAAAGATGCCTTTGTGTTTTTTTAATTTTTATTTATAGAGGCTTTTACCTGAAGTATATGTCGCCTCATTGGTCAAGGTCGTATGTATATATATATATACATAACTAAACTAAAATATTACTTTACTAAATTAATAATAAGGCCTTAATAAAACCAGCTGCATATAAATGAACAATTAATAAAATAAATAACTCTTTTCGCACTCGTGGTCTTTGCCATTTGCTAAAATACAATTTGATGTATATTAAATACACATACAAATAATATAAATTATACAATACAATATATTATAATGTAACTCGTTAACAAATAAATCGTTATATTTTGTATTGACGCAGACATTAACATATCATATGTTAATGTTTGCATAAATGTTAATTATTGAGGCGTAAGCACTTGTGTCAACTTTTAATGAAAAATAAATAAATCATAAAAACACAATTGAAAAAAAAAATAACAAATTAATAACTAATATTATAAAGGCATAGGTAAGTTTGTTTGTTTGTTAACATTTCACTGATTGATTATCGGACAACTCGACTGATTATCGGGAATTTTTATATACACGTTGTCACGGATACAGAAAAGAACATAGGGTATCTTTTGTCTAAAAAATAGGTACAGTTCCCGACGGTTCATCTAAAAATAAAATCTTAATGTTATAAAAGTGAAAGTGAATTTTTTTTTTCGTTTGTTCCGCTTTCGCGCCTTAACTACTCAACCGATCATCATGAAACCATTGCACTGACCTTTCTTGATTCCTCATCATTGATCCTACTATGATCGCCAGCGCACTTGCAGCACGTGTGTCATTGCTTGTGTTTATGGCGACGGTAGCCACGTACCATCAAGTGGACCGTCAGCCTATCTGTAGATCTTAACATTAAAAAAAAAAAACTGGATTTGTTTCATTCTAGTTGACAGAAAATGATTATACGTGTGCCCTCATCTATACTAATGTTGTAAAGAGAAAATATTTATATTTTTTTTTGTAATGAATAAACTCAAAAAAAAATAAATAAAAAAAAATGGACCTAATAGATAAAAATTCTTTCATCCATAAAAAGCTAATATTATCAGCGTGTAACATCCGTATAATAATATTATAAATGCGAAAGTATGTTTGGATGTTTGTAACTCGTTCACGCAAAAACTACTGAATCGATCATCGTGAAATTTTGCATACACTTTGTCTCTGGGACACCAAAACAGACATAGGGTATACCTTTCATCGTTCAACGCGGACGAAGTCGCGGTCACCAGCTAGGTGGGGGGGCTATATTTTATAAAGTTACGCGGACTAAAAGTAACTATAATATTGTCGTCTTTGATCCTTTTGACTTTAGTACATTTAAACAGCACTGGTGCGTTTGTTTGCCCGCAGGCATGTCTCTCGGTGCCGTGTGGAGGTCGTACGTGAATCTGATGGGGGCTGAGTTGGAGGCTTTCAGTGCGGCGGCTCCAAAGTCGCCAGTCAGGGAACTACTCGAGGCCGAGCCAGACACAGCCAAGTTTGGGTAAGTCCGCTAGTTTAATGCCATTTAATGTCAAGGTAGGCGGACAGGCTGACATGTTTCTTTCCCCGTGTGTCGTATATTTCATCACTAAATACATACACATCGTTGACATAACTATCTTTGAGGGAATAATACAAATTACTCCTTGCATTATTATAAGCAAGAGATCTTGTACAGTGAATTGTTGTAGCATTATTTTATATCATTTTTTTTTTTTGTAATTTTTTTTAGCATATTTTTTCGTTTCACAGCTAGATGCTGGCCGAGAGCAAACCCATCTTTAATAAAAAAAAAAAAAAACGAAAAAAAAAAAATAAGCATTCTGTAATTTTATTAAATTTATTTATATAAATAGTCAACGTAAAAGTGTATCATATAAAATTTAAAACAAATTGCATAATACAGTTTAAACAAATCACATTTAAAGGCTGAATATTCATTAATTCATACATATTCAATAAAATCAATTATTTTTGTACATATAGGTACAAATTTTATTTCAGTCAAAAAAAATTCAAGTCAAATATAATACACAATATCAATGGTCATTGGCTAAGTATTAAAAAAAAAAATAATATATTAAATTTTAACAAAAAAAAAAAACAGGGAAAGAAAAAAAAAGCACACGCACACACACATTGATGTCAAATAAGAACACAAAGAAAAACAAATATAAATTGATAAAAGTTGGGACGGCTTCAAAGAATAATTAATATTTAATTATCAATTTAATAATAAAGTAATCAAGTGATTACGTTAAAAGTGATATCTTCTTATTGTTATTTATATATATATTTTTTTCCAGTAAACCAGAACGTTTGGCTGATGGTAGACGAGTCAGAGTGTGCGTTGAAGTGTTCGGTCGAGGCACCTTCAAAGGTGTGGGGAGAAACTATCGCATCGCAAAAGGTACAGCCGCGCGGTGTGCTCTAAGACACCTCAGGATACACAGGAACAGATGAACGAATCGATACGAGTCGAGTAGGACTTGGTGAAAATTATGGTAAATTATGGTAAATTATGGTAGAGGGTGAGGAGGATTTTCAATACAGACTCTATGTATTGAAAAGTGGTCCCAATGTACCAGTAAATTAAGATGGCGCCAGTGTAGCATTGTCGAGTAAATTAGACAAAGATTATATATTGTGCGTACCATAATTCGAAGGAGTAATTTGACAAGTCCTAATGTGAAATTTAAAAAATAATGTTACCAGAGTTTCCTCCGTAGCGCTGTACTAATATCGGTTTTACTTAATTAAATAGTTATAATAGTTTTACTGTAAAAATATTTTTGATCCGGTTTTATTAAAGTTAAACTTTCGTATTGTTGTTATTTTAATTTTTACTAATGAAAAAGTCATGAATGAAAAAAAAAAAACAATTCACAATTTATATGTGAAAAGTCAAATATATAAAAAATAGTATAATACAGTATATAATGCATTATATAGCTATTATTTTGTAATAATTTTATGTCACCTATGAAAATAGTCTCATTAGAAAAATTATAATAATCGAAAGGAAATGAGACTTGTACAATGGACTTTGCAAAAAATATAAATTAAACAATTAAATAATAATTAATATTAATTCTAAACTAATTAATGTTCCATAAAGGATTGATTAGGGTTTTATTAAACCGTAAGTTTTTTTAATAAATTCGATTAGGTGACATCACTATTTTTGTATGGTCAAAAACGTGCAACCCAGGAAATGTCAAATTACTCCATCGAATTAAAAAACGCAATATAGATAGAAGATATGCTACACTAGCGCCACTGTGGCCACTTTTAGAACCCTTATTTTATTGTCAAAGAGGACCCTCCATTGTAAAACTGCACCGAATATTGTATTTAATTTTTTACTATTTTATAATTAATTGTACCTGGGCACCGTTAACCAAATAGTTAACTTCGTTAATCGCTAAATACTTACTACAAATGGTAAGTCACATTACGGAAGATTTAACGAAAGCTAACAATAATCATTAATCCGTTTTGGTAAATAGACTGGATTAACGATTAAAGGTCTTAGTTAACGGAAGTTAAAGTTAATCATTAATCCGTTTTGGTAAATAGTAGATACTGAATTAACGATTAACGGATTTAGATATTGGACGTTAACGTTAATCGTTAAACCGTTTTATTAAATGGTAGATAATAATTAACGATTAACGGACTTAGTTAGCGGACGTTAACGAAAATCGTTAATCCGTTTTGGTAAATAGTAAATACTGGATTAACGATTAACGGACTTAGTTAACGCAAGTTAACTTTAATCGTTAAACCGTTTTATTAAATAGTAGATACTAGACATTGATTAACGGTCTTAGTTAACGGAAGTTAACGTTAATCGTTAATCCGTTTTGATAAATAGCAGATACTGGATTAAAGATCATCATACGTTAACATTTGAACGTATGTTGAAACGTTAACTTCGTTAATTAACGATTGACTTAAGGATTAGCGATCTTGTGCCCATCTTATGTTATATTAATGTGATGAAATATAACTATAAGCAAATCTCACATCAAAAGCATTTAGACTTATATGAACTTATATTAAACTAATGTATTGCAAATGCTCAATGTATATATTATATACATGTAATTATGTAATGAATTTTAGTTAATCTTAAGCAAAACCAATGGTTAAATAATTAATATGCAAAAACTAAATCAATATGATTACGGCTGAGCCGTAATAATATTGATGGACATTAAAATTATTTTAACGTTATTGTTAACGTCGATCGACTATAATACTACTAGACTAGATACACAGTCTCATACAAAACAAAAATAATTGGCATTACGCTTAACCTATATGTGGATATATAACATCATAGAGTAAATAATACTATTTACTCTATGATAACATGCATATTTACTTACCGAAAATATGAAATTCCATGCATTTTTACAAGAAGTGAGTGCTCATTTGCTGAGGACGTTTTTTTCGACGGTTATTAAAAAATTTGTTTTTGGGAGGTATTTTTTATTAGAAATTATTTTCATAATTAACCACAGCGCCATCTGACGTCGAACAGTTGCATTTCAAGAATGTAAATGTTGTGATGCAGTTTAAATATGGCTTTGCAGCGCCATCTAACAATTTAGTCCTACAACGTTATCACAGCGCCATCTAACATCGAAGTTTAGTGTTTTATTCTCATACAAAATCGTGATGAGGTTTTCACTTTTAAAAAAATATGTTTTTTTTTTAAAACTGTACTCTTTTTATAAATTCCTTAGACTGTAAGAGCAACTCTATAAAAATCCGTGTATAAAGATAGTTAACAATTGAATCGTGTATAAAATATTGGTCAATATGAAATGTATCTAATGAAATAAGTATAAAATGTACTTAGAATAAATGGTTTTTAAAATAAACTTTTCACTGAATATTTAGTGTTTATATTATTTATCGAGTGCTTACTTACCCCAGGGTTTTTTTTCTCAATTCCCCAGGATCTTAGACCGCCTGTCATTTACAATTTTTTATTTTATTTAATATTATACTTAGACATTTATGGGTCCATGTGCATCCTCATAAGTAACAATCGTTTATAATAATATACTTACCCCACGTTATGGCTATATGGCTAAATATTACGGTGAGTGCTTGTACTTAGTGCAAGAATAGGTACAGTCGGCGTAAGAAAAGGTTCGTCACCTTAAAGTCGACATTTGCTTGCATCAGGGCAATTATCAGTCATGCCAAAATGAAAAAAGTTCATTTCAAACGTCAGTCAGTTGTCTGCTTAGTGCTTTAGTTTCAAAAGGTACTAAGAGTCTACGACTTTGATAAAGGAAAACTGACGAAGGTTTTCGTACCCCGACTTTACCTACCTACTGTAGCCGCACCATTTGAGTGCAGCTCTGAGGAATGCACTAAACTAGTGGTAAGTATAATAACGTCGATAATTTAGGTACTATCGTGGTCTGTAAACTTTAACCACTTTATTGCAAGTAAATACACATCTATGTCACAAAGTTTTGATGATATATTACTTGTGATTTAGTTAGGTACCTATAGATATTTATTAAGTAATTAACATAAAAAAATATACCTAAGTAAATTAATAAATAAGGCTTATTTTCAGGCTCCTATATCTCTACCTACTTATTGGACATAAAGTATCTTACTTATTATAATATACCTACCTACTTAGTAGGTAGATAAACTATTATAATCTCTCACAATACCAATAATACTAAAATGACAATTACTTAACACTAACGAAGTTAACTACAAAGCCATAAAACGCCCCCTAATATTATTATCGTGACCTCAATTATTATATTGCTACGCAATAATCATAATTTAGTTAGAGTAGGCCACGACGTGTATTATAATAATAGATAGATTGATATTGGATAAGGAATGCCCTAGCCAATCAGAAGAGAGGAAGCGGTTGTGGGCGGAGCCCTACACAGAATAGTAATGCCTCTTTTGTTTTGAAAATTTATCATATTCAGACACTTTAAAACAAATTGTAAACATTTAAATGTGGGACTCAAAATAAATAGAAACTGTATTTCGCAGTTATTTGGGTAGACAGTCTGGCGACAGTAACCATTACCTTACAGAATGCCACGTGTGCTGTTATGTTCCGGTGAATGAGTAGGTATACCTAAGGAATATCAGAGCAAATTTTCTTATCTTCCATAATCCTACTATAATTCTTATCCCATATCCCTTATCCATGATCCTTTTCTTATCCCTTATCCATAATCCTACTAAGTATGATTACACTTAAGGTCCACTTGATGGTAGGTGGCTATAGGAACTTCTGGCAAAATCGGGAGCGGGTCACTAGTCTATACTAATATTATAAAGAGAAAAGATTTATATTTTTGTTTGTAATAGATAAACTCAAAAACTACTTGACCGATTTTAAAAATTCTTTTACCTATAGAAAGCTACATTATCAGCGAGTAACATAGGCTACATTGTATAAATAAATATAAACAAATAGTCGTCTATATAACATAAGCAACGTTACAGGTGCCGCAAGTGCTTTGCCGTACGGCTGCAATTTATTTAGGTTTAAATTGCAGCCGTGCAAAGCCAGGGGCGGGTCGCTACATTTAACTATAGGTAAACAAAGGTTTTCAGGGATATTTACTATTTATATAAGCACATCTTAATACAAAAATAATTGCTTATGATTACTCTCCGTTATAAATCTATTAATTGCAAACAATTAACTAAAGTTTTATGCAAATATTAATTACTAACGACCCGCTCCCGACTTTTTTATAAACTGAAACCTTCCTCGTTTATCCATCTTTCCATTAGAGAAAACTGTATCAAAATCCGTTGGCTAGTTTAGAAGTAATTAGCGGAGAAGCAGACAGTTGCGAACAGTTTCAGCGACATGGTTGCAAAGTGTTGCTTTTTTTCTACTTAGCTTTGATAACCATCTATCTATCTAGGTTTTACTCCATACACTTTCTAGGTGATACAGATCGAAGTTATTAAAAAAAATATTGTAAGCTCTTTTAAGCTCTGTCTCCCCATTCGTTCCCTCAAATCAAAGCCCCTCCCGACTTCTCCCATCAGGGAATGTGTCTGAGTGGGGTTTAAACGGATGGCCTCAGTCTTTATACTGAACGCGATATCAGCATGCGTACCTTTCTATGCTTTTAAAATTTGACATTAGACGCGAAATCTTTTATAATATTTTAACTTACTAAATCCTTTTTTTTTGGTCTAATAAAAAAGTGAATTTAAAAGTTGCAGAAAGTAGCGAATCGAGAAATTAATTAATTAATTTTTATTAAGTGTTAAATTTAAATTGATACTTAATAAAATCTATAATAAATCGGTGATATAATGATATAAGTATAACTTATATTTTGTGTTTTAAAGTGATGTGAATTATAATTATCTATAAATAATTTCATATTTTCTTCAGATCTATAAGTAAGTAGATACATATTAATGCCTATTCTATTATACTTATTTACATATCTATATCTATACTAATATTATAAAGAGAGAAGATTTGTATGTTTGTAATGAATAAACTCAAGAACTACTGGGCCAATTTTAAAAATTCTTTCACCTATGGAAAGCTACGTTATCTAGGCTATATTTTATAAAGTTACGCGGGCGAAGATGCGTGCAACAGCTACTCACCTAAAACAAAGTCCCCCGCCGCATCTGTATATCTGTATGTATGTTCGCGATTATTCATACCGTTTTCACTTTGAAAAAGAGGAAGGTTTTATATAATTTGCTAAAAAACCTATGCGAAGCTGGGAGCGGGTCGCTAGTAATATTAAAAATGAGAAATTTTGTATGTTTGGTTTGATGTTTGTTTCTCAATAACGCAAAAACTTATGAAATTTGACACACAGATAGTTTATTATGTGGATTATTTATTTATTTATTTATTTATCACAAAATCCACAGCTCTCAACATAAAATTTACAGACAAAAACATGTTTTATACCTTACAGCCAACATATAAGTTCCTTTTATCCTGCAAAAATGTTAGGTTCTCTAGGGATCGTCGATAAATATAAAAAAATTGGCGCCACCGTCGCTTCGTCACAGCAATAAAGATGTCAGACGTTTTTTATTATATATTACTCATAAGTATACGAATATTTATTTTCTCAGGTGTTATATTTTTTTTATATTTCAACGCGTACGAAACGAAGTCACGGGCACCAGATAGTATATAAATAAATACCTACATTAGGACCAATCAACACAGATAAGGTACCTACTTGAATGATGCATACGAACTAAATCTGTTACAGTTTACAGTAGACGCATTCATTGATAAATAAAATGTTAAAACATCTCAAGTGTTACCACTTCAAACATCTTACCGAGATAATTCGGGCGCCAGACTCAACTTAGTGTCGATAATGTAGTGTAGGCCTACTCTTTAACATTAATTCTATTTTCATTCTAAACTTATTATAGTTTAATTATATTTAAAATTGTATAGAATCATATACAGAGATGTGAATTACTTAAAGATAATTGGGACAGTTCTTAAAACATTTATCAATACGACTGTATAATACTTATATTTTGAATTTTCGAACAGTGGGGATAAGTGTAAAAAAAATTCCACTTGTCCCAACCATTGGGATTGGACAATGTTTATAGCTGTTGCACGCGACTTCGTCCGCGTAACTATATAAAATATAGCCTATTTAACTTGCTGATAACATAGATATCTATAACCAAAATAATTTCTTAAATAAAAACTTTCTTAAAATTTCTTAATAAAAGATTAAAAATAAGTATTAGCTTTTAGAATGTCTTATGATTTAATTCCTCTTTATAATATTAGTACAGACAAACACACAAATCTCTCTCTTTATAATATTATAATATTAATAAGTAAAATATTAGCTTAATATAATATCACCAATATCTGTCGTCGTATGTGTTTCCGAGCTCATATAACTCAAATCTTTTAAAAGTTGGAGTGAATGAATATATTACTTATATAGACACTTGGGTGAGCTCGCTCCATAATAGGCCTCGTCTTCGCTACACGACTGGATGTTGACCAAGAACAAAATCATCTCTAATAAAAAAAATTCTGTAACATTAATTTTGTACTGGCGACAAAAAAACTTGAATAGTTACAACAAAGCGGTTATTATTCCGTCTAACATAAACAGTATACAATGAAATACGAAACGTGGGGTGCACGTGGAGTCCTATATTAGCTTCGGGCCAGACCACTTTGAATCTTATTCCTTACACTGTAAAGTTAATATTCCATACAACTACTATCTCGTTAGAGACATAGCTTGACAATTTAATAATATTT
Source organism: Synanthedon myopaeformis (assembly GCA_944738685.1). Lineage (NCBI taxonomy): Eukaryota > Metazoa > Arthropoda > Insecta > Lepidoptera > Sesiidae > Synanthedon > Synanthedon myopaeformis. Next base: position 2,297,315 of record OX122943.1, read on the forward strand.
AAAATATTATTGTACATATTGCATAATTAAGTTAACCTTCGAATGTTTCCGCAGTCTTGTACAGTTGGTGTAAGAAAAGGTACGTCACCTTAAAGTCGACACTTGCTTGCACCAAGGCAATTATCAATCATGAAAAACGTCTGTCAGTTGCCAGTTCAGGGCAAATTTATCAGTCATGGCAAAATTTCATTTCAAATGTCAAAATTGAAAATATTATTTTATAAGTATATTGCATAAGGATAGGCGATCTTATATTGACTTCTTTATATAAAATAATAAATAATCACTTTTATTAATACTATAAAATAATAAATAATAATAAGAATAATAATAATAATCACTATAAAATAATAAATAATAATAAGAATGTATTCACTTCAATGTACCAAAATTCAGAACAAGATCAAGTGATACATTTCATATTCCCTATTGTAGAACTAATCATTGTAAAAATTCCTTCTTTCATCGTTTCAAGTATCACTACAATAAGTTTCTGAATGATATTCACATATTTTCCAACAATTTGATGGATCCAAAACTGGATGGTAAAGGCTCATGATCGCAAATTGTGGAAAGCTCTAATTGAGGCCTATGCTGAAAAGCAAGACAATATTTAAGAAACTGTGTCAGGACTAATACCTATTTCATTTTATAATGTCAAATTTAAATGTTGTTAAGATAACAAATTCTCCCAATGCCTATTACTGATTTCAATCGCTCTTTGCAGGGTGCCCTTGCCTCTTTTTAGAGAACGGTTTAAGTTTAAATTATCCAGAAATCCTATCAGTCATAGTAATTTTGTTTCAACTTTTATTCATTCTCTAAAAATAGGATAAACACCTATCCGCGCACTCAGCGACTGACTTTTACTCGTAGCTATCAGTATATTATGTACCTACTACCAGTACGTATAACGTAATAGATTTCATGATGCAAACACTCATTGTGTTCCAGAGAACTGTAATGTACTTACATTATACATCTTATTTAGTATGGCTTTAAACAATACGCTTAAGCACTGCAGAAAAACCCACAACATCAATACTGACACTTTTTTTCTGGATAAAAGTTACCCTACATCCTCTTCTGTATCCCTGACAACGTTTATGCAAAATTTCATGATGATCTGTGGAGTAGTTAAGGCGTGAAAGCGTAGCAAACAAACAAAATTTATAATATTAGGGTTTTAATATAAAAAATTATTGTTTGTTCAGGTGTAATGTCGAGTTACGGTAGCATGTCTCCATCGGATGAGGGCTTTGACACATACGAGCCTCCATTTTACTGTCCGCCTCATAATCAAGGTAAGTTTTCACAAGGAAATATTTATTTATTTATTTATTTGGGTACACCAACAGAATAATAATAATAAAGTTCACATTCGGTCATAGTCTGATGTGAGTTCCAATTATAAGGTATTACACAACATTTACAATTTCATGGTAACTATTGGCATCCCAATATTAAATCTTTTTAAATGTACATTATAGCTGGGATGTTTTCACCGAAAAACATCATAAGAATTCAACCCGCGTTAATATCACAAATTCTGCACATTTTAGTAATTCCTAAAAAAAAAAATTCTGCACATTTTCAGTTTTTTGTTTCGATGCAAATTTTCATGTTATGTTATATTATGTCTCAGAAAAGTCATGATTTTTTTATGTATCGCTACAACCAATAACTATATAAATAACAATGATATTAAACCAAATTAAAATCGGTCTATCCATTCTAGAGTTTTTGAAGCACACACAAACAATCATAACATTTTTATATATATAAAAAAAATTAGAAAGATAATTTTTTTTTTTATGACAGGCAGTCCGTTAGACGGAGGCGTTTATTGGACTGGATCGGGAACAGACGGGACAGAATTCGAGCCTCAGGACATATACCATGACACATCCCATTACATCGGCAGAGGCTACAGTAAGTTCACAAAATAATCTATCTACTCTTGCAAGGACTACAAATTTGATAAGTTACAGATATTTTTTACAAATTTTGAACAGTCCGTTTGAGTAGGCAACTAATTTTTAAAAATGATTTTAATGTATTGTGATAGGGTTTCGATTTGAAGAGCCCATTGGATGAGTGGTTACAGTGCTTGCCTTAGCTCTGTCTCAGGGGTCAAATTTCGAAATTTATTTATTTAATAATATTAAATAAGTATTTCTACCTATAGAAGTTTATAAAAATGTCTGTAAAGCTTTATTAGGTTTGACTGTAATAGATATATTCAAAGTTGTCTCTGGTCTTGATCTGAAAAATAGTGGAATCGCACACTGCGTTTCGCAGTCATTTGGGCAGACCGTCTGGCGACAGTAACCACTCTTTACAGAAAACCATCGTGAAATAACAGCAATCTGGAATGGGATGCCAGAGCTTATTTCCCTATCCCTTCCTTTATGGTCGGTAGCGTACTTGCAGCACATGTGGCGTTGCTTGTATTATAGGCGACGGTAGCCACCTACCAACAAGTGGACAGCTTAACATAAAAAAAAATGCATATGTATTTAAAAAGCAAGAGTCATTAAGTTAAAGCTAATGAATTAAGCCTTTATTTCAACATTAAAAAAAGACTAATTAATTTTGAGACAGTCAAAATTAAATAGTCTTGTTTTGTTTTGAATGAATTATATTGTTATGACTATTTTTTTTTCTATAGTGTACGACGACTTGCAGATGACAACTAACGAGCCATACGATAGTTTCCAAGCGAATATGCATCACAATTATATACAAAATAATACAGGTAAGTTTTATGTACCAGAAATGAGGAGATCCGTACGAAAGGGACTAACTAACATAAGCCGGCGAATCAGTAAGTTTTTTTGTTTGTGGGCAGGCCCTGATAAGGGCCAAGGGTCGACCTGTCCTATTGAAAGACTGTGGAGGAGAACTATGTTCAGCAGTGGACGTCTTACAGCTACCCTTGGCCCTTCCAAGGGTCGACGGTGGATCCAGGCTGCTTCTTACCGGATATATTGAAAAATTATCGGGGAGGCCTATGTCTAGCAGTGGACGTCATGCGGCTGAGATGATGACGACGACGACGACGATAATTATGATGACGATGGTGATGATGATGATGATGATGATGATGATGATGATGATGATGATGATGATGATGATGATGATGATGATGATGATGATGATGATGATGATGATGACGATGGAAGCAAATTTAAAGGCGTATTTTCACGTCAAAAATTGTCGAATGATTTATTTAATTTTTTTTGCAGGTGTCGATTGTGACTTACAGTCTCTCCCCCGATATCCTCGCCCCTCAGCGCCCCCATTCGTTAGAGTGGTCAAAAGACGGACCACAGCCAACAAGAAGGAAAGGAGACGTACTCAAAGTATTAACACTGCTTTCTCTGACCTCAGAGAGTGTATTCCGAATGTTCCTCCGGACACTAAGTTATCTAAGGTTAGAGAATATTTGTAACTTAATTATCTAAGGTTAGGAAGTCACACACCCAAAATTAGGATAGGGGGCATTCATGTATTACTGATTTGGGCGATTTTAATTCCCTAGTTATTTATTTAAATAACAAAAAAACATTGTTACGTAACGCGTTGTACGAACCCCCATCCTGCCCCTGTAAAGCATCGTAACGTTTTACAAGGCACCTTCCCAAATAGTTTCAGTTGAACGAATTCAGGTTGAAAGAAATTAGAAAGAAAAATAAAATCTATAGTAATATAATAAAATTGAAGAGTTTGTTTGTTTATTTGGTTGGTTGAACGCGTTATATACTTTGAAAGTCTGGAACACGTCGGATTTTAAAAAAAATCTCGTCATTATGTTACTTCATGGTGTCTAGTGAAATAATTATTAAAACTCATAATCATCGCCAGTTTGGGCGAGATAAATTCCGGCGAGTTTTCTAGTAACACGGCTACCCAAATGACTGCGAAAGCAGTATGGCAGGACATACTGCTTTCGCAGTCTTCTTAATAAAATTGATTTCCTATTGAATGTATGGAGAATTCTGTGACAATGTGTTTATGTCTTCTAGATAAAAACACTTCGCCTGGCCACCTCTTACATTTCTTACCTTCTGAAGGTGTTAGAGAGTGACGGAGAACCGGCAGGAGGGTTCAAAGCGGAATTACATCATACGCAACCAAGAAGAAGAACTACAGACAGTAATTCACAGGTAATTTTTAATGTATGTAATTCAGTGGTGTGCCGGATCGTTAAAAATGTAGATCCGCGGATACGGATCTTAACTTTCTATATTGTTTAAAATGTTTTAATTGTTTAATTTTTATTACCTAATTATACCTAATGCAAAAGATCCTTTCAAGATCCGCCAAAAAGTACGGACAGATCTTTTTTACAATTTTAAGGCTAATAATATAATACATGTAAATTATAACACTAAAACCCACTGAGGTTTAATATTGTGTTATCATAAATCTTTAAATATTATCTACTATTAATTACAATTTAAAAAATATTGCTTTAACTTATAAATTTAATATTTTTAATCGTTATATTGTTACATAGATCTGAAAGTAGGCTGTTGATAAGGTGTGGGACAATGTAAGCGAGTCCTTTCGTCGTACGTGTCAACCGTTTTTTTGAAATTGCTCTAGAGTCTAGTGCATACAGGGTGTTCTATCAATTTTTTAAAGTAAATATAGTTTTTCTCTCTATGAAACTTATTTAATGAATAAAATTCTCTTTCACTGCAATAAATTAATTAATTAATTAATCACAAATAACAATAAATATTGAAATAGACGAACGGAGCTATATTGTAGCAAGCACATGTTCCTTATCTACGGTTCCCTCGAGAAAGACAGTATGTGATTCAAGTGCTTTTAGCTATGGTCTCGTATCTCATTGACTTTTTCTGAGTTTATGACCAAAATAACATTGGTTTTTTTTTAAATATATTTCAACTTTTCATATTCTACGTTACTACAATACTTTAAACTCTCTTATTCCACTAAATAATAGCTGTTGCAGGTGACTTCGCCCGCGTAACTTTATAAAATATAGCCTATGTTACTCGCTGACAATGGAGCTTTCTACAGGTGAAAGAATTTTCAAAATCGGTCCACTAGGTTTTGAGTTTATTCATTACAAACATACAAATCTTGTCTCATTATAATATTATTATACTTATAGAAATATATTTATTTTATTTTATTTTATTTATTAGGAAGCCAACACAGTACACAACAATCCTTACACTTATTCACACTTAAACATTATTTTATAATATTGTATACTCCAATTATACGCTAACTCAGCATGCATTAAAACGAACACACAAGACATTTTCTATTTACAAAATAAAGCTAAGAAAAAGAAAATAAAAAATATTGAAAAAACCAAACCAAACAAATAAGTAAGTAGATATATGTATATAAATAATAATAATAAAGACTAGCGACTCGTCCCTAGCTTCGCACGGATTTTTCCGATTATTTTTCTGCAAATTATACACACAAATACTTCCTCACAGTCAAATAAATACTTAGTTCAATATATTTACTCCAATATGCACTCACATAAATAATTATTGAACAATTTTCAAAAGAATACTCAAGGGTCTTATTCTACATTCTTATTTTGCCATTTTCTCAAAAGTATCTTTTTTGGATTAATTCGTTTTCGTTCTAAAGGTGCGATTTTTTACTACAGTCAGTATACATTATTACATTTACTACATTTACTACAGTCAGAACATGAAAATTGTGTTTTTATTTGTATACCTATTAAAATTAAAACCCAATTAAGTATCTTTACAAGTAAGAAATACGAATATTCTAGTTTAAAAATTCGTATAATGTCTTTATACATTATTATGCTAGCGAGCGAGTTGTCTAGTCAAATAATATAGGTTTAAAATCAAACATAATTTCGGGCGAGTATTTATGCCCTAAAATTCTTTCTGCTTTCAAATAACATTTCTCCAATGATTCGTGTGTTTATATTTGAGTGGATTTATCTGTATAATTATATCCAAATCGGTGTAATTCAATTTGAAGGCGATAACGCAGACTCTGGGGGCCATGTGGCTTCCAAACATCACAATATTACGAGCGTTCGCCTCGTAATTACTTTATAGAGAGAAAGTGTCATTGTACTTCTATACTCGTACAACCCCTCTAATGCGCATTTTGTGTATTATTTATTGATTTAAGTACTTATTACAATAATTGCAACCCCTTCAGAGAGCTTGCAAAATTATTTTCATAACCAATCATATTACCTATACTGGCTGGTGCCTGCGACTTTGTCAGCGTTCCATGAACAGGAACAGTACTTTTTTCTGGATGAAAGATACCCTATGATATGTCCTCTGACAAAGTTTATGCGAAATTTCATGGAAATTTCACGATAATTGGTCGAGTGGTTTAAGCGTGAAAAGGTAACAGACAGACAGACAAAGTTACTTTCACATTTATAATATTAGTATGGATATAATTCAAATTTGGAAAAACTTATATTTTTAATGTAAACTAGCTTGTTCTCGCGACTTCATCCGCTTTGATTTTTTTTGTTGGACACAACTCAGTAGGATACCTAATGAGGCATACACCCCCTTATTATAGGTAATAAGCCATAAGCAAAGACGCTCCAAAAGAATACGCGCTCGTATCTTGTAAAAAAATTAACAACTTTACGATGTAAACGAACTGCAAAAAAAAACTGTTTATAAACAAATGTGTTTGTGGTAAAATATTGATGATAAGCAGATGCAATGTTATCTTGAGGTATTACTAACTATGGGTGACCTTGGAGAAAGAATTTCACAAGGCGATGAAACGGGCGTTAGAATGCAGATACGCTCTTGCGGATAATATCTATTACCATAGAGTAAATAGTACTTTTATACTATTTACTCTATGCTATTACTTAGGGCCTCTTTCATCATGTGTCAAGTAGGCTAACCGCCATTTAAAATCACCGGTAACCGGGAATGAAGGAGATTATATGGGTTTTATATGGTATAGTCGGTAATAGTCCCAAACATTAAAAAGAACATAATAAAAAAAAATCGCCTATCGAAGGATGCAGTAAACCGAGTGCATAATTTAATAAAACATAAAATTATTTCTAAAAGTAACTAATCAACACTTGTAGTTGGTGAAAGAGTCTATTTCTATGAAAATTACTATTCGTAAGCGAGTATTACTTTATTTTTCACTCCCTGATTGGTCCGTTTTAAATGCTAATGTTTACATTTTCCAAATAGCGGACGACTTTTTTTTTATGTTAAGATCGGCAGACAGGCTGACGTCCCACTTGATGGTAGGTGACTACTTTCCTCTGGCTAGATCGTATTTTGTTTCTTTGTGTCTCACTATGAAACTTCATAAAAGGTACTTATTATAAAATTCTAGACACACTTATCGAGGGTCCTATTATTAATAATTTCTTATCAGTCACATAATATTTTTTTAAAGGAGTGGCGCTAGTGTACCTTTGTATCCCACTCTTAAATGAATGAGGTGAAATTATTTTCATTATTTTCGTCGCCTAATTTGACTTCACAAAGTATTAAAATTAAAGGTGGCGGACCGTTTGGTCCCATTAATTTTGACCCGCTTAATAAATGTGCCCGCTTGACCCAAGATTAGATAGAAATTGTCCAACGTATCTTACGTTTTACTACTACTTGTTTAGTACTATTACTTATTCTGTGGTCATACGGTACTTGTAGTACCGTACCTACTATTACATACAGTAAGAATTTATGTAGCAAAAAAGGGAGGCGCCAAAAATATGTTGCAGACAAGTTTGTTAGGGTGCAACATGACGATATTGTAGAATGTGCTATCTTATTATCAGTTTACAAACTGCTCCCAAGAACATATTTTTTTAAACACGGACCGTTTTCAAGTGTAGCGCTCAAATAACTTGAGGTAGTCGGTCGGAAGCTACAAAAGGCAATTCAATCTATAACTGTATATCTACTGAGTTTTTCTATAACTAATATATATTATTCTGTGACTTTAACTTTTCTATAACTAGATATAGAATATCATAAGAGTACCTACATAAAAAAAGCTTTATTTGTTTCTAAATTTTCTTATTCATAATTTTTAATCCTCAATCCTGAGAAGAAATCCCAGTGCCACTTATAACACCCCTAATTTGCGTCGTATGCTAAAAGCAGATATTATTACAAAGTTACGAGTAACTTTATACTTTTTTTTAGCTAATAGCGTAAAACATTTTTTTTTTATTTCTCTAGGATCACCGCGAACAAAATAAATGTGTTACCAATTAAGTAATTAACTACTATACAAAGAAATCACCCACGAGATTTGGACGAAACGTGCCAAGAATTACACGCCCCATTACAACCTAAATATACCTACGGTAACAAAAACGCGCTCACCTAATTATATGCAGTTATTTATATAGTTGCAGTATAATCGAAAAAAAAACGGATTTTTGCAAAAATTCTAGTACGATTGCAAAAGACCTGATAATAGGAAATTAATAACGAATTTTGTAATCATCCGAGGTAGTACTTTCAAGATCTTTGCAAAAATTCGATCAGGTAATACGCGAATAAACGCTCAACTGTCATATAGTCAACTGTCAGTCTTGAGCGCTGATTGGCCGAAATGAACGTTACTTACTGACAGATGCGCTAATTGACCAACCAGAACAGAGAGGCTATACATCATTGACCAATCGGCGTTTCATTTTCTAATCGTCCTAAACAAATTAATTTTTATCTTTGAAAAATGTTAGTTTGCCGAGGGTTCGTCCAAAAATATAAAAATAAGTCATCACAGCGATAAATATGTGAGATATTTTTAATAACCAACGCGGACGAAGTCGCTGGCTCCAGCTAGCTAGTTAGTATTATTATACCTATACAGCCTTAAATTCTTAATAGCGCAATATATTTACCATATATTAAATATTAACTTTTCCAATTATTGTTTTCACAAAACAAACAAAATATAAGTATTGTTCTTTTAACTTGAATTCTTTGCGTTTCGTCTTTTAAGTGACCTTATTTGTTTAATAAATCAATTAATGAAAGAATTTTACAGATGTATTAATAAACGTTATAATTGTAATATTTATTTATATTGTATTATTTATTTAATTATAATAAAAAAAATACTTTATTCAATGGTGTGACTTAATTTATTGTATATTGAAGAAACATCTGTTTTAGGATTCCATAAAATAAAAACCTGCCACATTAATTAGTAGAGACCATTGACAGATTTTTTTTTATTGTTTATGTCAAGTTCAACAGACAGGCTGACGGTCCAGTGGATGGTAGGTTGATACCGTCGCCTATAGCATAAGCAATGCAAGCAAGCAAGCGTTATCAATCATGTAGTTTGCTTGTCAAGCACTACAAGCAATTTTGACAGTCTAGGGACGCCAAAACAGCAATTGTATTTAGCCTGTTGGGTAGCCTCGTCATTAACAGATCCTGCACCCTCCAACTTACAAGTTTTTTTTTAATGATTCTTATAATTTTTATTTTTTGTCCACAGAACAACAACTTGTCAGCCGAGAAGCGGGGGAAAGGGCGCACGGGGTGGCCACAACACGTTTGGGCTTTAGAATTAAAAAACGAACAGAATTTACAAACGTAGCTATACATTCTTAGTTAAAAGCGAGCTATAATTAAAAATTATAATTTTTAAAGTAAATCCATCCCGTCTCGCGGCAATAACCACCCCTTTACAGAAGACCACCGTAAAATAATAGCATATATGCTGTTGTGTTTCGGTGATTTAATAAGGGATGCCATAGAGCACATTACCCTATCCCGTCCTTATCCCTATCCTTAATCGTTCTATGGTAGGCAGCGCACTTGCAGCACCTAGGGCGTTGCTTGCGTTATAGGCCACAGACAGGTCAAACTTATAAACACCCCTCTTTTGCGTCGGGCGGCGTTAAGAGTACTATTTTAGGTATAACATGGTCACACTAGCTATAGTTTGTTTAGTCAAAGCAAATAGATTAATGACTTACATTTCTTCTTCTATGGTTATGTTAGAAAGTGATTTGTAAAGGCCTTGGCTTAAAGGTCTAGTAACCAGGCCATAAAATTCCAAAATTAAAACTTGTAAAGGAGTACTAGTGCGAAGCCGGGAGCGGTTCGCTAGTTTATCAATATATTCCATTATTGTGAGTACGTTCAGCCTAAAAAGATTATGTTATAACCTCTTATCATGTAAATAGCCTGATTATTTTAGTCTATTAACACAACCTATACTATACCTACTGAATTCCTCTATTCTACGATTTTTATTTTATAAAAACCCATGTAAATACCTATTAGTTATAGCCAATTTGTTTATAGCCAAAGAGTAAGAGCCAAAGAAATTATATATACTTACGTAAGGTAATAAATAAAGATATGTTTAAAGAAGTCTGTGGTTTTATTTCTTTTTTAAATCTGTACATAAGCGTCACATTTTTTACTCCTTTTAAAAATGGATTTTAAAATCGAATAATCTATCTATCTATCCGTCTTTGTATATGTATAGTTATATATATCTATACAATCTATTTTTTAAAAGGAATTCAAAATTTATTAGTTTTCGAGTGTAGGCCAAGGATCAACAATTGCATAGTTAAGGACCTCCACCCACAAGGTGGAATAGTCATTAAGTATGTGACCAATGTGGCGTTTTACAAGAAGTCGTTAGCATTAGTCTCTTACTATGGGCCTTGTAAGAAAGCTCAACGTCGCTCAACGAGCTATGGAGAGAGCTTTGCTCGGGGTTACAACAAGAGATCGAATCAGAAATGAGGGGGTCCATATACGAATGAAAGTTACCGACATAAGCAGGCGGATCAGTGGGTTGAAGTGTCAGTGGGCAGACCTTATAGTACGGACGTTTTAGAGTGGAGGGGAAGGACCGGCAAGCGCAGCTTGAACGTCCACCCACAAGGAGGACACACGACCGGCCGCAGGACGACAGTGGATCCGGGCTGCTTCTGACCGGTCTATTTGGAAAAATATGTATCACTCTCATCAAATCACTATAATCCATTCGCCAGATCCATAATGGATCTAATGAGTATGTTTTTTTCTCATTAAAAGTGGGCGAGGCCTAGGTCCAGCGGTGGACGTAATAAGCCTGAAATTGTGATGGTGATGATCCCTTACTCACTAAAATAAACATTAGGATATCAGGATATCATGTGAATGAACGAAACCCATTAAGCCCAAAGTTCACCATGGAAAAAGTACATTTCCGTAGTTAACTTAAAGTGGAAATCAAGTGCTTTAATCGCTAATTCAATGTTAGATATTCAAGTTTAGAATTAGTTACAAGATTCACAAAAAAAAAAATTATGCTAAGACAGGCTGACGGTCCCCTTGATGGTAGGTGGCTACCATCACCTATAACATAAGCAGCGATACAGGTGCTGCAAGTACGCTGCTGACTATAGGATTAAGGATAAGGAATAAGGATGTTATCAAATAAGTAGGAAGACTCAAGATTGAAATTATGATCACTGAACCAGAGACTTGGTCTCTTAAATGTTTAAAAGGTTGTTGAAACAGCCCAAAGTTGCTCAGGGTAAGGGTCTATGCACACGACGTCTTTTGGACAAGCGCGTTGAAAGTGATCAGGACGCTCAGCAAACGCAGGCGCTCAGAAAATTATGAGCTCATAATTATGCAAGCTCATAATTTTCTGCATGAGCTCATACCGCCTTCCCCTTTCTTTCATCGGACATTCAGACGTGCGGCTGGTCACCATCCTCAAGCTCTTTAAACATTTTTTATTTAGGGCACTGCCAAAGTTTGGAACTCCCTGCCGGCGTCTGTGTACCAATGTAATTTTTATGTGTAAATAAAATAAATATTTCTTTTTTGACTCCTTTTTACATCATTATCTGTCACATTCGTGGACATTCAGCGGTACATTTGTAATGTATTCAGCTGATATGCCGGGATGCATTCAGCCATACATCCCTCTAGATGGTCAGATAGCAAATCTGTTGGCAGTCATTTTCTTAATTGTCTTTCTGTTGGGACAACTTTCATCAGGTCCTGGGTTAAAATGTTTGGACGTGAGTCCATTCTTTTATTGTAGCTGGTGGCGATTCCCTTAATTTTTTCTTCTATTGGTAGCACCCTAAGATCTTTGTGTATTGTTTCATTTGAAACAAACCAGGGCGCATCAGCTATAATTCTAAGAATTTTTGACTGAAATCTTTGGATTATGTTCAAGTTTGATTTTGAGCAGGTGCCCCAAAGCTGAATCCCATAAGACCAAACAGGTACTATTATGCATTTATAGTTTTGATTTCAAAGCCAGTTTTGATTTTCTTCTCAGCATCCATTACATTTTGTTCAATAACAGTCCGAGTTGCTTCCTTTTTGTTTAGATATGAGTTTTCCAGGTCAAGCGTCTGTCCAGGTACCGTATCATATTTTTTTGGGGTATTTGTATTCCATTTATGTAAACTGGTGGAAATGTGTTCCTTCTGAGAGTAAATGTGACGTGAGCCGACTTGGTCTCATTGACTCTCAATCTTATCTCCAGCGTTTCAGCCACAATGAAATGGTGTTAATGTGTTCCTGGAAATAAATAAATAAGTACTTAAATTTTAAAAAAAGATGTTATGTATAGACATTATTAAGTTTATAGTATATTTATATTTCTCATATATGCCATATCCCGCAATTTTATTTGTCTCGTGCTAAACTATAAATTGCGTTTGACTCTTGTAATGAGGAAGATAGTTTTTTTTATATCCAAATAAAAAAAGGTGAGTTATTTCGAGGTGTTGCGAGCAGGTTGTATATCTAATTTAGTTACAGTTTATTGTGCGCATCCGGTGGATAGGAACCAGACGCAGGCCATGTGGCACACAGGACGGCGTGTGCTGACTACGGTGACCATTCTCTCACGAAATATTTTCGGACAAATTATTATATTTAATCTCATTATTGTAATTTAAGAATTAATGTAATGAATCATTTAAAGTGGCGTAAAAATTACCACAGAATAAGCAATAGTGTAAATTACATTAAATCATCTGAAAGCCTGTGCCTATTTTTTTAGGAGTCTTGTCAGTGTTAAATGAAATTTTATGATTTTTCTTTTTATAGTTCGAACACACATATTAATTACATATCAGTAAAAATTTAGTAAAGTATGTAATATTTTACTAACTTTAAAATATGTTATATAAATATGATATATGTATAAAATAATAATAAAAATTAAGACGATTTTTGACACTTGACATGGCACGTATGGTCGGGAGGTTCCTCACTTTGCACCCTTACCCACCCTATATATAATAATAGTGATTCTATTATACACAAAACAATATGTAATAGTATTAATCATGATGAATATGTTTACATACAAGAATTGCAATAATCCTAAAAAAAATACCTTCATTTACCCAACAACATGGTCACCCTACGGATCACGAAAATACCGAAGCAATTTGTTTTATAGTGTAAATACAGGCGCGATACACTCTTACCTTTGATGTAGAGAATTTTCCTTTATAATGTTGATTACCAAAAAAATTGTTACCTTAGTTCAAACGATCCTATAAGTAACTAAATGGTCAAAAGCAACTAAACACAAGTAACTAAATGTTCACTTAACAACTGAGTTATCCTTATCTCAGTCTATTATGAGGTTTTTTTAATGATAAGGTCGACAGAGAGGCTGACAGGCTCCCACTTGAGGAACCAAAATGTACTAGATCCAGCTTGATTGGACCAAAATGTCGGAGATCGTACTTGAACGTTTTGATCTGATGCGGTTTTTACCAATGGATGGCCTAATTTGTACTATAATAGACTTTTATTTTCAAAAAAAAAAAAACCACACACATTGCGTTTGATGTTCTACAATTGACCTCTTTTTATTTTTCTCTTTGATGTACCTCTATACATTTTTACAAATACCTTATAATTTATAATAAATTATTGCTAACTTGATTGAACTGATACCTACAACGCGTCTAGACAATCTATCTACAATCTAGACAATGAGGTCGTAAACACCACTTGATGGCATGTGGCTACCGTCGCCAGACGGGCTGCTCAAATTTTTAATGACCGCGAAACGCAGTGTGCCCTGGCACTACTTTCCAAATCCAAACCAGAGCCAACTTTGAAAAGTTCATTTTCAAAGTTGACCCTGCCGAGAATCGAACCCGGGACACCTGAGACTTTAGGCAAGCACAATTACCACTCATCTAACTGGCTCGTCATAAGTATAAGTTTTTTTAATTTTAGATATTTTTTTAAAATTTTATCAACATCAACTATAATCAAGTATATGACTTTTATTACCAAATTCTCCAAAATGTAAGTTTAAAAAAAAATCAAAGGCCTGGTTTTTGAACGATGTCCTTTCGCATATACAATATTATAGTAACATTACGTATAGTTTGAACAAATATTTTTTTTCTACAATTATTACCCTCTATACTACTCTATAGGCTAAGTAGCGGACTCCGTGAATGCATGACTTTGCCAATGATAATGTTATAAGTGACAATTAACCATTTATTTGAACAGATTGATATCGGATTTAATAAATCATAATAAAAAATATTTCTATTGTTTTATTTTGATATATAAACTGTGTGTAGACTATGGTGGATCATAGCACTGCAATCATGAGGTCCGCAATACTTCTGGCTTTGTTGGTGAGTTAAGAAATCATTTCATTTGATTTAATTTTTAATTTTTTAATTTTATTAATTAATATTTTTAAAAAAATGTTATTAAAAATTGTTATTAAAAATTTGTAATTTATATTTTTATTTTATTATAAGTACATATTTTTTCCCTATTTATTTTTTTATATTAAATTACATAATAAAAAATTATAATAAAATAATTAATTTATCTAAAGTAATAATTACCTCGGGCAAAAGATTTGCCATACAACAAGGTAATGCAGCAATCATACTTTGGACCCCTCCTAGGGGACCGAAGCTTTATCTATATATAAAATTCTCGTGTCACAGTGTTTGTAACCAAACTTCTCCGAAACGGCTTGATCAATTTTTATGAAATTTTTTGTATACGATAGGTCTGAGAATAGGTATACTTATTCTCTATACCCCTAAATGGTTGGCCCACCCCAAATTATTTTTTTTAATTTTTTGACAAAACAAAGTTTGCCGGATCAGCTAGTAGGTATTATATGTAAATATAATATATAACTTAGAATTAAATGAATAATAAATAATCATCTCATTAGCAATAAGTGAATATTAATATTCAAAAAAATTATCCAATTCAATATTTTAATTCATATGTTGAAATTGTTTTTCAGGCTGTAGCCGCCGCGAGCGTCCTGCCAAGTAAGTATATGTTGTCGTTTTGTATACTAGTATCTATATAAATATACTAGCAATCCGCTCCCGGCTTTGCCCGGCGTGCAATTTTTATTCTATCCTCGTTATATATCTCTATTTATCCCTCTTTTCAAATGTGAAAACCGAATTAAAATCGGCCCACCCATTCTCGAGTTTTTGAAGCGTACACAAACCAACTTAACATATTTTTTATAAATGTATCAATAATTTTGAAAACTGGTATTGTGTAGTAACTACAAATCTTGGTAACATGTCGCAGTATTGTATGGTTTGTGAATATATGTTGTTTATTCGAAAAAAAAATCCATTTCAGATCCAAGAATTCCCATTCCCAAGAAAGATACGGTGATTGTCACGAAAAGCGAAGGCGAAGACCATTACAAAAGCTCAGGCAGTCACTCTTCCCAATCAAGCAGTAACGAGTCTGAAGAGGAGATCGGCCCGGACGGTGCAGTAAAAAAATGGGCTTCTGCTGAAAAGAAAGGCAACTCTGGAAGCTACAAATCTGAAGGTGGTTCCAAATGGGCTAGCAAGCAGAAAGATGTCATCGGGTCCGAAGGCGTGAGACGAATCACGACTAAAAATACCGGTAAAAGTTACGGAAAAGGCAGCTCCGATAACTCTTCTTATAGTAAAAAAGGGAGCTCAAGTTACGAAAAAGATAAGAAGGGCAACGTTAAATCGACAAAAACCAAAGAAAATAGTGGTTCTCGCGCAGCATCCAAGTGGAATTCAGTAAATAAATATGATGACAAAATTGACGATAAAGTTGACAACCGAGGCAATAGAGTGACCAAAATCAAGAACACAGGTACATACAGCTCCAGAGGATCGAACCGGGGATCGTCTTGGAACAATAAGAACGTAGCCAGCGAGGAAAAGAGCAAGAGTGGAGCCATCAGGAAAACAGAAAGGTCAGAAAACCACAGCCAGAAGGATGCCAGTGATAATTTATCCAGCGGTCAATACGACAACAACAGATTAGAAAAACGAAATAAAAATGGTAAAGTAGAAGTGACTGAACGCAACAAAAGTAAATGGCAAAACAGTGGAAAAAGTTCGAGGGATTCACATGATAGCCACAAAGAAACGGGGAAAGAGAGAGATGAATGTGGAAGAGAGAAGAAATGGTCGAAAAAGGGTAGCAAGAGTAGCCACGATAGGGACTCATGGAATGACAAGGGAGAATGGGACAGCAAATCAAAGACTAAGACCAATAAAGGAGGTATTATAGGTAGACGCGGAGGAGTAATCATAGGCGGCGGTGTACGCGGACGTGGTGGTAGACGTGGACACGGTAGCTCATCGAGTAGCGGGTCCTCCAGTGGCAGCTCAAGTGGCTCAAACAGTGGTGGTAGCTCATCGAGTAGCGGATCTTCCAGTGGGAGCTCAAGTGGCTCAAACAGTGGTGGTAGCTCATCGAGTAGCGGATCTTCCAGCGGCAGTTCAAGTACCTCTAACAAAGGTGGTAGCTCATCGAGTAGCGGATCTTCCAGTGGCAGCTCAAGTACCTCTAACAAAGGTGGTAGCTCATCGAGTAGCGGATCTTCCAGCGGCAGCTCAAGTACCTCTAACAAAGGTGGTAGCTCATCGAGTAGCGGATCTTCCAGCGGCAGCTCAAGTGCCTCAAACAAAGGTGGTAGCTCATCGAGTAGCGGATCTTCCAGTGGCAGCTCAAGTGCCTCAAACAAAGGTGGTAGTTCATCGAGTAGCGGATCTTCCAGCGGCAGCTCAAGTGCCTCAAACAAAGGTGGTAGCTCATCGAGTAGCGGATCTTCCAGCGGCAGCTCAAGTGCCTCAAACAAAGGTGGTAGCTCATCGAGTAGCGGATCTTCCAGCGGCAGCTCAAGTGCCTCTAACAAAGGCGGTAGCTCATCGAGTAGCGGATCTTCCAGTGGCAGCTCAAGTAGCTCAAACAAAGGTGGTAGCTCATCGAGTAGCGGATCTTCTAGCGGCAGCTCTAGTTCCTCTAACAAAGGTGGTAGCTCATCGAGTAGCGGATCTTCCAGTGGCAGCTCAAGTACCTCTAACAAAGGTGGT
This sequence comes from Synanthedon myopaeformis, assembly GCA_944738685.1. Taxonomy (NCBI): domain Eukaryota; kingdom Metazoa; phylum Arthropoda; class Insecta; order Lepidoptera; family Sesiidae; genus Synanthedon; species Synanthedon myopaeformis. The sequence goes on from OX122943.1 coordinate 2,314,692, forward strand.
AGCTCATCGAGTAGCGGATCTTCCAGCGGCAGCTCAAGTACCTCTAACAAAGGTGGTAGCTCATCGAGTAGCGGATCTTCCAGCGGCAGCTCAAGTACCTCTAACAAAGGTGGTAGCTCATCGAGTAGCGGATCTTCCAGTGGCAGCTCAAGTAGCTCAAACAAAGGTGGTAGCTCATCGAATAGCGGATCTTCCAGCGGCAGCTCAAGTAGCTCAAACAAAGGTGGTAGCTCATCGAGTAGCGGATCTTCCAGCGGCAGCTCAAGTAGCTCACAGAGAGGAGTAAATATTTGCAAAAGAACTGGCAGTGCCACTTCTACATCAGCCACCAGTGCTAGTTCAGCCAGTAGCTCATCCGCAAAAAAACAAAGTAGCTCGTCTAGTAGCGGATCCTCCAGTGGCAGCTCAAGTACCTCTAACAAAGGTGGTAGCTCTTCGAGTAGCGGATCTTCCAGCGGCAGCTCAAGTGCCTCTAACAAAGGTGGCAGCTCATCGAGTAGCGGATCTTCCAGCGGCAGCTCAAGTGCCTCTAACAAAGGTGGTAGTTCATCGAGTAGCGGATCTTCCAGCGGCAGCTCAAGTGCCTCTAACAAAGGTGGTAGCTCATCGAGTAGCGGATCTTCCAGCGGCAGCTCAAGTGCCTCTAACAAAGGTGGTAGCTCATCGAGTAGCGGATCTTCCAGCGGCAGCTCAAGTGCCTCTAACAAAGGTGGTAGCTCATCGAGTAGCGGATCTTCCAGCGGCAGCTCAAGTGCCTCTAACAAAGGTGGTAGTTCATCGAGTAGCGGATCTTCCAGCGGCACTTCAAGTAGCTCAAACAAAGGTGGTAGCTCATCGAGTAGCGGATCTTCCAGCGGCACTTCAAGTAGCTCAAACAAAGGTGGTAGCTCATCGAGTAGCGGATCTTCTAGCGGCAGCTCTAGTTCCTCTAACAAAGGTGGTAGCTCATCGAGTAGCGGATCTTCCAGCGGCAGCTCAAGTGCCTCTAACAAAGGTGGTAGCTCATCGAGTAGCGGATCTTCCAGTGGCAGCTCAAGTACCTCTAACAAAGGTGATAGCTCATCGAGTAGCGGATCTTCCAGCGGCAGCTCAAGTAGCTCACAGAGAGGAGTAAATATTTGCAAAAGAACTGGCAGTGCCACTTCTACATCAGCCACCAGTGCTAGTTCAGCCAGTAGCTCATCCGCAAAAAAACAAAGTAGCTCGTCTAGTAGCGGATCCTCCAGTGGCAGCTCAAGTACCTCTAACAAAGGTGGTAGCTCTTCGAGTAGCGGATCTTCCAGCGGCAGCTCAAGTGCCTCTAACAAAGGTGGCAGCTCATCGAGTAGCGGATCTTCCAGCGGCAGCTCAAGTGCCTCTAACAAAGGTGGTAGTTCATCGAGTAGCGGATCTTCCAGCGGCAGCTCAAGTGCCTCTAACAAAGGTGGTAGCTCATCGAGTAGCGGATCTTCCAGCGGCAGCTCAAGTGCCTCTAACAAAGGTGGTAGCTCATCGAGTAGCGGATCTTCCAGCGGCAGCTCAAGTGCCTCTAACAAAGGTGGTAGTTCATCGAGTAGCGGATCTTCCAGCGGCACTTCAAGTAGCTCAAACAAAGGTGGTAGCTCATCGAGTAGCGGATCTTCTAGCGGCAGCTCTAGTTCCTCTAACAAAGGTGGTAGCTCATCGAGTAGCGGATCTTCCAGCGGCAGCTCAAGTGCCTCTAACAAAGGTGGTAGCTCATCGAGTAGCGGATCTTCCAGTGGCAGCTCAAGTGCCTCAAACAAAGGTGGTAGTTCATCGAGTAGCGGATCTTCCAGCGGCAGCTCAAGTGCCTCAAACAAAGGTGGTAGCTCATCGAGTAGCGGATCTTCCAGCGGCAGCTCAAGTGCCTCTAACAAAGGTGGTAGTTCATCGAGTAGCGGATCTTCCAGCGGCACTTCAAGTAGCTCAAACAAAGGTGGTAGCTCATCGAGTAGCGGATCTTCCAGCGACACTTCAAGTAGCTCAAACAAAGGTGGTAGCTCATCGAGTAGCGGATCTTCTAGCGGCAGCTCTAGTTCCTCTAACAAAGGTGGTAGCTCATCGAGTAGCGGATCTTCCAGCGGCAGCTCAAGTGCCTCTAACAAAGGTGGTAGCTCATCGAGTAGCGGATCTTCCAGTGGCAGCTCAAGTACCTCTAACAAAGGTGGTAGCTCATCGAGTAGCGGATCTTCCAGCGGCAGCTCAAGTAGCTCAAACAAAGGTGGTAGCTCATCGAGTAGCGGATCTTCCAGCGGCAGCTCAAGTGCCTCTAACAAAGGTGGTAGCTCATCGAGTAGCGGATCTTCCAGCGGCAGCTCAAGTGCCTCTAACAAAGGCGGTAGCTCATCGAGTAGCGGATCTTCCAGCGGCAGCTCAACTGCCTCTAACAAAGGTGGTAGCTCATCGAGTAGCGGATCTTCCAGCGGCAGCTCAAGTACCTCTAACAAAGGTGATAGCTCATCGAGTAGCGGATCTTCCAGCGGCAGCTCAAGTGCCTCTAACAAAGGTGGTAGCTCATCGAGTAGCGGATCTTCCAGCGGCAGCTCAAGTGCCTCTAACAAAGGTGGTAGCTCATCGAGTAGCGGATCTTCCAGCGGCAGCTCAAGTGCCTCTAACAAAGGTGGTAGTTCATCGAGTAGCGGATCTTCCAGCGGCACTTCAAGTAGCTCTAACAAAGGTGGTAGCTCATCGAGTAGCGGATCTTCCAGCGGCAGCTCAAGTGCCTCTAACAAAGGTGGTAGCTCATCGAGTAGCGGATCTTCCAGCGGCAGCTCAAGTGCCTCTAACAAAGGTGGTAGTTCATCGAGTAGCGGATCTTCCAGCGGCACTTCAAGTAGCTCAAACAAAGGTGGTAGCTCATCGAGTAGCGGATCTTCCAGCGACACTTCAAGTAGCTCAAACAAAGGTGGTAGCTCATCGAGTAGCGGATCTTCTAGCGGCAGCTCTAGTTCCTCTAACAAAGGTGGTAGCTCATCGAGTAGCGGATCTTCCAGCGGCAGCTCAAGTGCCTCTAACAAAGGTGGTAGCTCATCGAGTAGCGGATCTTCCAGTGGCAGCTCAAGTACCTCTAACAAAGGTGGTAGCTCATCGAGTAGCGGATCTTCCAGCGGCAGCTCAAGTAGCTCAAACAAAGGTGGTAGCTCATCGAGTAGCGGATCTTCCAGCGGCAGCTCAAGTGCCTCTAACAAAGGTGGTAGCTCATCGAGTAGCGGATCTTCCAGCGGCAGTTCAAGTAGCTCAAACAAAGGTGGTAGCTCATCGAGTAGCGGATCTTCCAGCGGCAGCTCAAGTAGCTCAAACAAAGGTGGTAGCTCATCGAGTAGCGGATCTTCCAGCGGCAGCTCAAGTGCCTCTAACAAAGGCGGTAGCTCATCGAGTAGCGGATCTTCCAGCGGCAGCTCAACTGCCTCTAACAAAGGTGGTAGCTCATCGAGTAGCGGATCTTCTAGCGGCAGCTCAAGTACCTCTAACAAAGGTGATAGCTCATCGAGTAGCGGATCTTCCAGCGGCAGCTCAAGTGCCTCTAACAAAGGTGGTAGCTCATCGAGTAGCGGATCTTCCAGCGGCAGCTCAAGTGCCTCTAACAAAGGTGGTAGCTCATCGAGTAGCGGATCTTCCAGCGGCAGCTCAAGTGCCTCTAACAAAGGTGGTAGTTCATCGAGTAGCGGATCTTCCAGCGGCACTTCAAGTAGCTCTAACAAAGGTGGTAGCTCATCGAGTAGCGGGTCTTCCAGTGGCAGCTCAAGTAGCTCAAACAAAGGTGGTAGCTCATCGAGTAGCGGGTCTTCCAGTGGCAGCTCAAGTAGCTCAAACAAAGGTGGTAACTCATCGAGTAGCGGATCTTCCAGCGGCAGCTCAAGTAGCTCAAACAAAGGTGGTAGCTCATCGAGTAGCGGATCTTCCAGCGGCAGCTCAAGTAACTCAAACAAAGGTGGTAGCTCATCGAGTAGCGGGTCTTCCAGTGGCAGCTCAAGTGGCTCAAACAGTGGTGGTAGCTCATCCTCAGGAAGTGGTAGCAGCACATCCGCAGGAAGCGGCGGTAGAACAATCACGAAGAAACGTGGCTCAGCATGGAGCAGCCAGGTTGCTAGCAACACAGCATCATCTGCCTCAAGAAAGTCCAGCTCATCCAAGGTTAGTGAGGTGTGCGGAAAGAAAGTAACACAGTCTACACAGACACAGACAAAAAGTAGCCAGGTGGCCTCACGCCGAGCAGCTCAAAGTGGATCTAAGCAAGAAAAGATTATTATTGGACCCTGTGGACAAAAGACCATTGAAAAATCAGTAAGCCAAAGCAGTGCTCAGTCCTCATCAAGTGCTTCCCAACAATCGTCTCAAACATCCTCAGAATGGACCGAAGAATGATCTAAATAGTTATTTATTGGCCTAGTTTTCAATAAAAATCAATACCAGTCTAGAATGTGTCGCCGCCTTATAAGATTGCTTCATTTGTTAAAATATCTAGACACATTGAAATCTACATTAGGGCCGTGGTTACTGCCGCCGATTGTCTCTTATAATTGAAGCTAGGTCTTCTTAATTTCTATCTATCATTTATTTAACACAACAAGGATATGATTTCGTTTATTTTTGTAAATTTGGACATAATGTTTTGTTTATTTTTATTTTCATTTAACAAAAATTCAAAAAATAAATTTTCTATTATATTTGGACAGCATTAAAATGTATTTTATTTCCTACGCCGACTAAACGTACCTATCCTATGAACTTTTGTTCATAGTCGTAGGTTAGTTAAAATAATTGTCAGGAGGTTCCTCACTCTGTAGCCCTAACCAACCTATAATAATAATGCATTCATTAGCTCCATACAATCACAAAACCACAGAATATATAGACAATTTTAACCTAATTGTTACATACATAAGCAATGGTTGTAACTGTATGAGACCCTGGTGCTCGTGTTAGTATTAAAAAAATACCTGTGTTAGGTCACCAGGTCCCACTCCGCAGATTTCACAAAGCGTATAATACTCACAAAAAGCAAGAAAAATAAAACAAACAAATAAATATAATTTTTAAGACTGGATTCAAAAGATAGGTACATAAATCAAAATGACATTAAAGAGTGGACGAATAATTTTTTCCATTTCTTCATAATCCAAGCTCCTACGCCATTTTGTGACTGCCGCCTTACATTTAGGAACAGGAAGAGGATATATATATTGGTATGATAGAATTTATCTTATTGTAAAGGTATCCGCCAAGGAAACAGTAAATTCGTACAGTCATTGTCACAGAGTATCTTATATGTATAAGAACCACAGTCTATAATAAACTTATCACATACACAACAGTTAGTTAAGTTCATCAGAAGAGTTATTGTATTTTTAAAAATCAAAATTAAATAATCCATTCCGAAAGAAAAAGATTTTATGAAATTGAAATATGTATGTATTATATTCTTCTTGATCTACATAATATGGAATCTAGATACATTCTTGAAAAAACTAAGACTAAATAATATAATAATGGAGACTTCCACAAGTGAAAATATTTAATATGGGATGCCATCTGCGTCGACACTTTAGCATCGTCCCCCCTTTATGGAACACTTGCCACAGCTGGTACTGCTGCGGAGGCGGCCGAAAAGCGGAAAATTCACAAATATATAGAGATATCGGCACCGGCTACATATTCATTCCCTTCGGTGTTGAATCTCTGGGTCCGTGTTGTCCTAACGCTCTTAATTTTTTTAAGATCTTATCAAAACTTTTGGTCGACATAACCGGCGATTCTAAAGCTGGCTATTACCTCGGTCAACAGATTAGTATTACCATACAACGAGGTAATGCAACCAGCATGCTTTGGACCCTGTCAAAGGGACCGATGCTTTATTATATGCTTTATTAGGATTAGGATTAGATTTTAATTAAGTGCCACTAGTTAATTTAGGCTCGAGTTCACCAACAAAAAACTAACCGTCTGATTAAGTTAATCAGATGTTTAGGGTGTTTAACCCGCATTTTAGCGATGGTGAAGAACAAAATATTATTAAACGGCTGTTAAAATTTTAAACAGCTGTTTAAAACTAACCGTCTGTTGGTGAACTCGAGCCTTAGTAACACTTTATTGTCATAAATTATTTAAACTATATTTAAATTAACTCTTATTACGTCAAAGTGACGTCACATAAGGGGGCGTCTCTGTCTAGCACTATCGCTCCTAATATAATGTGACGAATTTTATTGTTACGAGAAGGGCGTTTCAACAGATAAAAATCATCTCTAAACAATTAGATATTTGTGTTTTTATTAATGAAACCAGATGTAGCACGCGACTTCGTCGGCGTAACTTTATAAAATAGGCTGCTACTAACTGGTCCGCGTTGAAAATTACAAAAAAACATAGTTAAGCAACATAACGCCTGACTCTTTATTGCTATTACACTCTTGCCAGGCGTTAGTTTTCATGATACAGGTGATTTTAAGTAATACCGCGCGAACAGTACTTTTTTCTGGATGAAGGGTACCCTATGTCATTTCCGGTATCCCTGACAATGGGGTGTTTCAAGTATTACGTAACGCAATTTTTGAAGATTTTTGACACCTCTTCCCATCATGTAACGCGCCGTAAGCAAAATGGACTGTATGATATTAATATATTAAAAATATGTACATAATAATAAAAATATAAAATTACAAGAAGTTTACAACGCGGGCAATTCGAATTGAATGAAGTGAAACCAACTTTATTTACACATATATTCATACACACTGATACACAGATATTCATACACACTGATACACAGATATTCATACACACTGATACACAGATACGCACACACACACAGGCAGGTCATACTTATAGTACCCTTATTTTGCGTCGGGTATTAAAAAAATTAACAATGACAAGCAAACCATAATGGTAGACCAACTGTCGGCGAAAATATGCAACTTGGCATTTCAAATAATGATTAAACAAACAAATTGGTTTTACAAATAAACACATAAATTATTGCAATTATTCAAATATTTCTTTTATTCGCCATTTATTTATGAACTAAATATAAAATGTTATTGTACTGCAACATTTGTGCAATCAATATGTAACGTAAACGCGACCGAACTCGCTCATTAGCAATGGCATTAGCAATAGTTCATACATGTAAGTACGGAACACCGTACAGTATGGTCCTTCGAGCACTGAGGGCACAGTATGGTCCTTCGAGCCGGATTTGAACCAGCTACCTATGGATTCGTCATGGTAATACCAGTCTCGACATCGAAATAATAAATACATATATTAAATACAAGTTCGCTGAGTCTCGAGCACTATAATACTCGTAGGTAGGTACTGTGTCCTCCGTGCTCGAAGATATGTATATGTGCTGTGCTACGGGAAGCTATAATTAAAATTATAAACTAACCCCCGACTATTGTGTTGCTAAGGAGTTAGGTATCCGGCAGTCTACTTAATGCTGCAGCATCAGGTCAAGGTTGCCACATCATGGAAATACCACCGTAGTAACAATATACCAAATTTCACATATGTATTTAAAATTATTCACAATAACTATCTTTGCTTGGTCATCATTTTCTCTTTTTCATAAAAGAAGTCCCCTAGTGACCAAAGACTACAATTAGACTACACGGCGTTGTCATCGTGCGACGTATTGTTGCCGACGTGTTTTTATTGGTTTTAACTCCTCCAAATTGTACTAAAAAATAGCTCTAATTTAGTACCTAAATTATTTTTGCTAAATGAGGTAGGTAATTAATTAATTATTTAGTTCCGTTGCTTGCCGTGGGACTATTATGTAATGAATACTAATGAACTCTCTTTACCACTTGGATATTCTAGTTAGAGTCAACACGGACAGATGTCGCCACTTTCAGTTTGATTTAATTCATACTCTCGCCGAAGGATGTCACCATACCGAGAGGTTATAGCGCGGTATCGTTTCGTTTCTCAGTATACAATGGTCCTTTCATATAAATTTTGAGTATCTTGCTCTTATTGAGCCCAGAGAAACCCTCTGGTGTTGCTTGTGTTTATTTTTGAATACAAAACCACCGGCTCACGGTCGGATTTGTATAATAAATAACTAAAAAAAAAAGCATACGATATATAATCGTGTAGACGTGTATCGATTTATCGATACAATAAGTTGCGATTCATTACGATACGATAAATCGATAGAAAGTGACGTATCCGGTATCGGTGAACCCAACTCCAAGAAACTACCAAACAGCGAGTAACAGGCTATATTTTTATTTTTATTTAAATGATCCTCGGGAACAGTACTTTTTTCTGGATGAAAGGTACCCTATGTCCTTTCCTGTATCCGTGACAATGTTTAGCACACGAATGGGTAATAATACTGACGTTTGGGTGCAACACTAAGTAATGACAAATTAATTAATATACATTCATGACTTCATGTTCTATTATTAGTTGTATTCGATTTTGAAATTGTTGTATTTGGCAGAATAACATATAGTTCAATGTATTTGGACCATTTGTCAATTACGCTATGTAAGATCTTACCGTATCTTAATTTTTTGGTTCTATCTACACATATACATTCTATTTAAATATAAGTTGGTGATTTCGATTAGTACTGAGTACTACATTTAGGTAGTACTGAGTATAGTCAGTAAATAAGGCTACATTATAAAATTTTGGATAACAATTTATACTTGAATCTAATTTATGTATATGTACATAGAATTACAATTTTCTAACAGATGTCGCCTCTAATTGTAGTTTCCTGAGTAACTACAAGATGTCGCTGTTTCTTGAGCTTATATCTCGCTATCACTGTTTACTTTTTGTTGGGACTGATTGCTCATTTTAAAATATCTTATACAGGGTTCTATCCCACTTCTGATTTGATATAATTCTTAGTAATTATAAATTTTTGAATGAGAGGTGCTTGAACGCCTCTTAGTTTTTTCGTTAATAGCTAACAGTTTTTTTTTGTTAATTTAGCCAAACAGCTAATTGCTTAAATTTAGCTGGCTAAATAGTTATAAAAACGAAATTTAAGACATTTATAAAAATATGTATCATGTATGTACTTATATAATTCAAAACTTAAAAAAAATTTGCTCAGTTTCGTTTGCATAAACGTCAAAAATCGTCCTACGTATTCGTTTATCAGTTAAATAAATAAAGCTAAATGCATATTGTATGTATGTATAGGCTACGTAAATATCTAATCCACTATAGTAACCATAGATAACTAATTCAGCTGACAGCTAACCGTAATTACCCAAACCAACTATCGAAAGTATCGAATATCGATAGTAGTTGTCATGTTAGCTGATAGTGCTGTTAGCCATTAGCCGTTTTTTTTGATGACGATATATTTAGCTGCGGCTAAATATCATTTAGCCGCTAAAAACCGTGGGTGAGCTAAATAGCTAACAACCCTATTTCTTAATCTTTACAATCTTAATTCTTAAATAAAATGGTAGACCTAGGCTGCCTAAATTTTAGCCCCACTACTCCCCCCACCCGCCATGTCTGAATTGAATTTTGGTTTGGAATATTGGAAAGGAATGGAATATCAATAAAATTAATTTCTTAATTAGGCCTACACTTATTTTCATAAGGAAGAACCATGCAAAAAATCACGCGTTAGAAGTAACGCGGGCACTAGCTAGTTAAGGGGCTCTTGTTAAAGCATACAGTCTCTTTATTAAGCATAAATGTAACGATAGCGCGTTATAACTTGCCGGGACGGCGCCATCTATTGGCTGAAAACCGAAACGATAGATGAAATTCATACAAATCACAGAATAGATTTATCACAATTAGCTCTGTGCACGACTTTAGCGCCACCTAGCGTCCGCAACTTTGTTGGTTCTTACGTTTTAAAATTTAATCGCGACATTGTGACAAAATATTATTATAATCCAAAATTATCTATTAATTTATTTCCAAAATATTATTATTTTATAATTTATACCTTGATTTGGGTGGAGGAAAGGGTTGTTAAATCATTTTTGGTCATTCAAATTAAATGAGGTAAGTAAAATTTATTCAAAAAGTGTGTTTTATTTTGAATATGTCAGGATTTGTTTACTTCATTTTTAGTTGTAGTTTTACTGTAAAACAAGAAGATAAGGTTACTTTAATGGTTTCATTCATTAATAATAAACATATATAATCGTTCCTGTATCGCTAGTGATAAATTAAATATCGTTTTCAGATCGAAATGAGAATTATTTTAAGGACCGGGTTTGTGAGTATCACTCACAATATAAAATTTCAACCACAAACCGTCTTTAAAGGAAAATTGTTAGTTTCTGCTGGACATGTCCGTGGTGTAGAGGAATTAAGAACAAAGCAAGGACAGAGTTCAATAATTCAAGCTCGTATCATAAGACAAACATCTATTACTTTGACACCTTACAAAACAATTAATCTCCGTTTGAAGTCAGAATCAGTTTGATTGAGTTTTAATAGATTTTAGTTGGTTGAGGTGCTAGTCTGATGGTAGTTGTAATTGCAGGGAGAAATTAACCAACTAATTTTCTATTTACAGTTTATTCACAATTTTCATATTACAACACTGCACTATACAATTTATCTTAATTACACACGACAAACACTATCACACACACTACCCACACTACACTTCTTTGCTGTACTATATATTATATTTACAATTTATATTTTTCGTTTTTAGCAAAATATTTTAGCTTTTTTCTCATGTCACATTCCGTCCGTCTCTTCTCTGCGCATACCCGTTACCCGGCAACCGGAGTTGTTAGAACGCGTGTCCATTGGATATTTTCTAAATCAGCGCGTTTCCATTGTCTACGGTAACGGGTACCGCTACAAGATGTAATATTTAAATATTCATTTGATTGTAGATGAATGCAACACGAGTAATGACAAGTGTGAAATGTGATTGCGATTATTAAAATTAGGTAACCAAGTCTAAACTGATTACTTTGAGATATGACAGATGATAGCTCCAACTTTATTTTTACTTTTGGCCACTATGAGCGCTGCGATCGATTATATTACCCCCACTTAGTACTTCGCACCCAGCGAATAGCTAGAAAGTTTAATTTAGAAAAATGGTCAAACCAACCAACCTATTAGAGGTATACCAGAATTTGATCTAATAAAAAAAAAATGTTTAAAATCATAATAATTATTCATATGTAAACCTCGTATAAATAGATACTTAATATGCCGACTAATTTTAAAGACAAATAAAAATTAAATAGTACTTATATCAAAATAGTTAAATCAAATTTCCTTATAATCCAATCAATTTTAGGGATTTTCAGTTTTTCTCGATTTATTACCAAGGACCTGTTTTACAGTAAAAGTCACTTTGTACTCTTTTTAATTAGCTTAAATTTGCAAACGCATGAGAATAATTTAGTCTTGGTAGGCCAAATAGTTTCAAAGATACATTGAACTATATGTTATCAAAGATACGACTATTCAAAGGTTTGAAAAATTTCTAAAAAAACATATGTAGATATTATGCAGAAAAATTTTACCCTTAAGAAATGGGTTTATGGCAAAAGCTACCTTATAAGTTATCTAAGTGCACTAAATTTCCAATGAAATGAGATAAATTAGGTCTACATAGACCTGATAGTTTCTGAAATACAGCTGTTCAAAGTTGTTTAAGTAGTATGTAAAGTGAAGTACGCCTTGTTAGAGAAATAAGCATTTTAATTTATAAAAATAAACATTTTAGTAATTAAAACGTTAATATTTAAAATGTATGTAATATTATAAAACACCTCATTGTATATTAATGTACAGTAATATAATAATAATTATTTTTTATTGTAATTTAATGTGATTCTTTTGTTTCACTATATATTTTCTTTTTGTCTGTCAATTCCCTCTTATCTTCGACGTATTTCTCGTCTTCGTCAGACGAGGCTTGGAATCCAAACTTTTGGCCAGCTAAAATTATTGCCTTTGTTTTAGTCTTGGTTTTTTTGCGTTCGCCTTCCGTGTGAGATTTCTTTTCCTGAAACAAAAGTAGTCCATCAATTAAACTGGACAATAATTCATACGTTTCTATTTGTACCTATTTAATTATATTAATTTATTATTATTAATAAAACAATAAAGCTATAATTAAAAATAAGGCGACGGTAGCCACCTACCACCAAGTGGACCGTCAGCCTGTGTCGACCTTAACATAAAATTAAATAAAGATTTAAATTCTCGCACAAATTATATCTCTTTTATTTAGTACTAGCGGGCCGCCCCCGGCTTCGCGTGGATTTTTTTATATACAGGTAGATAAAACCTTTCTCGTTTAACGTTCTCTTCCGCAGTGAGGTTAAACTATGTTTAGTTTATATTGTATTGTATATATGTACTTTTATTTTGTTCATAATTAATTGAAAATATTGTAAGTAATTGTTATTTTATTATTTTAAAGATGACAAAAAGAATCTTCGGGGTTAATCCTCGATCATGAGATAGTCATCATCTTGACCTTTGTTTTTCCCTTTGAAACTTTAATAAAATATATAATGACAATTGAAAGAGTTCCTTGGAGAAACGTAATTGATAAATAAATATTTTGCTTATGATTTTGAAGTATGTATTTAGTTGGTAAGCCTTTTAAAAAATAAATAAAAAAATAAATAAACCCTGTCTTGATTGGAAACTCAAAATGTATATACTTACAACACGTTCCGTCTCTTCTCTGTGTATATTGGATTTCTTACAATCTCCTTTCTGCTCAACATTTTCATTTGACTCGCTACCTTTCACTGTCTGATCTTCTTCTCTCTTTAAAACGTTATTACTGCTACTCTCTTTTTCTGTGACGTGGATATTGCTAAATAAAGGTTTCAAAGGCTCTGGAAAAATAAGGTACACTATCATAAAGACATAGAGACCTTCAAATATTCACCCTATTTATGGGAATAATAAAAATACTTTGACTCGATAAATACACTGGAGCGCAAATATAAAGGGTCGGTTAGAAAATCTTCAATATCTTAAAAAGTATCTGACCTAGCTTTTATGAAATAAAGACTAAATTAAAGCTAAACTAAATAAATTTTATTTTTATTTAAACACATTAAAATATTCTTTAATTTAGTCTTTACTTCATTGATAGCTAGGTCAGTTACTTTTGAAGATAATGATGATTTTCTAACCGAGACTTTTTCTTTGCGGTCAGGTCGTTATTACTACTGTTAAGTACTATTTACTCTATGTTATTACTCATATATTTTCTTTTTCAACGCGGACGAAGTCGCGGGCGTTATAAATAACATTCAGCTTTGTTAAAATCAATCTTGTATATTAAAATATGCCTATTGTTTCATTACGCCAATAACATTAAGACAATTGTTATGTGCTTATTATAGAAGATAAATAAATTAATATGCATACATTTTATTCATAAGTTGAAAAATAAATTGTGTGTTTTTTTTTTATAAATAAACAAAGAGTTTATAAGTAAAATCTAGCATTGTTTATGAACTATAAAAATTATATTCTAAAACATTCTAATTATTATTATTAGTATTATTCTAGTTTTTTTAAATGTTAATGTTAAGACATGCTGACGGTCCACTTGATGGTAGGTGGCTACCGTCGCCTAAAACACAAGCAACGCCACAGGTGCTGCAAGTGCGCTGCCAACTATAATAGGATTAGGGATAAGGAAGGGATGAGGTAATGGGCTCTGGCACTCACTCACCGAAACACAACAGCACACATGCTGTTATTTCACGGTGGTTATCTGTAAGGGGGCCGTTACTGCCGCCAGACGGGCTGCCAAATGATTTTGAAACGAATCAGACATTTAATCTACATTTTATAAAATTTCTCAGATCATAGCATTCTAGTTCTGACTCCGGGGTCTCGGGATCGATTCCCGCAATGCCAACTTAGGAAATGAATTCTTCAAAGTTGACTGGTCTGGGTGTTTAAAGGTGTCTGCCCACTACACCGTTGTCTGACACGTTCCTTAGCTTAGCACGGTCGTGGTTTGGTACGGTGCGATGGGCAGACACCTTTAGTAAGTAGCTCGTCTGAACAATTCCTACAATAATAATAAAGTAATAATAAGGTAATAATAATAAGGCAACCAACTACCTTATTATAAAACAATATTAAACCCTGTCTTGTCTGTATATTCGCGATAATCTCAAAAGTTACCTACTGAACGGATTTTAATGCGGTTTTCATTAAGGCAGAGAGCATGGTTACAGTCACCAGACGTGAAGTCCGATTTACTATAACTGAAAAACTGAGTCACTGCCACTACCTACTTATACCTACTTTATAATATATCTTTTATTAACTTTTGTATAAGATCAATAAGAAAAAATAAATCGTTTTTACAACTTTACTCGTCTGTTGCAACTTACCCTTTTTCAATGGAGACTTTGAATTTAGAAGGCTGCCGTCGAGAAGAGTACTCTTCGGTTCTGCAACTGTTTATATTTAGGTAAGTATGTATATATAAGCGAGGTTATGGAGACAACGTAAATGATGTAAAAAACTTTCAGGGGTTCATAACATTTTTTTACTAGTATTTATCTATACTAATATTATAAAGAGAGAAGATTTGTATAAACTCAAAAACTAGTGGACCGATTTTGAAAATTCTTTCTACCCATAGAAAGCTACGTTATCAACGAGTAACATAGGCTATATTTTATAAAGTTACGCGGGCGACGTCGCGTGCAACAGTTGGACTGCTGGACATAGGCCTCTCCCATATTTTTTCCATAAGACCACCGAAGCAGCCTAACCGAGCGTCGACCCGCGGCCATCTTATGGTCGGTATAACAAGGGTCCGTGACCTCCATTCGAGAACCTTCGGCCCCCATTGACACTTAGTACAGACAAACCTACTCAGTGGCGTAGCGTAGTGGGGGCGGCACTTTTTAGGGGGCGGCAATATTTCACAATAAATAATAAAAATATTTGAACCATTTCATATTTTTATCGCAACTACAAATTCGGACCGATTGAAAATTAGCACGGAATTTTCATTACTTATTCTGTGACGAATTCGGGGAATCCCCTTTCTTTGAATGATATTTTGTAGCGACTGCTGGCAACACCGTCTATATACTGGACTTGCGGGGATTCCCCGTATTTTATTTTGTGCTTGGATTGTTTATGACTAATAATCAGAGTTAAAGTGTGCGTGCGGGGCGTATGCACGCACACTGTCACACCATGCATGTACACGTCTAAACACAACCAAGGGCCAACAGCGCTCGTGATTTGCAAGAACTTTAGGTTCTTGCAAATCACGAGCGACTGGTAAGTCCCTTCAATTCAAAGAACTAAAACTTAGATAAACTTTTTTATTTAAAATCTAACCTGTATAATGCAAAATAATGATGACTGTTCTAGAATTAATGTATGTAATGTATAGGGCGCCAGTGCATACTCACTTTTGTTCTTATAATATTAGATAGTATAACATGCAGGTACTTACGTGACATTAAGCAGATTGTCGCTAAACTCGTAGACAACTTTATTAAAAAAAAAAGAAGCATTAAAACAAATTTCAAGTTTATTTTTTCAATTAAAAATATATTATATACCTAATTACTAGCTGACCCGCCAAACGTTGTTTTACCAAAAAATAAAAATAAAAATTTTGGGGTGGGCCACCCTTTAAGGGGGTGGTTACTGCCGCCAGACTTAGCTGCTCAAATGACTATGAAACGCGGTTCTATTACTGCTCCAACTTAAAGTCGTCGCGGGCAATAGCTAATATTTAATAATTTCAAATACTCACAATAATTGAGTGATATTTCATTTTTAATATATTTTAAACAAACAAATTCACCGTCTTTTACGTTCAAACAATTATTTCTTTCTATGATTATTTCTATTGAAAAAATATTGCTTGAATGTTGTTGGTATATATCTATATTTAGAAGAATAATATAATAACTAAGTAAGTACTTAATATACCTAAGTATTATGTAAAAGTAAATAGGTGTACTTAAGTATGGTTTATATATATATAATTTTTCATTAGAAAATAACAATAGCGCTATGATTTACTTAGGTGTCATATTAATGCGTGGCCTATTATTAAACGTAAATGTATTGTTTTTATAATAATAATAATAATAAGCCTTTTTATTTAAACCATGAATGCATTAACAATAACATAAATTAGAAATTGGAATTAATTACATTTAAAAAAATAAAATAAAATAAAATAAATAACTTGCAACATCTAAATATCTGTAGGTTAAAAAAGAAAAGTTAAGATTCATGGCCCCTTTTGGTATAGGCCTCCTCCAAGTGCCTCCATTTGCTTCTGTCAGTGGCCACGTCCATCCAGTCTCTCCCCGCCGTCTTCTTTATGTCGTCGCTCCATCGATTTCTAGGCCTGCCTCTGGGTCTTCTTTGTCCTGGACCTTTCCAATATGTTGTTTTTTTTATCCATCTGTCCCCGGGCATTCGGGCCAGGTGTCCCGCTCATCTCCACTTTAAGCTTAGTGCGTGTTGTACTGCATCAATGACTTTTGTTTTGTCTCTTATATCCGAGCTTTTTTGTTTATCTATGAGTCTAAATCCCAGGATGCTTCTTTCCATAGCGCGCTGGCACGAACGTAATTTATTTATAATATTTTTGTTGTAAGTCCATGTTTGGGCACCATACGTAAGACAGGGTAGTATTATACTTTGAGTACAAATAAATCGTTCGGAATAAAAGGTAACTCAAACTCAAATTCATTTATTTGCTAAAAAAAGCGGTACAATATTGATGGTTTCATTTAGGTACCCGAGAGTTGGAACGTGCAACACATTGACACATTGCGCATATATATATATATATATTATATACCTCTTATTTTCATTTTTACAGACATTTCAGATCTCCATCCAACAGATTTCATAAACATTGCGAATTTGGTTAAAATATAACCATTTTTTCAACATACTGTATATCAAAAATGCATTGTTGTGAGTACTGTGAACGTGACAACTTTAGTCAAAGGTACACTAGCGCCAAGCCAAAATTCTCGTGACTGAGAAGGAATTATCAATTACTGCTCAATAATCAACCTCGGCAAGTGTGTAGAATTTTCTAAAACCTTTTATGAAGTGTTTTATATTGAGACTCGATGCAACAAAATTGGATCTAAAGAAATATGGCCACTTTTCTTTAGATCCCATTTTGTTGCTTCGTGTCTTGCGTCTTTTTTCCCAATTATCTTTATATTTGAACCCAAAGGGGTCCTCTATATATTTGAACCCCTTTGTTTAATATTAAGTTTTCGGTTTGTCTGCAACTGGTTGTATTTTTCCTGACGGTTGTGGAAAATTAGTTAAAATACTTAATTAAATTAATTCGCTTCCGTCCGGTGTTCCGGTTGTTGTAATTATTATATCGATATATCGTATCGTAATGAATCGCAACTAATTGTATTGTATCGAATATCGATCGATATATATATATATATATATATATATATAATATATCGGGTATGCTTTTGTATCAATATTGTTAATATCGTATTGAATTTATGAAATAAAACTATTTCTTATTATTCATAGTTAGCTATTTATTAATTACATCGAAGTTAGTATAGGGTGTCAAAATTGTATTAATGACAAAATGTATTTCGTTTGTGATACTTAAAAAAAATACCAGATTTAGTTGAAACTCGTTTTATTTGCTATTGTTTTAAAAAGTGGTTTTTGTATTTTTATTTATGAAAAACAACTTATCGTAAATGCGCGCCATTCGATTCTTCACACTCATTTAACCTGGAGCTAAAATTTTCAATCACTCGCTGGAGCATGGCCTTTGGTATAGCGTTGATTTCATCTGTTATTCTTTTCTTTAAAACATTCAAATTTGGGTTTGAAGATTTTACTTTTTAAGAAGCCCCAGAGGAAAAAATCAACAGGCGTTAAATCTGGACTCCTCGGTGGCCAGTTGATATCACCTCGACGACTTTCCATTGTCCTCCAGAACTCGACTCACAATAACAATTTTGTACGGGTGGAAGTTTAAATCTTTGCGAATAATTCATTGAACCGTGGATTTATTCAAATTTAGAGAATCCGCACACAATCGTAGTGACTGTCGTGGTTCGCGCATAACAGACTGGTTAACGCGGTCGACAGTTGATTTATCTGTTTCGTAGAAGTCCGAAAAATTAGTCGACTGGTTACTATCTGGTTCGGGGGGGGTCTTAGGTTTATGTCACGTAGTCTGTTTTTACATAACTTTTTTCTTCTTGATAATATATTTTTCACTTGTAATTAATAATATGCACGCACTCTTGGCGTCACGCGGCAAGCTCCGTTATAATAAAGACAAATACGAGTCAAATTCTTTAATTTTTTTTTTACTTTCTGTTTGCAAAAAATGATTTATAACCATATCTATAAATTACTACGTAAAAACTAGAGGAGGGGTTGGGGGTTAGAAGGGGGATGTGAAAACTGGAAGGAGGAGGGGTAACAAATTGTAAAAAAAATGCGTCACGTATCTAGTATGGTATACGTTCCCTTATCTAGAAATGAATCTCTTTGCTTTCAATAAAATCAATACAGTCCAACATGAGACGCTCATAGAACGCTCTATTTAATCTTATCCGTTTTGCCGGCCGCCCTTATCTTCCTCTTGTAACCCTGATGTATGATCCTCGTGTGGTTGAAGAGTGCCGCGGACTGTTTGAATGTCTTACCGCAGTCTGTGCACATGAACGGACGCTCGGTCGAATGTATCTGTCTGTGGTTCTTCAACATCTCCATGGTCTGGTAGGAAGTAGAGAGCATTTTTTTTTTATTATTATTTATTTATTTATTTATTAAAAGTTATCGTAATAATATTTACATTGTCCCAATTTAAACTGGAAATCACATTACTTAAGTCTAAATGACTTAACCTTAGTAAATAATATAAAATAACTATCTGACACCAGAAAATGTTGTTTTGCCAAAAAATATTTTTTTGGCAAAAAAATAAAAATAAAAATAAATAAAATTTAGGGGTAGGCCACCCTTATCACTTTTAGGGGTATAAAAATCGTTCAAGCCGTTTTAGTTACAAACTCTGTGACACGAGAATTTTTTATATAGATTAAATTTTTAGTAATATATACATTCATATATAGATAGTGGATATATCATTATCATGATGTTCAGAGTACCTATTATCATGATGTATGATCTGAGTCATGGATGTTTTGTATTTATAATATGTATGTATTTACATAAAAAAAGTAATCTATGTATTATATCAACTGTCTGGTATCCATAATACAAGCATTAGTTGCTTACTGTGGAATGTGTGAATATTTTGAAAAATAGATAGTAGCCGATTCTCAGACTTACTGAATATGCATATAAAATTTCATAAGAATCGGTCAAGCCGTTTCGGAGGAGTATGGGAACGAACATCGTGACACGAGAATTTTATATATTAGATAATATACGAATGTTCTATAGACGTGCGAGGGTATAATTATGTATATATGAGTATAACTTGAAAGTATATTTTGAGTGAAAATTAATTAATTAATATTATTAATGTGAGCGCAGCGCACTTGCAGCTTGCAGTGTTATATGATAACTTATTTAGCATTAGCAATTACATTACAGGTACAGGCAGATTAAATAGAATACTTGACATAAAAAAAGATATGTATGAATGTTGTATGTAATTGTAATATTTGTATTATTGTAAATGTATCGTGTTTAAATTTATGTTGTAATGTAACACATTTTATTGTAAATTTTAATGTATGTATGTAAATTTGTAAATCTATACTAATATTATAAATGCGAAAGTATGTTTGGATGTATGGATGTTCGTAACTCTTTTACGCAAAAACTACTGAACCGATCACCACGAAATTATGCATACACGTTGTCTGAGACATCAGAAAGGAAATAGGGTACCTTTCATCGTTTAACGCGGACGAAGTCGCGGGCACCAGCTAGTGTAGTGTGTAGTTCTTTCTTTTGTCAAAAAATAAAATAAAAATATACTCGTACATTTAAATTTTAATGGATAACAAAACAAAAATAAAGTTTTTTTTAATAAATTTTAAAAAAGTTTAGGATTCTTTCGAATCTTAACTTTTGCAAAAATACACGTTTCGTACGTGAGTGAGTAAGGTGACGAGTCTAATTACTGACATTCAGTATTTAACCGGAGACGACGAAACGTTAGCGACATATAACCTCGCTGAACGCCGCCATCTAGTGGTCACTTTTGGAAGCACTGTGTAAACCTAGTTAGCAAATAGATGTCGCAACTTTCTATTTATTTATTTTTGTTTACTATTTTTATTAATTTTAGAATCACAATAATTACAGATTAAATATTTATGAAATTTTAAAAATATTTATATATTTTTTTATTTTTCAAAACATCAATTCCATTTTATCTCTGTGTTTATTTTATTTCTATTGATCTATTAATTACCCTATTGATTATAATATTGATCTATTAATTATTGATTATAATATTGATCTATTAATTACCCTACTATTTAATAATAAGCAATTTGATCCCGTAGACAAACTTGCTTTCCAGTTTTATGGGACAATGTTAATATTATTAAGATAACTTTTTATGTATGATAAATAAATAAACGTTTTTTTTTTTTTAAAAAGGTACACATTTCAAACACCTTAACTAGTTGTTGCACGCAACTTCGTTACCTCTATTTTAAACTAGATATACGAGCTGGAAAAATGTAATAGATTCGTGTGGGATTTTCAAAAAACGAACTGCAGAGCGCACGAGGTTGTGGACACAGCTAATTTTTTTTTTTTTTTTTTAAGTTCAAGAAGATCGACGGACAGGCTGACGGTCCACTTGGTGGCTAACGTCGCCTGTAACACAAGCAACCTTAGCAAGGACTAAGGATAAGGGATAAGGAAGGGATAAGTGGTATTATATTTTACAAAAAAACCGTGAAAAAATATCTATCTGATGGTGTTATCCATATAAGAAATCGTTTCGTGGCTTTGGAGGAGTTAGCAGATACACAGTAAGCGCGAAGAGCGACTTTAAAATTATACTATACTAGCTGGTGCCCGCGACTTCGTCCGCGTTGAACGATGAAAGGTACCCTATGTCCTTTCTGGTGTTCCAGACAACGTGTATGCAAAATTTCATGGTGATCGGTTCACTAGTATTTGCGTGAAAGAGTTACAAACATCCAAACATACTTTCGCATGTATAATATTAGTACGGAAGTGCGGACTAACTGTTGCACGCGACTTCGTTCGCGTAAAACTTCATAAAATATAGCCTGTGTTACTCGCTGATAATGTAGCTTTCTGTGGATGAAAGAATTTACAAAATCAGTCCAATAGTTTTAGAGTTTTTTCTTTAGAAACATACAAAAATACAAATCTTCTCTATATAATATTATAGTACAGATATAATTAATAAAGATTAGTTAGACAAATAATTCGTGAGTACTTACGAAAAATTTCTTCGAACATTCGGTGCACGGATAGTTTCTTGGCCTCGCGATACCGTGATGCTTCTGATTGTGATTTCGGAGTTTCCAAAACGATATGAACACCTGTTTGAGATTTTTTTTTCAAATGTTAAGATCGGCAGACAGGCTGACGGTCCACTCGATGGCGGGTGGCTACCGTCGCTTAGAACACAAACAACGCCACAGGTGATGCAAGCGTGGTGCCGAGACCATAGAAGGTATAAGGATGAGGGATAAGGAAAGGGTAGGGTTAAGGGGGCTCTGGGGTCCCTTACTCACCCAAGGTACTGCTGCCGCTCTGTAAGGGGGTGGTTACTGCCGCCAGACGGGCCGAACAAATGACTGCGAAACGCAGTGTGCCCTGCTGCCACTAATTAAAATATAAATTTAAACTTTTAAGGGGACACTTTCCAATTCGAGCATCTTAAAAATTCCATACTATGTAATTTAATGATTACTCATCAGTTACAAGACATAAGAATCTTATGAGACATAAAAAGGTTTAGATTGGAAACAAAAAAAAATTGAAATTTATTTCGTATCTATTATAATTAATTTATAAAACGTGCTAAAATTGTGACATTTTCGGGGGTTATAAATTCTTGTAATTACTGACTGAAAACCAAAAATATTTTTCCATGAAAACATCCTAGCTTTAGTTTACATTTAAAATTGGGATGTCAATAGCTACCATCTATAAAGGTTTTTCTAAAATATTTGAATTTCTGGCGTATTTTTTGCGAGTTGAATGAGTGGCGCGAATCTGTTGCTTCGCATTCTGTCTTCGGTTATTCGCATTATCATAAGTTGAGTAAACAAATTCTCCCAATTTTTCCCAATTCCCAATTATTATGCTGAGTTGAGTTGGAGTCGATTTGTGACAGGGGTTTTGTGTGTGTCTTTTAATAGCTGACCCGCCACCAAATGTTGGTTTTGCCAATAAATTAAAAAAAATTTTTTTTTTTGGGGTGGGCCACCCTAATCACACCTATAACAAATAGTTTACGACCTATTCTCAGACCTACCGAATATACATAAAAATTTAATAAAAATCGTTTCGGAGGAGCTTGGTCACAAACACTGGGACACGAGAATTATATATATATATATATATATATATAATTAATTACAGAATAGAATAGAGTAAATTTTACTTGTGGCAAAAGAGATTAAACCTCGGTGGTTTTTAGTGTTACCATTTTACATGTTATTTTGTCTTAAAATGGTTAAATATTACAAATAAATAAATAAATAAATAAATAAAACATATAAAAACTTACATAGGTAACATAATATAGAAAGACATACACAAATTTCCCCGGCCACAACTCCGGCTCAAACTCAATTGAATAAATTTTATTCGTATATATATATATATATATACAAATAAAATTTATTCTTATTCAAATAACTGTCACTGAGTTGCCACGCTCGTACAGCGCCACCTTAAGTACAAATTTGGAACGAAGGGGAACAACGAACGAATAGAGCAGCACTTTTTGATCAGAAGACATTTACCTTATTACAAATTTCGCACTTGAACTGCGACTTTTTCAAATGGAAGTAGTTATTGTGCTGTTGCCAGTACACTTTTGAGGCGAACTTCTTATCGCAATCAGGACATTGAAATCTGAAAAACAAATTATGTTAAATGCGTGTGTCTGTTCGTTTTATAATTAAAATTGACAATATTAATTATGATTGATGAATAAAATGGATAATTATGCATTATGCTGAATTTGAGCCGGAGTTGTGGCCGGGGAAATTTGTGTATGTCTTTCTATATTATGTCACCTATGTAAATTTTTATATGTTTTATTTATTTATTTATTTATTTATAATATTTAACCATTTTAAGACAAAATAACATGTAAAATGGTAACACTAAAAACCACTGAGGTTTAATATCCTTTGCTACAAGTAAAATTTACTCTATTCTATTCTATAATTAAATTTTAATGTTACCGAAAACAAACAAAAAAATAGTTTTTAGAATTTTTGTCTGTTTGCCTCTTTTTTTATTAAGGTTTGCTCTTGGCCAGCAATATCTAGCCGTGCAGAAAAGACGAGGCCAACGATGGAGCGAGCTAACCCAAAAAATGTCTATTCACTTAAACTTTAAAAAGATTTAAGTTATATATATATGAGTTCCAATCCTGGTGTCTCTGCGTTCAGAAACGGTTAAACGGATTTAAATGAAATTTGTCACACAGATAGTCTATTACCTGGATTAACAATAGGTTTTTTATCATAGAAAAATGTTAGGTATATGTAGGATTTTAAAGCGCGTAAGAAGTTGCAGGGACACCTAGTGGGAAGGCTGTTATCAGCAAAAAAAAAACTTATCTAACCTAACCAATAAATAATTGATCAGTTAAGAAACCTACTTGATCTACAAGTAGATACTACGTCAGCCAAAAAAAGTTGAGAAATTTTGTTGATAAAAATATTTATTCCTATACTAGCTTGTGCTCGCGACTGCGTTCGCTTTGAATTATAAAGCTTTGAATTATAATCGCTTGTAATATAAAGGCCTGACATTTCTATTGCTATCACGAAAGTGGCGCCAACACATTTTTTTATAAATTTAGATAATCCCTCGGGAACAGTACCTTTTTCTGGATAAAAAGTACCCTATGTCCTATCCTGTAACCTTGACAAGGTGAATGTAAAATATCACGATGATCGATTGAGTAGTTAAGGCGTGAAAAGGTAACAGACTGACAGACAGACAGACAGAGTTACTTTCACATTTGTTGGAAGATGATTAAAAACGTCTTAGTTTTATGTAAAAATTAATTATTAAAAAGAAAAATAGATGTTGCTGTGTACATAGTTTTATTGATATTCGTCTTTAATACAATACATCAAAATCTTTAATGTTTATTCCTTTAATGTTTTAAAATAAGAAATATATAAAAAGAGTATATTTACAAAAAAGGTTAACTATTCAATTAGTATTTTTTGGTGGAAAAGGCATATTATTCACTTAATGAGTTCCTGAATGATGATACTATATAGTGCGAACGGTGCACAAGCTATGTCTTGCTTAAATACAGCATAAAAATAAATAAAAATAAAATAAAAATACAATAATTATTAAATTATCCTGGAGGAATTAATATTAATTTTAGATGCTTTTTAAATTTGCACACCGCTTTTCGGGTTGAATATGTGGACAATATCTATTTAAATTTACAACAACTTATGTATAACTATATTCGGCATATAAATTATTTTTGAATTTGAATTTGAATTTGAATTTATAACAACATTTATAATATAAGTATGGATTCTTACGGTTCCTCCGAGTGATTTCCACTTTTCCTCAAATGATCTCTATACACATGTATGCTCTTGTACTGAATGTGACATTTGGCGCAGTAGGCCAACTGCTTCGCTATTTCTTCGTTGTGCGTCACCATATGACTCTCCAGGCGGGTCTTGCTAGTGAAAGACTTTGTACATACGTCGCAAACGAATCCGCGTTTGCTGTTATGCATTTTTCTAAAAATTTCAACACTTTTTGATTGATTTTAATAGAGGGACTTGAGCTCAGAACGAACTATCGAGGGTGGAGGCAAGGAGGACAGACTCGTATGTATTAAAAAGTGATCACAGAATACCAGTAAACTATAAGATGGCTCTAGTGTAGTATTCATTTTAAACTCCAACTGCACATTTTCTTTAAATTACAGACGTTTGATTGGTTTTAAAGTTAAAGTTCATGCTCAACGCATATATATGTTACACTTTTAAATGTTCCATAAAGTTCGTAGTGTTTTGTATTGCGTGCGAATTCCATAGATGTAATACATTGATGCCTGTAGAATAGTGATATTAAAAGACACAGCTCAAAACGGCAAGTGGCATTCAGGGATCAGTCTTCTGTAAGGGGGTGGTTATAGCCGTCAGATTTGCCGTCCAAATCTAATATCCAGTTTAAATGCGGCTATAATTAGGAAAGGTCTTTAGAATAGTCATTAAATAAAACATAAAAACATACTTGTGGTGTTCGCGTAAGCTGCTTTTTCCTTTGAATCTCTTCTCGCACAAGTTGCAAGTCAACTTGTGCATTTTGTTCGTGTGCTCATTCAACTGTTCGAGTGTGCTAAAAAGAAAATCACATCAATCAATATTTGCATTATACTACTTTTTTTTTTTTTTTGTATAAAGTATTACGGCGATCTGTCTCCTATGTGGGACATTAAACAGTATATGTGACACATGTAAGAGACATTAAAGACCTGAGTATTTGTTTCAAAATATATATTTTTTATATTTTTATTAAAGATGGGTTTTCTCTTGACCAACAACCAACTGTGAAGCAAGGATGAGGCTTAAGATGGAGCGAGCTCACCCAGAAGATGCCTATTCATTCGAAATTTGAAAAGATTTGGGTTATATGAGCTCAGGATTTCCAAACTTTGACAGTGCGCATGATAAAAGATGTTTTAAAGCGCTTGGTCCGAAATAGACGTCCGTTTGTACGTCTGTATGTCCGATGGAAGAAAGGGGAAGGCGGTATGAGTTCATGCAGCTCTTGAGCACACTCTCCAAAGTACATCTTATAAAAGACACATAGACTGGCAATTTTACATCTATGTGCCAGGCTCTGCATCTTAGTTTTTAAAAATTGAATTTTGGCGTGATCATTCCTTTGTTTGCAGATGTCCGGTAAATACATTGAATGTTCCCCCCTATTTGCTCAACAGAATCATTCGTACAATTTCGTACAATGACAAGTAGGTCATTGTAAGTAGGTAAAAAAAGTTTGTGACCACTGTCGGTAGGTAAGTACCTACCGACAGTGGTCACAAACTTTTTTTTATTGTATAAAGTGCGAATTGATATAAACTATTTAAAGAGAAGAAATCCAATTAAAATTTATCTAAATATAAATCATTTCGACTTTCTGTATTTAAATTGTTTGACCTTGACTCAACGCCATGCGTACAATAAGAGACATTACTTAAGGCAGATAAAAAGGTTTGCATTCCCTTAAAATTTCGGTCATTACATGTCATTGTGTGCAAGCGAGACGGTAATATATTTACGCAGTAGCGATAGAGACAGGTAATAAAAGGTCAATGTACGATACGTGCTTTAGCTTCCGATATTTCGCTTCTAAGTGTTGGAATAACGTTCCCCCCCCCCCCCCTCCCTTCGTGATCCCAAGTCTAAATCTGCTTTCAAAAACAAATATACAGACAAAAAGGCGAATGATATCTTGAGCTAAGTGTTTAATTTTGTGGTATGAGCGATAACTAAGGAAGACTTAATCAAGGGTGGTGTACTGTTATTTTAAGAATGTAGTATATTCCTACAAGATAACAATAATGCTATAATTTACTATATAGACCATAGACATAGAGAGAGAGGAACGAGATAGGTATTGGGGGCACGATCGCCTTCTCTCTTTTTAGAGAGATGGTTAATTTCATGCCGGTATTATTCAGTCCATCTCTCCATGTCTATGCTAAAAACTAAACACCACATTATGGAGGGTAGAGATAAGGATTACCGACTCATATGACAATCAAATAAGGGTTCTAAAAGTGGCCACAATGGCGCTAGTGTATCTTTGTCTAATTTACTCGACAATGCGACACTAGCCCCATGTCAATTTACTGGTATTTATGGACCACTTTTTTTAATACATAGAGTCGGTCGTCCTTATCTATACCCTAAATACAGCACATTGAAAAAAACATCACTCACTCGACAACAAGTTGACATTTCTTGCACTGTATCCCCTTTGCGTCCTTACAGTGCACCACAGAGTAATGTAACAACACAGCATTGATCACAGAGCTTTTGAAATCACATAATTTGCACTTATAGCACCTATAATGAAACATTGCATGTTTGTTCAATTGAAATTCAGTCGGAAAACGCACTTTACACACTGCACAGCAAAAAGGACCGGCGCTCTGAAAAAAAAGAAAAGACTTTTGTCAAGAATTATGAAGGACTCATAGACATTGAGAATGGACTCATAGCTAAGCAGGAAATTGACCACTCTCTAAAGTTGTCGATCAAATAGGGAGTCACTTCGGACTGTACTGACACAGTCTAATGTTCTAATGTTTTTTTTTTTTTTGGACTTGATCTGATTATCAATCTCATGTGCTGCCATCTTAAACAGCTGACATCGGACGTCAAACCAATGGGTGAACAGAAGAATGGTCTACTTGACCTGACTGCTTTTGACTTGACGGACCCGTTTTGGACTAAACTCAAAGAAAAATTGTGGACTAGACTTGATATACTTGACTAGACTTTAAATAAAAGAAAACAATGTTATGTAATACACTGTTCGAACCCCCTCCTGCCCCTACTACCTAATACCAATATCTACCTATTGAATGGTTGACAGACCACTTGACGGTCCATTTGATGGTAGGTGGCTACCGTCGCCAAGAAACGCAAGAATATTAATTTGCAAAATTACCTCATCATGTTTCCTCCTCACGTGAGCTTCATAGCTGCTTCTTCTATTAAAACCAATCACACAATCCAAACACTTTGCTGTCATCTTTTGAAAATCTTGATTACTTCTTTTCGACAACCACATCTTCTTAATATCTTCTTCAGTCATCACGACTTTTTCATACTTTCTCCTCTCATCGACACATTCTTGACTCGAATCATCTCTTGACACATCTTCACTTAAAGAACTATTTTCATTCTTCAACACTTCTTTTTGGCTTTCATCTATTTCTTCATTTTCTGTACGCTTAGCTTCTATATAAATATTAACGTTTTGTATAAGAGGTTTTTCTTCATCTGAGTCATATTCGAAAGTTTCAGTCTCTTGCTTTATGTAGACGTGTTCATCTTCTTGAGTAACTTGTGGTGATGAATTATCATATTCAAAGTCGTAAACAGCTTTGTGTGACTTCACAAGTGTAGAAAGACTATTGAACTGTTCAATCTGTAACAAAGTGTTTTTTTTTTTTTATTAACAGTGACGGCCCTAAAAATTAAGTCTGTTAACATTTTTTAAAGTCAACCTAAACGAATTAACTGACTTGTGCCTAGCTATGCGGAGAGTTTTACTTCATTATTTTAATATGAAAAAAAGTGTTGCTGAAGCTCATCGTATTTTAGTGGATCCATTACCACAATTCGAAGTGCAGAAAGTCAT
This sequence comes from Synanthedon myopaeformis, assembly GCA_944738685.1. NCBI lineage: Eukaryota > Metazoa > Arthropoda > Insecta > Lepidoptera > Sesiidae > Synanthedon > Synanthedon myopaeformis. The sequence continues at coordinate 2,343,273 of OX122943.1, forward strand.
GGTAGTAACAAAGCGAAATATCCATGGGTCTAAGCTCCTGCTCTGTATTTGGTGGATCAGAGGGGTGTGATTTATTATGAACTGCTGAAACCAAATGAAACCATAGCTGAGGATTGCTACCGACTGCAATTGATGCAATTGAGTCGTGCTTTGAAAGAAAAACGGCCGGAATACTCCAAAAGACACGATAAAGTCATTTTGCTGCATGACAATGCTTGTCCGTATGTCGCAAAATTGGTACAAACACACCTGAAAACACTCAAATGGGAAGTCCTACCCCACCTGCCCGTTGTATTCTCCATATATCGGTCCTTCAGAGTACCATTTGTTTCGTTCAATGGCTCATAGCCTGTCTGAGCAGAAGTTCACTTCTTACGAAGATTGTCAAAAATGAGTCAATTCAGGGATTGCATCGAAAGACGAGGAGTTCGTACCCTGCCCGAAAGATGGTCAAAAGTAGTAGAAAACAATGGGCAATACTTTCATTATTTTATTTCCATTTTCATTTTTTTTTTCATAAGAAAACCCTACGAATTACACCTAATATAATAAAAAAAAAATTTTGTTTAAATACCTCTTTAAACTTTAAAACACAAATAGTGTCTTGGGCTTTCCGAACTTTCTCTTTAAACTGCAGGAACTTTCTCATGTTGCTTCGACACTCCCAACACACGCCTCCTTTTATTTCTTTTATCTGAAAACAGATATGACGCATACCTAATAATAATATATTGCAAAACCGGCATATAATTTTATTGTTGGTTATTTAGTTACCTATTAAATGGTACAGAAATTCCGGTTCTTATTACTAAAAAACTACTACTTACTACTAGTTATTTTACTACTACTACTACTACTAGTTTTTTTTACGGTCTTCAAATACCAAAAATCCAGAAATTCTTTGAAATATTTACAAACTCGCTATTCATGAAAATTGTAAGTTTTTAACTCGTATAAGGCTCGGGTTAATTTTACTCCAATATAGCCATAGTTTCGTTCCCGAGAGGCATAAGAGCAATTTTCAATTTCGGAATTGCATATTTGCATGGATTTAAAAAGATGAATAATAGAAATACCTCTTCCATATCCAATTCAAATAACAAATGTCTTAAAAGTTGTAGTGGATAAAGATTTCGATCTGCACTTAAACAAGTTTGGCAAATAAGTTTCCGATTCATGGTTTGTCGAGTAATAATTTTTAATTGTAGAAATTTTAATACAAAAATTAAAATATCAACAAGTGATAATCAAGGAAGGACTGATATGATATTAAACGAAGTTACGAATGAAGCAAACAACTTGAATTGAAATGATAATAAACATCACAGGAGACAAGCAAAGCAAGATGTTCGAGTCCACAGAGAACTATATATCAAGATCAAGTCACAGATCATAATAATATTTTATACACGGTTTAAAAACTGTGTATAAAAATTCTAAGAAGAAATTTTAAAAAATAGCTAATGAAAGTTAACAGTTTATCCGTACATCTATTAACCCTTAATATGCCGGAACGGAATGGCACACGAATTACTGGGTGGCACCTCAGCGAGAGGTTCCATCCTGTATTCGTTACCAATTTCATTACGCAATAGTCTGCCGGGTTCTTTTCTAGACGCCAACTGTTGATGAGAACTACACCACTGCCTACCCTGATGCCGCTGAGGATTGGAGGCTACGCCGGCGTGAGGCAATCACCGAGACTCTTAAGCATTAATTATCCACGTGGGTGTGCGGAAACAGTTATAGTCTGTAATATTTTGATGTCACTGTCACTATCAATTGACTAGTTATAGTTGACTAGACTATAGTCTGTGTAGAGTATTGAAAATATTGAAATTAAAAACAAACAGTTCACTCGTTGCCGGTTGCTTTAATTTTTATATATTCTCATAATTATATTTTACTGTGTTATCAGTTTTAATTCGTGGCGACACTTGCCATTACAATTTACATAAAAGTGTCAGAAACATGGAAAAGTATTTTAAAACAACTTTAGAAGCATTGGTAAATTTACCCACATTTTAAAATCTTTTTTTTTTTTATTTAGGTGGACACAGGCTGATGGTCCACTTGATGGTACCTAGGTGGTTACCGTCGCCTATTAACACGAGCAACGCCACAGATGCTGCTAGTACGCTGCCGACCTTAGCGGGACTAAGAAGAGATAGGCTAATGAGCTACCCAAAGTTGGCCCTTCCGGGAATCGAACCTGGGCCTTCGGAGACAGTGTTAAGGCAAAGCGTTTTAACTACAAACCAGTACAATTAAGGAGAACAGTTAAATTAGCGAAGGATTCATTTTATTATCATTATTTATTTTATTTACACAAAAAAAAATTGTGGTACACAGTTTAGGTGTAACAAACTTATTCAAGTTTTATCGTACACCTGATTTGTCGAAATATAATAAAAAGATATTTAAAATTAGTACACTTACTTTTAAACAAACACAAATAAAAAAGTATATTTTGATAGATAAATAAAAGTATATTTTAGTATTTAATTTGATTTGTTAAAATTGTTACAGAAAACGAAGGAATATAATGATGTTTATATTTTTTTGGGAAACCAATCTGGTGATTTAGATTCAGCAGTTAGTTCACTGACATACGCCATGTTTTCTTTTTGGAAATATAACCATACTAAAAGCAAAGAAGAAAACAATGTTAAGGATGACATTTTCGTAGCTGTCTATAATATAGACAGATCCGAATATAAGAATAAAACTGAAGTTGTATTTTGCTTTAAAGAACACGGAATCAAAGAAAATAATCTAGTCTTCAGGTGAGAAATGAATATATTTTTTAATGATATTGTTGACAGACAGGCTGACAGTTCACTTGATTCTATGTGGCTACAGTTGCGCTGCTGACTATTGTATTATTAAGGATGAGGGGGATTGAGAAGGGTTTGGAAAATGGGCTCTAGCATCTCTTACTCACAGTAACACAACATCACATGTGCTGTTATTTCACAGTGGTCTACTGTAAGGGGGTGGGTTACTGCAGCCAAACGGGCTGCTCAAATGTCTGATATGCAATGTGTCCTGCCTTGACTAATTAACTATAAATTCAAATATATGACTTTCTATTTTTGACGCCCAATACAAAATAGGGTGTTATAAGTTTGACATGTTTTTCTATGTATCTGTGTAGCTGTCTATGGCTAGATGGCTCTCGAATGGATGGACTGAATTTGATCCGTTTTTTAAAAGCTGATATGATCAAGATGGTTCTTACAACAAAACCAGTATGGTTTTAGGCAAACAAATTGTCCAAAAAATTTTTGTTTTAAGGCATTTTGGATGAGAAAATATATCGGAGATTCCCAAATCCAAGCTGGATTCTGTATACTTATAGCTTATTTGATATAAAACTTTTGTTACAGAGATGAAATAGACCTAGAAGCCTTAGCCAAAGAGTCCACATTAAAAGTGACACTGGTAGATCATTATCAATTAGCACCCAACGATCAATTCTTAAAAGATTATGTCAAAGAAATAGTCGACCACAGACCAACATATTCGACAGACTTTGATAAGCAAAATGTTGAGTGGAAAGTGAGAACGGTCGCCTCCTGCTGTACCAATATACTCGATGCAATAAGAGAGCTATCATGGCCACTGAAACCATACTATGCATTGAAGTACCCGGCGTTTTTTGAAGAGTACGAAATGTGCGCGGAATTGTTACACTGTTAGTATATATTATATATTAAATTAAAATTCAATAAAATATGTACATAGATTTGTATTTTCTAATGACAGTGAAGTATACATAATATGTCTTTTTCATATATAACTAGCTGTTGCACGCGACTTGGTCGTAACTTTATAAAATGTAGCCTATGTTACTCGCTGATAACGTAGCTTTCTTCCTATAGGTGAAACAATTTTTGAGTTGAGTTTACAACAAACAATAAAATTGTTTGTAATGAGTTTGTTCATTACAATCATACAAATATTAGTAAAGACTAGTTGGTGTCCGCGACTTTGGCCAGGCGTTAGTTTTTTATTTTATTTTAGATGATTCCTCGGGAACAGTAGTTACTTTTTTTTTGGATGAAAGGTAACCTAATATGTTCTTTCTTGTATACTTGGCAACGTGTATGCAAAATTATGTTCTATAATGTTGATCTTCACAGGTACAATCCTATTGGACACTGCGAACCTTAGCCAGGAGTTAAAGAGGACGACCGATGCGGACTTGGAAGCTTTGGAATTCTTGGAGGGAATAATCAAACCTAAAGATTTTATGGCGGAAAGGTAAGAACTGCTCAAGACTACTTACTTATGCGTTTCGCAGTCATTTGGGCAGCCCGTCTGGGGCCAGTAACCACCACCTTACAGAATACCACCGTGAAATCCGTTTTAATATTATAAATGCGAAAGTATGTTTGGATGTATAGGTGTTTGTAACTCTTTCACGCAAAAACTACTGAACCGATCACAATGAAATTTTGTATACACGTTGTCTGGGACACCAGAAAGGACATAGGGTACCTTCTTTCATCGTTCAACGCGAACGAAGTCGCGGGCACCAGCTATTATACGTGTATTAATATACATTAATATAACATACGTGCTGTTGTGTCTCGGTGAGTGAGTAAGGGATGCCAGAGCCCATTTCCCCTTATCCTTAATCCTTCTATGGTCGGCAGCGAACTTGTAGCACTTAAGGCGTTGCTTGTGTTATAGGCGACAATCATGTGGACCGTCAGCCTGTCTGTCGACCTTAACATTAAAAAAAAAAAAAAAAAAAAAAAAAAAAAAAAATACCCAAGGTGATAATTTAACACGAATTTCATTTTTAATCCTAAACAGGAAAGTGAAATTTGAAAAATTGATGGAGGCCCGCGCCGATGTTTCGTCGATGGAACCTGATGTTTTAATCACAAAAGATCTGAAAATCGTCGCCGATATTTTGATGCCTTCATTCCCTATTTTAGTTGAGGTGAGTGGGATATTACGGTTCGATATATTATCACTGTAGCTGTTTTGCACGCGACCTCGCCCGCGTAACTTTTTTTATTTGGGTGAAAGAATTTTCAAAATCTGTCCACTAGTTTTTGAGTTTATTTATTACAAACATACAAATCTTCTCTCTTTATAATATTAGTATAGTTATAATCTTCACTTTTACTCGTGTATACTTTTACTTTTATTTATCATAACACCTTCAAACGTTCCCTTCAATATAAAAATTGTCTTTGGTTTCTTTTCGGGAAAGAATGTATTTCATGAAATGTAATGAATGTACGTGTAAATGTAAAAAAAAAATTATAAACGAACGCGGAACGACGCCAGTGCTTTCTGAATATTTTTTTTGTTTTGTATAAATATAGGTTTTTTTTTCTTTATAATTATAGGTTTTATTATTATTTTAACTATTTTATTTTAGTTTTTTTTTTTGAAGTGAATACTTCTTTAAGCGCGTTGGGCATTTTTGAGATGGGATAAAATCATTGAACTCGCGACAGCGTCATGTAATGTAATGTAATGTAATGTAAGCATTGATGCAGCTGATATTAATTTAAAAAAAGAACAATAAGCAGACAACTGCATACGAAAGTGAACTTACTAGATACGATAACAAGGATCAATACGGTTTAAACCTCTGACCAATAATCTAGTTTCATATCAACATCAAAAACCTTTTTAATGGTCTGTCATTATGAAATTCATGTTAAATAATTATGTTCTATTTAATTGTCATATATATATTTCACTTGTATATCTTGCGATCAATAATTGTAAATAAACATGTTCATTGTTAAGAAAAAAAAACAGTGGCACTGGCTGCACTCCCGGAGTGGCATTGTTGAGTTGGAGCCGGTTTGTAATGGGGGACGTTGTAACACACTCACACACACATCTTCACACATTCCACACAGCACCGTCTAGTTCCACACTTAGCAACTAATGCTTGTATTATGGATACCAGACAGTTGATATAATACATAGATTACTTTTTTTTTTGTAAATACATACATATTATAAATAAAAAACATCCATGACTCAGGTACAAAGGTGAAATGTTAACACATAAACATTCGCCCCTAGCGGGATTCGAATCGGCGACCGTTTGGTTAACAGCTAGGGAGCTTACTAGCCACTAGACCAAACGTTTCTATATTTTATGTTGTCAATGTACGTTTTTTATATGTCCTTTGCTACAAATAGAATTTAAGCTTATTTTTTTTTTTTTTTTAGAATTTCCTAAAACACCCGAACGCTATAGACGCTGTGCGAAAAACGATGGTTTCCAAAGGGTGCACGATTGCGGTGTTGTTGGGCACTTCACTCATCGGCACAGTAAAGAAGGATGTCTTAATATACACTAGCGACTCGAAGCAGAGAGCGAAAAAGGTAATATATATCTATTATAAAAACAAAATGTATGTAAATTGCCATTACGCCTCGCGGTCTCGAATTTCTTGATTTTAACAGTCACACTGTGGAGGAGAGGTTTGCGAATTGGAAAATTTTATTTGAGGAAATTTTAAGAGCCCCCGGACTGGCGACAGTAACCACACACACCCTTACAGAAAACCACCGTGAAACGTAACAGCACGTTTGCTGTTCTGTGTTTCAGTGAGTGAGAGTCCATTTCCCTATACCTTCCTAATCAATATCCTAAGTAATTATAATAATGTATTTGAGGCAAGTTGAAATTTTTACATGATATTATTTATAATAAAAAAAAAAAAAAAAAACAGGTCATCTTGGTGAGTTTTTTCTACCTGCCAAGTGATCAAGAAAATTACGTATGCGCGTGAGTGCTATAGGTTATATTTTCTCAAGCACACTCAAAAGCTCATAATATAGACTCCAGTGCATAGTAACCCTAGCTGTTGACCAAACGGTCGCTGGTTCGAATCCCACTAGGTGCAAATGTTTATGTGTTAACATTTTACCTTTTTCATGGATGTTTTGTATTTATAATATTTATGTATTTACAAAAAAAAAGTAATCTATATATTATATCAACTGTCTGGTATCCATAATACAAGCCTATAGTTGCTTAGTGTGGAACTAAATGGTGATGTGTGGAATGTGTGAAGATGTTTATATTAAATTTATAAGCATACTCAAAGCTTTAGCTTTAAATACAGGTTTAGGTTTAGATTTAAATACATGTTAAGTACACTGTTTAGGAGTGCAATTTAGATAATTATCCATACACACGTAATTTATAGTTTTCAAGTATTTAATTGCAATCTGTTTGTGTACTATATCAAATATAAATATATAAATAAATAGTTTTTAGATTAGATTAAATTTGCAATTGAATGTGAATAATTTATGGTAGGAGAGCTGGTAGACATTTCTATGTAGGTATTTTAGGCAAAGCTGAAATTAAATATATAAATAAATAAATAAATATCTTCACACATTCCACACAGCACCATCTAGTTCCATACTAAGCAACTAATGCTTGTATTATGGATACTAGACAATTGATATAATACATAGATTACTTTTTTTTTTGTAAATACATACATATTATAAATAGAAAACATCCATGACTCAGGTGCAAAGGTAAAATGTTAACACATAAACATTTTTTGCCCCTAGCGGGATTCGAACCCGCGACCGTTTGGTTAACAGCTAGGGTTACTAGCCACTAGACCAAACGTGTCGTCTCTCGGAAAGTATCTCTCGGAATATAAAGGTACGTTTGTTTGCAGCTAACTGAATTCCTGTTGGGATATACGTCAAAAAATTTCGGATTAATATTCGACCCGACACACTCAATGGTTGAACATAGCTTTTATTATCACCAGCGCAATTTGCAAGTGTCCAGGAAGGATTACACGTATTGTATCAATCACTTCTTGGAATGCACGAGCACGGCCGGGATACAAAACGAGTGTTAGCGGGCCATAGTCGTGTCGAATTAGAAATTTTTGTTAGATTTTGGTCGAAATAAAAGCTCAGCGCAGAGAAGTGGCAGATTGTAGTTTGTGTGACTCTTCTGTGTAACGATTGTAGCGTTTCTTGTGACGTTCTTTGTAACGTTTCATGTAACGGTTTTTGTAATGTTTTTTGTAACGATTCTTTATCCGACCGCAATTTTGCCCCATAGTCCTATCGAAATAGACATTTTTCGGGTTTCATGTGAAGTTCAGTTTCTTTGCGTGCGATGAGAGTGTGAAAGATCCAAGTCAAATTTTGTCAGACTCCTCTGTGTAAAGTTCACATGAAGCTTCTTGTTACGGTTCTTGAAACGATTGTTGTAACGTTACTTGTAATTATTCTTGTAAACATTATTGTGATTGTTCTTGTAACAATTCTTTTAACGTTTCTTTTAATTATTCTTGTAAACATTATTGTGACTGTTCTTGTAATAATTCTTTTAACGTTACTTGTAATGATTCTTGTAAACATTATTGTGATTGTTCTTGTAACGTTTCTTTTAATGATTCTTGTAACGGTTTTTGTAATGTTTCTTTTAACGATTTGCGAATAGCGTCATAATATTGAAACGTCTGTTGTCGCATGATAGATCTCTTCTTTAGTGGCGCGTATTATAAATATCAACGAATTTGTTCTAGGGCACTGCTACTGTGTCTTAGTTTGTTAGGTATTTCATTACGCTTATTAAATACAAATATGTGAAAGAGATTAGTTAGTGTTAGATTTTTTTAATATATATATTGAATAAAATCTGGTTTTATAGTTGTTAAAAAATGTGTTTATTAAGTATATTAAAGAGTTTTGAGTCAACATTAAAGATGTTTCAATTTGGATTACCGCGTAACCCTATTTTTTTTTTTTGTAAATCTTGAATGCGACAATAAAATAACCTTTTTTTTTAATAAAGGTAGGCAGGTAAGTTGACATTCCACTTGATGGTTGGTGGCTAACTGTAGCCAATTAACACAAGCAACGCCACAGGTGCTGCAAGTGCGCTGCAGCACCATAGAAGGATTGAGGAGAAGGGATGGTGTAATGGAATCTGGCATCTCTTACTCACTCACCGAAACACAACAGCATATATGCTGTTATTTCAATCTGGTATTCTGTAAGGGCCACCCCCTTACTGCCCCCTGCCCAAATGACTGTGAAACAATATTAAAACGGGATTTTTTAATAAATAAAAATAATAAAATTTAAAATAAAATATTTAATTTACAATATAAAAGAAATATAACATTTGAAATGTTCATAATACAATTGATAATATCTTACATGTGTTCATAATATGAATGATATTCATAGTATGAACATTTCGTATATATCTAGCGATAATCAATTAAATTTATCTATGATACTAACAATACGTGCGCAACGTATCATTTCTACTCTTTTTTCCCAAAAAAAAAAAAAAGCGCCCACGAGATTGCTACAGTTTGAACAGAACCGCTGTACCACACCTTGGTTATGTTGCATTAACAGAATGTTTACAAAATAAGACTAGTGGGTACAAAAAAGACTATAATTAAATGTTATTAAACCCGAATCAACATAGTATCTTCACTTACACTACTCAGTTCAAGCCATGTTTAAAAATTAAATGCAAAATTCAATTGTCATACATTTATAATGGGATATCTTGAGATAACGCCTTGACATATCTTGAGATATATCAAAGCATCGCTTACGCGGTCGGGAATTTCTTTCTTGTAAAACATTCATCAAGGTAATAATCAGTATCAATCGTATTGGATTGGATTCAACAACAACATGAACATACAAAACAAACGTCAAATGTCAAACGAATAGATTAGTACTAATTTAGTTCATCGTTAAACTTAGTATCGCGTGGTACTAAGTTTTAGTCTAAGACTAAATAGAGATTAGCGTAGTCTTTCCCTAATTCTTGTTTATTAATACCGATTTTCACTAGTATGGGTATGGGGGGTGATCCTGACTCGCGTCCGTAGGAATTACCTTTATTGCCCTACACGTGCCCCCTGGGTGGTGCTAAACGAGTCACAACGCCGTCTCGGGCGGCGGTCAACTAACCTGATCCAGCTGGCCTAACCAGCCAGCCATATTGAGGTTGATAGGAAATGATTAACCCAACCCGCAACCGCAACCTGCGATCGGGAGTCTTGGCTTAACCGCCTGGAGTGCGTGGAAGAATACCACTTGAAAAATCACCCCAATCCTACGGTGAGTAACGTGCCAAGAGGATGCATGGCTGGTGGGAGACCAGTTACGAGCGACAACCTCGGAGGACCTGGCTAACTCCGTTGTAATGTGCCTTCTTGAGGGAATGGGCGTTACCCCTTAAGTGACCTATTATATCGACCCTACTCGTGGGAATAATTATGGAAAATGATGAAAACAAAACAAAAACCCCTAACAAACCAACCATGATACAACAAACACTTCATATGAGCATGTTTGAGCGAACAAGAAGTCATTCTCTTGAGAATTTGATTAACAAATCAACAAATGATACCATTTCTACCGAACCCTGTCAGAGGGATCAAGTCCCGACATCGAAGAGAAAAAGGTCCGAGAACAGTCCAGAAACAGTTGACAGCATGAATGCAAAGGTATCAAGGACTAAATACACTGTGCCAACGCAAAATCGCTTTGAAATCTTGGAAACTAATAACAAGAAGACTACATCACCCTTAGCTCAACCCAAACAACCCAAGCCCGAGCCTATCTTTGTTACTGGAGTTATAAATATAACATCCCTAAAAGAAATATTAAACAAAGTAGTGGAGAGCTGCTTATACACTATGTCTACTCTTAAATCTGGACACATTGTAAAGGTCATGCCTACGGACATTGATACATACAAAAAGATCCGTGAACATTTCACTGTTAACAACGTAAGTCACAATACTTATAAACTGAAAAGTGAAAGGGCTTACAGAGTGGTTCTTCGCGGTCTTCATTCGTCTGAAGATGTCGCCGATATAAAACGTGAGTTAAGTGCATTTGGACACGAGGCAAGACAGATAGTCAATGTAAAGCACAGGGAAACAAAAGATCCCCTTCCTCTTTTCTATGTAGATTTAGAACCCAAACATAACAAAGGACATTTTTAGGGTATACAGGCTTGGTTACATGAAAGTTGTTTTTGAGGCCCCATACCGAAAAAAAGAAATATTGCAATGTAAAAGATGTCAAAGGTTCGGACACTCTAAAAACCAATGCTGCAGACCTTATCGTTGTGTAAAGTGTGGTGAAACACATCCGACAAACGAATGTACCAAACCTTCAGACACTGATGCAACATGTGCAAATTGTCAGGAAAAACACCCTGCTAGCTATAAAGGATGTAAGAAATATAAGTTTTACAAAGAATTAATATTTAAAACAGGAAAACAAACAACAACCAAACCCGAACCCAAACAGTATAATAACAAACAGGGAAAGACATTAGAACAAAAAGAGAGCTCCCAGAAAAAGAGCAGGCCACGTATTTCGAATTATACATATGCTGAAGCTACTAAGAGCAAGACCTACCCTGAACCAAACATAAACAAATCAGACTCGAACAACCTAGTCGATATTCTAGACGCTATGTTTCAGCGTTTCCAAAATATCATGAGCAATATGCTCGATACCATGATGGATCGTGTGATCCAACTAGTTAGCCAAATGTTGCAAAAATGCCCCTAAATTTACGCATTGCAACCTGGAACGCCAACGAACTCTGAGAAAATCGACGTCGCCTTGATCTCACTTGGATGTAAACGAGGTTTACATCCAAGTCGTACATAAATATTAAGAACTATAGTGTCTACTGCACGAATCACCCGTCTGGTAACTCGCATGGTGGCACAGCAGTAATTGTCCGAGAAAATATAAAACATCCATTGGAAGAATACCGGACAGAGAAAATACAGGCGACATCAATAAGAGTTCAGGACCACAAAACGGAGAATTTGTTAAAAACCACAAAACGGAGAATTGAATAGGTAAAAACAATTTTTACCTATTCAACATTCAATAATAATTGACAGTGAAAATGTAAACCAAGGACCTGGAAATAGGCTTTCCAAAATGCAACAAGGAAAATAAATATCAATTCTAAGACATATTACATCTGGTTTTCTTTACTCGAAAGTTATTTAAAAATATAAAATGTAACAATTGTCAAAAAACAATAATTACTAAAGAAATATTAGGAGCGCATAGTCTGACTACCTTTAGAGAACGAACTACTTTAAAACATATAAATTTAATTTATAATAATACACAGTTTATCGTGGCATTTTCAAAATTAATTGATTTATCAAATGAACAATTAGAAAAAAAAAACTGTCACAAAACGGGAATATTAAAAAATATATAAAAAAACAATTTTTAAAGAATCATAATATAGATTGGCTGGGCTGTCCTGTTCACAAAATGGATTTAATTGATTTATTTATTAGAATTACGTCGGATAATTGTATATATGCAATATATACAATTATGCAAAGGTATTAATTTAATTTTAAAGGGATCTGTCCCAAAAGAAAATTAATCCTTCCCAAATGGATTCAATACAAAAGTTAGCTTTACAAAAATTTGTAAAAACAAGAAGATTCAATAAAACAAAGTAAAAATTTTGGTTGTTTTTTTTTTAACTCAATAAATAATAAGTCAAATGATACATCACCTTTAATGAAAATTTTTCAAAATGCGAATTGATACGAGCTGATTAAATAGAACAAGCCACACAGAGATTACGTGGTGGACAACTTGTTCTCCAGCCACGGCCATGAAGTATTACGAGTATTACGATTACATTAAATGAACGTCTGATGAATTCATTCTGATATTACCTTGCTTAAACAAAAAGATATTTCCAACTGCATAACAAGCCAAGGCGAGCGAGCCATGTTTGTCTTACCAAAGGTACGAACAACATGTGGTGAAAAAATGGTTACTTTTCAGGGAGCACAACTTTTTAACGAATTACCTTTGCATATAAAACAGGCAAAATCTTTTGGAGAATATAGATCCAAGCTGTTGAAACGTTTTATGTTAAATGTTTTTTATGTGTTTTTGTTAAAATATTGGAACAAATATTGTATAATTTTTGTGACATTTGTCTACCTGTTTGATGTTTCGTTACTTAATTAAGTCTTTTGTTATTTCTCTCGTGTAAGTAGCTTTAAGCTTTAATGAGAATAAAGAAAATATAAACCTAATTAGCTGCTCTTTCAGTGTCAAAGCCATTAAAAAAAGACTAGCCGTATTTTCGCACTGGCTCCAAAGTTGCAGGACGGCCTGCTGGTCATGGATTCAAGAGTGCGGTAACTCTCATCTGAAGATGAATCAACGAAGACAGTAATCCTGCTTCACTCGCCTTGTGGTCGCCAATCACCACAAGCTTGCCAGCCATGGTTTTGGTGAGCTAATTTTCAACGAGCTGAGAGGAAGATTCTGGATATTACGACGCATAAGGACGTGAAGAAGAATGCAGACGTAGGAGAAAACCTTGTCTCCTTTACTAATGTTGGATTAGATTATTTTGGTCCTTCGATTATATTATCCTATCATTTTATATACTATTTTCAAGTCTTCTTCTTCTTAGGTTTAAATGGCAATGCGGCTCATTTTAAAATGGCCATTGTCTGCCAGTGTCAATGTAATAGCTTTTTTTTTTTTAAAAAAAAGGCAAAATTGAAATCAAAATTAAAAGTAGCAGATCCAGACACTAGTTAGTCAAGTCAAGTCTATAATTTTTCTTAGTTTTCCAAAACAGGTCCGTCAAGTCTAAAGCAGTCAGGTCAAGTCTATTTTCAAATCTTATTCGCATTTAAAATTTTCATTTGTGAATTGTAATTAGCTGTCATATAGATTGTGCATTTTTTCATTTCATTGTAATTAGTGTATTTTTTTTTTGTGATTACTCGTACAATGGTGAAAACACGTGCAACAACTAAACTGACACACACTGTCAACTCTGGGACTCGCCTGCGCCGCATCCCAACAACACGCCTCCACCGTCGCCTTCGTTCCACGATACTGAAGTGGGGCTTTCAAAGCTGCCTGAGGCTTACAAAGCGCCCGCAGCTCACAACGCTCGTCAGCAACTATAGTCGCACGCAAGCTCGCCGCAGAGGCAGAGCTGCGACGTCGTTGGAGATGGAAAAAGAAATAGAAGAGATGGAACTTGGCGCTACTTTCGCGACATTGGAATATGAGGAATCAGTTTCCTCCCGCACCAGGTCATGGGTAAGAAGCGTCACTGTTCATGCACCGGGGCACTGCACTGCACTTCCACTGCAACAAGTGGACACCACAAGCAACGCCGGGGCCTCGGCATAGGCTGTTTGACGACGTCTATAACCGCCCTCGTAGACATATCGAAAAACACTCATCTTATAGTACCTTTACCATGAGTTTACAATGACCGCCATCGCTAGCGATAGCGTTAAATATTTATATGAAAAACTGTCAATATCAACTGTACGCAACATTTAAACAATTAAGAGGAAAATTAAAGTGCAAGTGTCTTATTGACCGACCAGAACCAACTTAATCTCACCCACTAGGCCGAACTCGAGAAGATGGTATTTGTAAAACTTTTCATGTGAAAATGTACGCAACGTTTAAACATTTAAGAGGAAAATTAAGTGTGTCTTATTGACCAACCAAAACAAACTTAATCTAATCTCTTAAATCCGCCGACTACGTTTGTAAAACGTAACTGTACGCAATATTTAAACAATCAAGAGGAAAATTTAAAGTGTAAGTGTCTTATTGACTTAATCTCACTCACTAGGCTGAACTCAGAAGATGGTATTTGTAAAACTTTTCATGTGAAAATGTACGCAACGTTTAAACATTTAAGAGGAAAATTAAGTGTGTCTTATTGACCAACCAAAACAAACTTAATCTAATCTCTTAAATCCGCCGACTACGTTTGTAAAACGTAACTGTACGCAATATTTAAACAATCAAGAGGAAAATTTAAAGTGTAAGTGTCTTATTGACTTAATCTCACTCACTAGGCTGAACTCAGAAGATGGTATTTGTAAAACTTTTCATGTGAAAATGTACGCAACGTTTAAACATTTAAGAGGAAAATTAAGTGTGTCTTATTGACCAACCAAAACAAACTTAATCTAATCTCTTAAATCCGCCGACTACGTTTGTAAAACGTAACTGTACGCAATATTTAAACAATCAAGAGGAAAATTTAAAGTGTAAGTGTCTTATTGACTTAATCTCACTCACTAGGCTGAACTCAGAAGACGGTATTTGTAAAACGTTTCATGTCAAACTGTACGCAACGTTTAAACATAATATGTAATCGATGTAATCGACTTTTACATCGATTACATATTATTTTAAATAATTTTAAAAAAATGTTCTCAAAATCACTTCCGACTCTGATATAATTCTCGTTGACTGCCAGAACTTTGAAAATATTTTTTCTGGGAATAGTTTAACAACATTTAAAATCTTTTGATCATAGATTTATTCAGGAGAGAAATTAATTTTTCAGATATTTGAAAACGCAAAATGCTCACCTCTCTCATTTTGACTTAATAAACATTTGAAAATTAAAGCGTATAATAATCTATTTCGTCGTTGCAAATTTAAAATATCTTATGTGCAGTTTTAGACATTTCGAGAAAAGTGAAAAAAAAAAAACATTATACTGTAAAATTTACTTAGAACTCTCCATTTTTTTTAAAGATTTAACAAACAAATATGAAATTAGTGAAAAGATTAACAATCTATTTTTTTTTAATTATTATTATTCAAGATACATTTCAAGAGCAGTTTTTGCAAATAAATGTGCACATAAGATATTGAGATTTTTGCGTGTGAATGGGAAACTAAAAGAACACTATCATTTCAATCATTTAAATGATGATTTACACTAACATCGTACACATAAGTTATTATTTACAACTTTTTTAAATCTTTAAGCTACAGGACCTCCTATGTTACAATATTTCGCATATATTTTAATATATGCGTCAGACATAAGCCATATTAATTATGAACTACTTATAACTAAGAAAATAAAAACGATATTCAGTTTTTGGGAGATTTTTTAAATGATAGGAAATATTGAAAAAAAAAAATAAAAAAAAAAATACGCATTTTGAATGTCACATAAGAGGTTTCAAATTTGCAACGACGATTTTTTCTTTTATTGAACAAAAACGTAAACAAATATGGCGTCTCCAGGGGTCAGTTACCTGTTTTAGAAGGAGAGTTGACTCAGTGAGTAACTCATTTAGAACATGTTCGTATTGTTTAATGTGATGAATTTCTTGTCTTTTTACTTGTTATTTGACACAATAAAACAACATTAACAAAGTTTAAAATAATAAAGTACAATCATTTACGTAATGGCAACACTGCATTTTGCACCTCAATAAAAACCAAAACCGTATAAAATATTATTATTATTAATAAGAATAATAAATAAAATACGAACTATTAGTATGTATGTAGTATTAGTTTAAATAATCCATTTTAATTAATGCCATTTAATCAGATCAGAAATAATACTATAAGTGTTTTCTTCTACGGTCATGTCGTGAATTGCTTGTTTACCTTTGTGTTCAATAAAAAAAAAAAAAAATAAAAAAAAAAAAAAATGGATTATAAGTGTCTTATTGACCAACCATCTCATTGCTACCAACCAACTCGGAGTTAGGACTGCGCTCTTCAAACGTGTCTGTCTTCAACTGTACTCTATAAATTAAACATTTATGAGGGCGATTGTACTCATGTGCCTTCCGACTTTGTCTCCATGAATTCGACGACCCTCTTCGCCGGATAAACCTTGTGGACTCGCTTCCGGTGTGTGTACAGTGAAGCCTTTTGCTTGAACGTCTGCTGACATATGTCACACGAGAGCGGTCTGTCACACGAGTGGATCACTTCGTGTTGTGTCAGCGCCTTTCTGTCCTGCAAATCGTATCAATTTATTATATTACTAGCTGGTGCTCGCGACTTCGTCCGCGTTGAAAATTAAAAAAAATGGAATATAACGCTTGACCTCGTGTTGCTATAACACGTTGGCCAGGCGTTAGTTTTTTATTTTTTATTGATCCTTTTTTTCTGGATGAAAGGTATGTCATTTCTGGTGTCTCAGACAACGTGTATGCAAAATTTCATAGTGATTGGTTTAGTAGTTTTTGCGTGAAAGAATTACAAACATCCATACATTTAGTATAAGTATAGATAGTATAGATATAGATTGAGCATCAATCCATACTATTAATGTCAAAGTAACTCTGTCTGTCTGTTACCTTTTCACGCCTTAACCACTCAATCGATCATCATGAATTTTGAGATAGGATACCTTTCATTTAAAAAAAAAATGACTGTTCTCAACTGTTTCACATTTATAAGTAAGTAAATAAGGATATTTATTTTTCTCTCTCAAATCTAAGGTAGTTAAAGAATAAGAATAAATTTTATTTGCAAAAAAGGACATAAAAACAAACATAGAAAACATATAGAAAGATAAACACAAACGTCCAAATCGCCACAAGTCAGACAACACAATCCTAAAAGGGATTAGATTAGATGATATAACGAGTCATCGGGATGTCGGATCTTACACCACAAGGGGAACTGAGGAAGTTTTCTTACCCTGACTGTACATTATAACTTGTTAGTGTACTCACAGTGAACGCTTTGCCACACTGTTGACAGACATGGTTCCTCGGTTTATCCTTCTTCTCTCCGTGGACTCTCATCATGTGTTTCTCGACGTTGGCACGTGAAGCGATTGGCTGTAAACGAAACATGCACAGTCCCAATCAAATAAACTAAAGACAACATATTATCCCTTACTACACTAATTAGGATGTTACTATACGAATATTTTATTACTATAAGATCCATTTTTAAGAAAATTGCGAGCGTGTGAAGTCAGTAAAGCCCGTCACAAACGTAGCTGTAATATATATTAATACATCGTGCTATAAATATAGAATATATATTATAGCTGCGTGTGTGGTCACTCCAATATTTGTAGGTATAGAAAACATATCGTAATATGCCTTGCTATAGTTTATATTAATATATATTATAGCCACGTGTGTGACGAGCTTAATAGGTATTTAAGAGAATAGAAATTCCCTCAAATACCTATTAAGCCCGTCTCAATAAGATATTATTATTATTGAGACAAGTGTCTCAACTCACTATAATGAGAACAAGCGAAAAGAGAATGGCGACGAAACACATTCGCGCCACTTAAGCCGATCGTCCACCGCCAACTGAACTAAGTTAGTTTAGCTTAGCTCGCATATTTGAGCCAGTTTTTCATACATGTGCGCGTCCACCGCAAACTATGCCAGCTAAGCTACGCAAAATAGCCCAAGTCGAACTAACTTAGTTGTGGGCCTCTCGCCCCCCTAACTTACCCCTCTGGCGCCTGTCACTAGTGTTGTCTGTTTGAACATGTTTGTACACTTATTTTTCGGTGGAGCTTAGTTTAGTTCACAGAGCTTAGTTTCCACCTAGTTTAGTTGTCGATGGACGATCCGCTTTATTCAACTCGCGAAACATATTTTAGAAAAACCTTTATTTATAGATTATTTATATTTATATATTTATATAAGTGACGTTCTGTGAGATTGACTTTCCGAATTCACTGTTTTACCCCTCTACCAAATTCCACATACAAATTGCCCAGAGGCTTATGCTTAGATTTAGAGTTGTGACTTCAAAACATCAATGTACTACAATTATGGATTTCGCAGGTCATACAAAACACTACGAACTTTATGGAACATTTAAAAGTGACATATGCGTAGAGCATCAACTCTGTCATCTGTCATTTAAAACCAACCAAACGTCTGTCATTTAAAGAAAATGTGACTTTACTTAAACACATTGGAGTTTAAAATGAATAGTATAACTTGGTCTTTACTACCTTTTACCATCGACGCGCGAATGCAAGACTCCGCCATTATTACGTTTTAGGCGTACTTTTTATGTGCCGCTTTTGGCATTTGTGACGCAAATTCCATAGTTATTACCATATATCGATGTTTTATTACCATAAAATATTTTACCTTATCACAGACGGGACATTTGTGTGAAGTCTTTCCGAGGTGCTGATAGTTGAAATGATCTTGCATAGCTTCTTTAGTCGGATACCCTTTGTTACACATCGGACATGGAAATCTGTGAATACAGTAACAAATGTGCTTTATTTTATTTTTCTTAACGTGAAAACTTCATTGGGAGCGTTTCGCTAAGTAGTGAACGTGAGTGAACCGTCACTCTCTGAACGGTGACGGTTTACTAGACTCTATTCGAGGCAAAACGCGTTCGGATTTGTAACGCATTGAAGAGTTTGAAAATTATTCATGTATGTCGCCACACATACAATTGTTATTGAAGTGAAGCTTCCCCATAATGTTAAATAAAAACTCTTATCTGTCTGTCTGTTACCTTATCACACCTTAACCACCCAGAAATTTTGCATACACATTGTCAGGGGTAGAAGAAAGGACATAGGGTAAGTTACGCCTGGCCAGAGTTTTATAGCAACAAAAAGTTTAAAGCGTTAATATTGCTTATATATTTTTTATTTTTCAACGCAGACGAAGTCGTGGGCACCGTTAGCAATTTTATACAGTATATAAATTATATATGATTAGATCATATATTTATTTTTTTAATTTTATTTTCAACATAAACCCTACATCAAAACAAAATAACATACAAAATACATACAGTAATACTACATGGTTTCATTGTGTGGGACTTAAATAGATTACAGCCAAGTTAATTACTAATTATTAATTCTAAACCATTAGGGAGACATCTAATATAATCTATACTAATATTATAAAGAGAATTTTTTTTTTGTTTCTAATGAAAAATCCAAAAACTACTTGACCTTTTTTTTTTAAAAAAAAAAATTCTTTCACCCATAAAAAGCTACATTATCTGCCAGTGACGTGGGCTATATATTTCATAATAAAATAATAATATAACCAGCTAGTATATAATATATAAATAAATATAACGGAATGACTCACTTGAACACTTGATCGCTCGCGTGAGCCCTTGAATACTTCAAGTGGGCCTGATAAGTCGCCAGATGCGAGAATATCTTGTTGCAATCGTTGCACTCGTAACGACTCTTGTTCTGATGTCTCTTTATGTGATACTTCAGTTGGATCACTCTGACCATTTTGTGACAAATGGGACATTTGTCTCTGGGCAATGGGCCCTCGTGGAGTCTGAAAAACATATATATATATATATGTGGGATATGTAGTATTTAAGGTTGTTTTTTTAATATGTCAACACTGATAGAATATTAGTACTTTTAATAAATGGCAACATTGCGGGGTCTGTCAAGTGAAGATGATATAGAAGTGTGTTGTTATAATTAAAGATAAAAGTTATTCCAAAGTTTACTTTATTAACTTCCCACATATATATTTATCACACATTCAACACAACACCATCTAGGTCCATAGTAAGCAACTAATGCTTGTATTATGGATACCAGACAGTTGATATACTACATATATTACTGACTATGTAGTATATTACTACATATATTTGAATGATTATTTAAATTGAATATGTGCCTAAGAAGCAATGAATATGCATGCTGTGGTAGCCTGTAAGTGTGACTTGTGCAAGCTGAACTATATTATGCGATTTGTTTTGAATTTTATATGTACATTGTTGCGTTGGCTATCCATATTATAATAAAAATAAAAATAAAATTACTTTTTTTTTTTTTTTGTAAATACATACATATTATAAATATAAAACATCCATGACTCAGGTACAAAGGTAAAATGTTAACACATAAACATTTGCCCCTAGCGGGATTCGAACCCGCGACCGTTTGGTTAACAGCTATGGTTACTAGCCATTAGACCAAACGTGTCGTCGTTGGTCTAGTGGCTAGTGGCCAGCTTCCAAGCTTTTTCTTGTTAGGTGAGTTAACTAAAGTTGGCACACGTTCACAGTACTCGCACAAATGCATTTTATATTTTTGATATCCTCTATTACGGACCAAGCGCTCTAAAACATCTTTTATAATGCGCACTGCAAAGGTTTGGAACTCCTGAGCTTATATAACACAAATCTTTTTAAAGTTCGAGTGAATAGGCATCTTCTGGGTTGAGAATGAGGTTCGCTCCATCTTAGGCCTCATCCTTACTACACAGTTGGTTGTTGGTCAAGAGCATCCATTTTTATAAAAAAATAAATAAAAAAAATGCACTCCTACTTGGGTCCGCGCGGGAAAGAGACACGACAGTGTGTTTACGGCATATGCAGTGTGACGTCATTGTCATGCGCCTATTCACAGACACTACACATGCGCAATGTTTTAAATGTGTTGCTCGTGCCAACTCTCGTTAACTTGCATATACATCATTATAAACATGGAAAAAAATGCGCCCGTTACGTTTCATCTATACCTACTATTTAAAGGAGGGGGGAGAAGAGGGGGGGAGGTCGAGTACGTAACGCAATTTTTAAACATTTTTAACCCCCATCTCCCCCCCATGTAAGGCGCCGTAAAGTTTTTCTGTCATGAACGTAGAATAATATAACAGGACCACTTACTTGAAAAAAAATTGCATTCACGAAAATGAACTGTATTACAAACAGTTAAAGTATATTTTTCATTGCGCCATATACAGAGGCTAATCCGAGCAGAGAGAGAAAGACAGAGAGAGCTAGCCTGTTCTCACCTAAGATGTGTTGCCAGTGTTGTTCGGTTGACAAAACGCTTTTTGCAATGGTCACACTGAAGACCCTCCCTGTGGAAGCGGGCGACGTGATTTTTGCGCGCACGAGAATTCCTAAAACAACATTTTACAACAGTTAATTTATACGATTGTTGTTACAGAGTTGACGCAATATTATGTTGCATATAAACATAATATATGCATTATACTAATAGAAAAGCGAACGTAAATTTAACAAGTGGGTGCTCATTTGCTGAGGACGTTTTTTTTTGTAGCTGATTGTATATCTAGTATTATATTCGATTGACGGATATTGTAAACAAAACTGAGACCTTAGTCAAAGTAACATTTTAAAAACGATAACGAAGTTCGAAAGAATAAAATGTATGGGATGTATCACGTGACTTAGCGATGGCATATGTCAATCCCATACATTTTATTGTTTTCGAAATTCGTTATCGTTTTAAATTGTTACTTTGATTAGGGCCACCGAAATAAAAGACTGAGCGTCGCTCTAACCGGACAAAATATCACAAGTGCTCATAAACACTTACTTGAAAAACATATCACATTCGAGACACTGATATCCCTCTATGGTGGTCTTCGATAGAAGTTTCCTCAGATCACCAGGTTTGTGTGGACCGTTCGCAGACTTTGTATCTTTTTTCTTTTTCTGTAAGAAAATTTCTTTTCTTTTCAGCGCATTTTATCATTATTTACACAAATTGTAAATGAAATTCTCAAAAATGAAATACTCTATTACACCTAACAAATACAGTAGCACTTTGATGTTGGCAGTGGCTGGGCACACTTTAGCTTTTTAGCTTTGATTTGGGCAGCCCGTCTGGCGGCAGTAACCACGCCCTTACAGAAAATCACCGTGAAATAACAGCATGTGTTTCAGTGAGTGAGTAAGGATTGCCAGAGCCCCAGGGTATAAAAAAAACGCTCCTAAAACCATCGCTAAACTGCGGGTTAAACGCCCTAAACATCAGATCAATCATTAAGTTAATCAGATGTTTAGGGCGTTTAACCCGCATTTTAGCGATTTTGAACAAAAAATATTATTAAATAGCAGTTTAAATTTTTAACAGCTGTTTAAAAATAACCGTCTGTTGGTGAACTCGAGCCTAAGTTAATCAGATGTTTAATCCGCATTTTAGCGATTTTGAACAAAAAATATTATTAAACGGCTGTTTAAATTTTAAACAGCTGTTTAAAAATAACCGTCTGTTGGTGAACTCGAGCCTAAGTTAATCAGATGTTTAATCCGCATTTTAGCGATTTTGAACAAAAAATATTATTAATCGGCTGTTTAAATTTTAAACAGCTGTTTAAAAATAACCGTCTGTTGGTGAACTCGAGCCTAAGTTAATCAGATGTTTAATCCGCATTTTAGCGATTTTGAACAACAAAATATTATTAAACGGCTGTTTAAATTTTAAACAGCTGTTTAAAAATAACCGTCTGTTGGTGAACTCGAGCCTAAGTTAATCAGATGTTTAATCCGCATTTTAGCGATTTTGAACAACAAAATATTATTAAACGGCTGTTTAAATTTTAAACAGCTGTTTAAAAATAACCGTCTACTGGTGAACTCGAGCCTAAGTTAATCAGATGTTTAATCCGCATTTTAGCGATTTTGAACAACAAAATATTATTAAACGGCTGTTTAAATTTTAAACAGCTGTTTAAAAATAACCGTCTACTGGTGAACTCGAGCCTAAGTTAATCAGATGTTTAATCCGCATTTTAGCGATTTTGAACAACAAAATATTATTAAACGGCTGTTTAAATTTTAAACAGCTGTTTAAAAATAACCGTCTGTTGGTGAACTCGAGCCTAAGTTAATCAGATGTTTAATCCGCATTTTAGCGATTTTGAACAACAAAATATTATTAAACGGCTGTTTAAATTTTAAACAGCTGTTTAAAAATAACCGTCTGTTGGTGAACTCGAGCCTAAGTTAATCAGATGTTTAATCCGCATTTTAGCGATTTTGAACAACAAAATATTATTAAACGGCTGTTTAAATTTTAAACAGCTGTTTAAAAATAACCGTCTACTGGTGAACTCGAGCCTAAGTTAATCAGATGTTTAATCCGCATTTTAGCGATTGTGAACATCAAAATATTATTAAACGGCTGTTTAAATTTTAAACAGCTGTTTAAAAATAACCGTCTGTTGGTGAACTCGAGCCTAAGTTAATCAGATGTTTAATCCGCATTTTAGCGATTGTGAACAACAAAATATTATTATACGGCTGTTTAAATTTTAAACAGCTGTTTAAAAATAACCGTCTGTTGGTGAACTCGAGCCTAAGTTAATCAGATGTTTAATCCGCATTTTAGCGATTGTGAACAACAAAATATTATTAAACGGCTGTTTAAAAATAACCGTCTGTTGGTGAACTCGACCCTAAGGCATTTTAATAAGTACACTCTCACCTTGACAGCGAGCTCGGTCCCGTCAATCTTGATGACCGCGTTCGAGTGCACCTTGACCATGTGACTGCGCACGTGATGCTTCATGAACTTGACACTAGTCTCCGTGTGACCGCACAGTCTGCAAATGTGACGGATGTAGTGCGACTCCACGTGCGAGTTCAACTTCGCCTCGGGCACGTACATGTAGCATATCCTGCACGCCTCAGTGTTCGGTTGCTGGTGGTGACAATTATTATATTAATTATATATGTAATTACTAATTTTGTCCCCCGCATGACGAAAACTTGGTGAAAGTCAAAAAATGAAAAATCACTAAGTAAATAGACTTGATTGACGAGGTGACCGCCATTTGGGATTGTCGATTCAACAATCATCATCACGATAATTGTTAATTATTACAACTACATTCTTTAAAGAATAGGCGATATTATATTGACGCAATCTTCTTATATAAAATAATAAATAATCACATCTATACTTCTTCACTTTTAGAATGTATTCATTCACTTCAATGTACCAAAATTCAGAACAAGATCAAGTGATACATTTCATATTCCCTATTGTAGAACTAATCATTGTAAAAATTCCTTCTTTCATCGTTCTAAGTATCACTACAATAAGATTCTGAATGATATTCACATATTTTCCAACAATTTGAATTCTTATAAAAAGAAAATTGGCGTATTACTTTTAAAAAAATAATTTTATCACTTATAGAATATTCTCTTCTTTTTCTATTATGATTCTTTAGGCCTATTTGTATATAATCTATTATAATAAATAAATATTATAATAAATATTTCAAATTTATGGCTGTATGAAATCTAAATAAATAAATAAAATAAATAAAAATATATAATCGTCTCAGCGAACGGTCTGATAGCCAAAAGCCTCAAAAGACTCTTACTAGATTTGTGGGTCTACTAGAAGGGACAGATAGAAAAAGCGGTACTTCTTTTGTCACGAGGTTCCTCACTCTGGAGCCCTAACCACCAGTAGCTTGGGTCTTGCCCCGCTACCTGCGGACTACTAGTTTTAATTTTTTTTATAATATTTATGGTCTTTATATAATTATATTGCAAAAAAAATTTTGAATTAAGAATGAAAATAAATATATATGAATAATAATAATTCCATACAGTTAGAGTTTGCTATATATGTCGACGGAAATATAGTAAAAAGTGCTCTGTGACGTTGCAAAAAGAGGTGCTCATTCATTCAGATTCATTCGGTGACATAGATATTAAAAAGGTATCAATCAGTCAGTCGTTATCATCTGTCTGCACATCTTATTTCATGCCTCAACTGCTCAACCGAAATTTTGCATACGCGTTGCCAGGGATACAGGAAAGGACACGGGGTGTACCTTTCATCCAGAAAAAAATACTAGAAAAAAGTTCCCTACGGATAGTCTAAAACAAAATAAAAAAAAAACAAATACCTGGCCAGTGTTACAAAAACAAGAGGTCTATTTGTTTTAATACAAGGTAAAGAAAAATCAAGATGTAAATACTCACAGCTCGATGCGCAGACAGAAAATGATCTTTCACTTGATTCTGAGTGTAAAAACCAATTATGCAGAGTTCACATTTGTAGTTCGATGTGGCGTACTTCACCTTTTGCTGTTCCTGTTCCCTGAAATCGCATATAACAAGGTAATATAAAAAAAAAATCATAAACTTACCCCGGACGTTCGTTGTAAGTTGCTGACGGGTTGGATGTAACGCAGACTACTCGATGCTGCTGCATCAGATCAAGGTTACCATGTCATGGAAATACAACCGAAGTAACAGTATACCAAATTACCAAAAGTTAGTGAAATCCCTTCGTCAACTAGGAAATGGGCTGATGGTCTTCAAACGCTTAAACAGATCTTAATAAGTCGTAGCCAAGAAAGATTTCTATCACATCAGCTTTCAAACAAACAAAAAAGTGTCAAAATCGGACAAAACGTATCAACACCTATATATATATATTGTCAAACTTGTAACACACCGTTTTTGCGTCGGGCGTCACAGGGGTTAAATCTATATCATTTAAAGTTAAAGCACTTAAACTAAATATTACCTGAAAGCAAGCATATCATTCTCAGTCATATACTCTGTTATATATCCAGTTTTCTTGTCATCAACCTCTTTGACAACGGTTGAACACGTTATGGCGTTCTCGATTTTGGGAATTTCAATGTTTCTGTAATGAAATGTTTATAAATTGTTGGTATATTTTTTAGAAAATAATTCTGTATTTAAAACTAGCTGTTGCACGCGAATTCGTCCGAGTAACTTTATAAAATATAGCCTACGTTACTCGCTGATAATATATCTTTTTTTTTTTAGGTGAAAGAGTTTTCAAAATGGGTATACTAATTTTTGAGTTTATTTATTCATTATAAACATAAAAAAATACAAATCTTCTCTCTTCACAATATTAGTATAGATAACATACCCAGACAAATCGGCGAGTTCCCCCTTGACGTGTCCATAGGTTTCATCGTTGGAGATCAGATTGTTCCTATCGATCACCAAATGAGACATCACACCAGTCACCGGCGACTCTATCATTATTTGAGGCACTGGAATTCATTTAATAACTATTTAGTGCCCGTGACTTCACATATATTCACGATGCGACATAATCAAGTGTGTACTACTGTACTGTCACTTCAACTTAAGTTATTTATTTATTTATTCCAACAGGTACACCAACAGCACAAACAAAAAACTTACAATAGATATAGGTAACAAGACAATTTCAAGGCATACACAGATAAACTACAAACTAGAAATTGAGACAACCGATAACACAACCCATAGCAACTAAACAATAAATAACTGAAAGCAAACTAACAACAAACACCAAAATCAAAGACAAATAAATAAACTATTTGTTAAAGAAAAAGAAACACTTGAATTTAATATAAAAGTGTGTTTATTCCGTGGATGACATGATGCAGAGCGTGTTTTTTTTTTTCTTTAACACTATTAAAACAATATCTAAATAACAAGAATAAAATAAAACAATAACAAATATAAAAGAAAACCGCTCAACTAAACAGTATGGCCGTCAATTTACATTTCCACTGATTTACAATTTATTTATTTTATTTATTTATTTATTTAGATTACATACAGCCATAAATTTAAAAAATATATATATATTATAGATTATATATACATATAGGCCTAAAGAATCATAAAAATTATATTTTTACATTTATTTATTAATTAAAATATAAATAATAATAAGAAAAAGAAAAAGAAGAGAATATTCTATAAGTGATAAAATCAATTTTTCAAAAGTAATTTGGCAATTTTATTTTTATAAGAATTCAAATTGTTGGAAAATTTGTCTAAAATAAATAAAAAATAAATAAAAAAATAAATAAATATATAAATATCAATACCCTGCCCGCTGAACAACATGTTGAGGTTCCTACCAGCCGGTATGTTGGACACTGCCGTTCGTGTAGACGAATAGTAGGGATCTCCTCATTTTTGATTCGATCTCCTCGGTGTAACCACGAGCATAGCCCTCACCATAGCTCGTTCAACTTTCTTAAGAGGCCCATAGTTAGAGATATGGAGGGTAGAGTTAAGGAATACCGACTCATATGACAATTAAACTGAAAAAAAAAAAAGTCCTCTCGAACAATAAAATAAGGGTTCTAAAAGTGGCCACAATGGCGCTAGTGTAACATATCTTCTATCTATCTTTGTCTAATTTACTCGACAATGTTACACTAGCGCCATCTTAATTTACTTGTATTCTGAGACCACTTTCTAATACATAGAGTCGGTCATCCTTACCTCTACCCTCCATAGTTAGTGACCACATTTCAGCATCATATATGTCATCACTGGCAACACCTTAAACGCTAAACTACCTTCAATTATGTGATGATCAATATCCAAATTGACAGCCTCTCTGACAGCTTGCACGACTGAATCGTATTGCTCGTTTTTAACATCATCAGATTGGTTGATAGTGATTAAAGTTGTTGGCCAAGGTTCATCCGGTACATAGTCAAAGTATATTTTGTCATATTCCACCTTAGAAACCATTTCGAGCACAGACAGTGACTGAGACATGTATGTGTGGTCCATGCTCTGCAATAAAGGGAACACTTGCATTAGGTAGATACAGAGCTGGGCGCAAGACATTAATTAAACCATTAATCGTTAATTAAAGAGGTTAACATTTTGACTAATGGATTAAAAAATGTTAACGGACTCATTAACTTTCTAAAGTCCGTTAATCCAGTATCTACTATTTACGAAAAAGCGACATTCTGATGTTGCTGTGATCTCAGAACAATAAATACAAACATAATATGTGAAAATCCATGTTTAGACTTGAAGATGAAAAAGTAATAATGGAGAAAGATGGAAAAAAGGCCACAGGTCGACGGTGCACCCAGGCTGCTTCTGATCTGTCCTATTGGAAAATTATGAGAAAGGCCCATGCCAAGCAGTGGATGTCAGGCGGCAGAATGAATGAATGAATGATTCAGATAGTTACCTCAGCAGATCCACTAACAGCGAGCATGTGTAAATGTTCCTGGGCATTGTGCACCTGCCTTTTGAACCTTAGAAACCTCCGCATAAGGGCCAAACACTCCCAACATACCAGATGTTCTATTTTTGAAAGCTGATCGAGCTGTAAATAGGTTAAATATAATTTTAAATAATAGAACAGTATAGTTTGAAACTAGCTGGTACAGCGGGTACCAGCAAGCAAGAGCTAGGACAGGTGTGGAAGATATTCTCACTAAATAAATCAAATGAAGTGGAGACAGACGGGTCATATGTTACGGAGCACCCGTGATAAATGGAGCAGAATATTGACTGAACGGTACCGCAAAAACGGGAAACGAACGAAAAAAAATCCAATTTGGGAGTGTGTGCAAAATATTGTGTTGTGTGTCATCAGTGGCACGTGCAATCTCCTAAGTAATATGAGTGAAGTAAGGCATTGCCAATTTTCTAATTTCTTATTTTAGTTATAATGAATACTACTATGGTCAGAAGTGCACTTGCAGCAGCTATAGTGTTGCTTGTGTCTTAGGCAACGGTAGGCCTAGGAGTGAGGCGTATTTATCGTCACAGATAAAAAGAACAGATATTTTAAAAGAACAGGTTGGAACTGTGACGTCTTAGCCAAATGAACTGTTCCTGTTCATTTTATCTGTGGTTCTATCATGTATGATTGTAGTCTAACTGTTCACCTGTTCCGGAACAAGCTGCCTTTCATTCCATTTACCTTAGTTAAAAAGAGATAGACCTATTACAGCCGATTGCGTTCGGAAACTTGAACAGTAAATATTTTAGTGTAACAAACAAAATAGTTGCTAGTATGCAATACATACCTACATTTACTTAAATTAAATTTATAATAAAGCTGAACCTGAACATTATAACGTAGTTTAAGTTCACGTTCATATTTATTTTATTTTATGAACGATATATTGCTTAATAGTTAGTGCAAAAAGATACAGTAATGTATCCGAACGTGAATTTTATTTATTATTCTATGATGTCAATATTATGACTGCCATTTCAAAATCAAAATAATCAAATATTTCAATTCAATTTTAAGTTTTTCATTCGTTTATTAAATTTTATTTTGTTTTTCTTGAGTTCTTAAATTTATTTTTCATGCATTAATTTTTTGTCCTTAAATGTTAAAACTAAATAAAAATAACTGTAAATATCTAGTTAGTTAGTTTAGTGGTTTTGTTTAAGTCCCTAGTGTAAAAAACCTTTTTTATAATATACTTTTGTGAAAAGTGTTGGGTTGTAAATAATGGCTTCAAATAAAAAGTCTAGTGTTGTTTGGGACCAAGCAACATGTAACATTTGTAAAGTAAAACTTTCTTTCAAGTCCTCAGTGACAAATTATGTTAAATGTAAGGACACGCCTTGGTATTAGGAAATTACAGCAGTTTTATTTTTAAACCAGAATATGTAATGTAAATATATTGTAAGTACTGCATATATAGATATATGTATATACACGCATGTATATAATGTATATACAAAAAAATGTGTACAAAAAATGAACTGAAGACTTAAATGCGCCAGATTTAATTCTTCAAAAAGTTATTTAGTTACCTAACTACATCATTTAATTAATAGGTACCTACCTATTAATTAAATGATGTATATATTTAAATAGGTACCTACCTACATCATATTTGTACCTAACCTAATGACTAGTTTTAGTAATCAGTATTAGTTTAATTAAATTATAAATCTGACAGTCCTAAGCCTGTAAAAGCATGAAGGAGATTTTTCAGTCCATTGTTCACATTTGGCATGCAATGCAAATGTTCCATGTAACATGTGTAGCAGTAAAGTGAAACAAGAACAGGTCAAGTAAATACTATCTTGTGCAAAATAACAGGGTGTTATTTAGTAACAGGTAAATGGAACTGTTATTTTGATGTAACAGGAACAGTTGGAACAGGTTCCCAATTTTACCTAGTACAGCCCACTCCTAGGTAGGCCACATACCATCTGTCTGTCTGTGGACCTTAACATAAATAAAAAGTATTCGAAAATAATTTTAAAAAATACTTAATATTTAATTTAACTTAAATTTAAAAGCACTTTTAAATAAATTGAAATATATCCACAAAAAAAAATAAGCGTATAATTATATCTACCTTAACTAGTAAGTACGTCCCCTAGGTCAGTGACTTACGAACTACGGGAAATATAAATAAATCAATTTACGCAAACTTGTTATAACGGCACGGTTAAGTAATTTACTTTTAGAAAAGTTTATGAAAACTTTCAAACTTACCCTATCAGCCGCGAAATCGAACATAAGCAGTTGAAATATTTGATAAACTTGCGTTAATCCACTTAAAGATATCAAATTGCGATCGCTGCTTAGACAAGTGCTGCAAACGCTTCTATAACCACTATCAACCTCTTGTTCCATATTGCCTTGCCTAATTATTTAAAAAACAATCTACTTTTCCAATAAATTTTTGATGTTATGATGAATTATCACAACAAAAAGTAATACTCCTATGTAAAATAGACGAAATTAATGAACAACATTCAACACCACTGAGACACCACAAAATGGCTGCTTTACCCAGTGTTGCCAGTTGAGAAAAAAGTTTAGTTGCGTCACAGAATATATATATCTTACTTTTTAATTAGTGGATACATGTATGTTGTAATGTTCGGTAACAAATAATGCAACGGTTTATGATGGGTTTAAAAATGTATTAACAATCAACACTATATGACAGAATAGAACTCGTTAAACCTTGCAATTTAATAAATAAAGTTTGACATACATGACGTCTTAATTCTTAAATGTCAAGTCAAAGGTATGTTTAAAAAATGGCGGCTAAAAGCGACTTTTTTGATTGCTTATTTATTTTTATTTAATTGTTATTTACTTTTGTAATATATGGTCGTCTTGGATGTAATATTATTAATTAATAAAAATTAGGAATGCAATTCCAACTAAGCAGTTAATAAAAAGACCACTGAAAACTAATGCGTGCGGTTCTTTAGTGTATTATATATCGTCAAAACTGTTTTTACAATTCTTGAAATTATGTGAAACATTTTCTCTCATTTAACCGGATATCAGTAAGTTAATATAATGGAAAATAAAGTTAACGCCGTTAATCAACTCTGTATGTCTTGTTTGTGCGTCGGCCGCACTCTGTTTCAATTAAATGACGAATCACTGAAGCAGTATTACATGGATCTTATTAACGAGATTCCTGTAAGTATATTATTTTGTTTTGATATTTTGCCGATGTGTGATCAGTAGTTGTTTTCGGATCTTAATTATTTCAGGTTCATAGATCAACTCAATTAGCATCCTTCTAGAAGATAACAGTACATTCATTTTCCATTTCTCTTTTATCAGATTTTTTTTTGTTTTATTTACACACAAAAAAGTACAATCGGTGGTACACAGTTTAGGTGTACTATAAACTCAATTAAGTTTTTACCGTACACCTGAGTTGTCTACAATAACAGAAATATATTCAGAATTAGTGTTATAAACAAATACAAACCAAAAAAGAAGTACATATTTGAAGGTAAATACTAGCGTTTGTCCACTATCCCTCATCCTATCAGATGATCGGGAGCAGTACTTTTTTTTGATAAAAGGAATTCTATGTCCTTTTCTCTATCTCTGATGTTACAAAATTTATGATGTTCAGTTGAGCAGTTAAGGCATAAAAGCCTAACAAAGTGACTTTCACATTTATAATATTAGTTAGGATAGATGTTTTATAATTATTTTTCAATTTCAGTTGTGCGCGATATCAAATGCAATCCAAGAAGCGAACATATGCTTTGAATGTGTTGCAATTCTGAAGAAGGTCATTGCATTCAGAGAGCAAGTTAAGGACTCTTACAGGATATTATTAACATATGTTACTAGTGAGGTAAAAAACACGTTTTGATTAACTATGATATTGATTAACAATATGTCTATGATATTTTCACCTCACTCGTATCTGTATTGTAGAATCTACAAGAATGTCTACTGGCGGACGTGAGTCGTCCGCCGCGGTTGAAAGTTCAGAGCAACGAGGCGGTTGTGAATATACCTGGCGATGAGTTGGGGGATATTGCTGAAGAGACGCATTCAACACAAATGGTTTATGTCAAGAGTGAGGTTAAACGTGAATGGGAAGTGGGTAAGTTGAGTGTTTATATATACTCTACCACAGGTGTAGCTTACCCTAGATGGGCCCTGTATAGATCACACCAAACATCTTGGGACATTTGGGTGTAGTGGGGGAATAGTTCGCGCAGGCGCACTGGCGAGCCAATCGCTGTTGGTGCAATTTGATTGATGAACCAATCGGGGCCGATCACTGTTGGTGCTTTTCAACTTATGAACCAACTTTTTTCTGATAAAAGTAACTACAACAAAATAAAAATTAACTATGATTCCTTCTTGACTATATGCACATATCATATATTTTTTTCAGGTTATTTGAACTACTCATTTAGAAGATCAATGTTTTCAAAGCTAAGTCTCTTTTTTAGTTTAGCGTGACATGCTCCTTAACACATGTGATATATTTTTTTCATTGCAGAGTTAGAAGGCAACAGTGGCCATTCTGACTTCAAAGACAATGAAAACCATTTGGAGGAAATCGATGACGAATTGAAAGTTGTGGCGAAAGAAAAAAAGAAAAGAAAAGGCAAGGAGAGAAAGTTGAGAAGTAAAAAGAAGAAATCGAAAAAAATGAGAATTTACGAAGTAAGCGGAGATGAATATTTGTGAAATAGCTTTTTAAGTGTTAAAAAAAATATGCCATCTTTTTTGCTCATATATTTGTTGCGATCGAAAACTATTTTGTTCTTATATGAAACATATTTATTATCATAGCTGGCTGCTACTTTATGTTGAAGTACCCAATGATAAAATAAGTGATAACATTCTTTTTGTGTTCGATAGTCCATTTATCGAGGTAGGCTTTAGGCTATATATATAACATCACACTTATATACATATATATATATATATATCTATAATTTTAGTATAATTTCGATTTGCGTCAATTAGCGCCATCTGTCAGTGAATAGTGACAAAGTCTTATTTTCATCCCATCAGATGGCGCTAATAGCAACTGATTTTTTAAATTTGT
This sequence comes from Synanthedon myopaeformis, assembly GCA_944738685.1. Lineage (NCBI taxonomy): Eukaryota > Metazoa > Arthropoda > Insecta > Lepidoptera > Sesiidae > Synanthedon > Synanthedon myopaeformis. Next base: position 2,376,983 of record OX122943.1, read on the forward strand.
TTTTGCGATATCTCATTGTATAATAATTATTACTCATATATTTTCTTTTACTACGCGGACGATGTCGCGGTCACCAGCTCGTATGTATATATAGGTTAAGCGTTACGCCACTTATTGGGTTTTGTTTTGTATCTAGTATCTAGTATTATAGTCAACGGATAGATTCTATGAAAATTCCAATTTGCTTATTTCCAGCACACTAAAGCGAAGCTGTCCGATAGTCAAAAGATTAAAACTATCGAGTTGACATACGACGAGATGCTATCGGATAGACAGAATGATACTGTAAGGGACGATTACATAAAGTCCAAGTACAAATGCGAAACTTGTATTGTCGGATTTAACTATATAAAATCGTACGAGAAACATAATAAGGAGAAGCATTCGTTGGTGAGAAAAGTGATTTTTTCCTTAGTTTTAGCACTCAAATTATAAGATTGACGAGACCATTGAATGAGTGGTAAGGGTGCTCGCCTAGCGTCTCAGTGGACCCGGGTTCGATTCCCGGCTAAGGCAACTTTGGAAATAAAAGCACATGTGCTGGTGTGTTTCAGGAAGTGGTAAGGGATGCCAGAGTCCATTTACTTTCCTAATCTTAATCCTACTTTTAGTGGGCAGCGCACTTGCAACACCAGTGGCGTTGCTTGTGTTATAGGCAAAGACCGCCTACCATCAAGTGGTCTGTCGGGCTGTCTGTCGACCTTAACACAAGTACAAACTGTCAGTCGTAGGATTACATGTCAGTAATGAAAATTTAGCTTAACATAAAAAATGTTGACATTTGAACAGACTATTGAAGAAGTTAAGCTTCTTATGTACCAAGAAGTGCTTACTGATTCGGATAGATGGCGCTTATTTCATACAATTAAACGACGGTGAGGGTGTCGCTCACAGAGCGTGACGCGCTAAGTTGACTGTTTTTTCCCCATACTAAAAGTTACCAACGGCCGTCACCCATCACGCGTATTGGCAATTTGTCGATTTCGTGAAAGTGATCTGTCATCTGTTGAAGTTACAACGTGGACTTGACCTGACTGCTTTAGACTCGAAGGACCTGTTTTACTTGAATGACTAGTCTCGGGATCTGAGGGCCTAGTGCGAGTTTGATCGAATAAAACTTGCACTAGGCCCTCTGCTACTTTTGATTTTAATTTGAATTTTACCTTTTTTTTAAATTGCTATTTCTACAAATGACACTGGCAAAATCATCGGAGAATATCTGTATCTCTAGTCTAATGCCCGTAAATTGTAAATTGTCAATGTCAAATTGAAAATTGTCAATTTGACATTGACAATTTACAATTCTCCATACAAATATAGCTAATGATGGGGAGCCAAGACATTAAAAGAGAAGAAGTTACGACTGTCGATTCGACGTCGGACTGGTCGCTCGATAAATCTATAAATTGACATTATTGTTTCAATATTTCAGGACATCGGCGAATACAAGTGTCCCATTTGCAACACTGTCGTGTCGACAGTGGATGTGTTTACGGCGCACTATAAGAGACACATGACCAGGTGAGAAAAATAAACTATTAAAAATCTAATTTACATGCTAACGGTAGTACACATTGCAATGCGTCTGCCATATTCAATTCCTATCTTTAAATGAACTATAGTCCGGTCGCGGAGCAGGAAGAATTTCGTACAATGACCTACTTACCTACTGACAGTGGTTACAAACTTTTTTTTCTGTATAAACTATTTAAAAGTGAAAAAATCTACAGTAATTTTAATAATTGTTATAATAAAAATCGTTTCGACTTTAGTTATTTAAATTTTTTGACCTTGACTAAACGCCAACGCAACCCATGCGTACAATAACAGACCTTAGTTTCGCAGAAAAAAAAAAGGTTTGCAATCCCTTAAAACTTTGAATAGAATAGAAAAAGTTGTAACAGATGTTATACAACTATTCGTATTACATCTGTGTAACTTTGTTATTACATCTGTGCGAGCGAAACGCTAATATATTTACGCGGGAGAGACAGAGATAGATAATAACAGCTCCGTCACCGTGCTGTAATTGTATAATTTTCGTTCATGTAATCTCTCTAACAATACTAATGAGAGCCTAAAAAACAACGCGACCGTTTCTTACCCATGTTACTACCGATAGTACCACCAAGGGTAATATTTGTTGCCCGTAGTACTACTATGCTGTCTGGTAGTACCACGGGAGATTTATTTTTATCTCTGGTAGGTACTACTTATGAATTTAAAATATAAATATTACAAACGTATCGAGGTATGCTTATGCTAGAAAAATATATATCCTTGCTATCATCCTATATAAATATATCATCTTTGCTACACAGTTGGTTGTTGGTCAAGAGCAAACCCATCTTTAATAAAAAAAAATAAAAAAAAATTGTTTCCTTGAGTTCTTATTTCGTTTAGTGTTTCGATTTCATAGCAGAAGCAGGATGCCTTCTGTAGCCCTTAATTGACATCCTACTTAATATACTTACCGCAAGCTTTTTTTTTTTCCAGATACGAGTGCAGTATTTGCAACAAACGCACGCAAAACATGAAAGCTATGCACCGACATTACTTCACAAACCACGAGATATCTTTGAGGGAATACAATTGTAACATTTGCGGTAAAATATCAAAGTAAGTACATATTCAGTTTTACAGTAAGAGCCACACTAAAAAGAGCCTCGCTTAGTACCAAGGACTAAAGCTACTCCCTTAGTGACGAGGACTAAGGTTGTCGCTTAGTAACTAATTCTAGTGAATAGACATATTGCAGAAAATGTCGTATTTTGTGTTCGTTTTTTAATGCATGCTGAGTTAGCCTATAAGTGAAGTATACAATATTATAAAAGATTGTTTAAATGTGAATGAGTGTATGGATTGTTGTATACTGTGTTGGCTTCCTAATAAATAAAATAAAATCGCTTTGGTCACACTGCCGACTCCATTAGACGATAGTGATTAAAGCTTAAAGCTCTGTCTCAGGGATCCCGGGCACATATCCCGGCTGGGTCAACTTTGAGAATGATGTTTTCAAAGTCTGAATTTGGAAAGTAATGGCAGTTCACACAGTCAATTGGGCGCCCCGTCTGGTGGCAGTAACCATTCCCTAACCTAACAGAATAGGTTAGGAGATGGTTACTGCCACCAGACCATTGACCAGTGAAACACCACAGTGAAATAAAAGCATGTGTTCTCGTTTCTGTGTAACATGTTCCGGGTTCGCTTCTCGGCGGGGTCATCTTGAGAAAACTTTTCAATGTTGACTCTCTGGTCTGTAAATTGGCGACACTAATTTCCAGTCATTTTGACCGCCCGTCTGGCGACAGTGACCGCCCCACATACAGAAGACCACCGTGAAATTAAAGCACATGTGCTGTTGTGTTTCGGTGAGTGGCTAAGGGACGCCAGAGCACATTACCCTATCTATCCCTTATCCTTAATAATACTGTAGTCGGCAGCGCACTTGCTCGTTTTATTGGCGACGGTAGCCACCCACCATCAAGTGGACCGTCGGCATGCCTGACCAAAATTTACCCTTTAAAATTCAAAATTGATTCAATAACTTTTTCTATATTTTCAGCTCCATAGACAATCACAGAAATCACAAGGACACTCATAAAGCTCGGCTACAGTGTCCAGAATGTGATAAAACCTTCAGTCACAGATCGGGACTCATGAATCATAGACAGTAAGTCCCAATCTATACTAATACTAGCTTGCGCCCGTGACTTCGTCCGCTTTGAGAATTAAAAAAAAATATAAAAGCAATATAAAACGCTTGACCTCTTGTTGCTGTAACACTTTGGCCAGGCGTTATTTTTTTTTTAATTTCATTTTAGATCGGGAACAGTACTTTTTTTCTGGACGAAAGTTACCCTATGTCCTTTTCTGTATCCTTGACAACGTGTACGCAAAATTTCACGATGATCGGTTGAGTAGTTAAGGCGTGAAAAGGTAAACAGAAAGACAGAGTTACTTTCACATTTCTAATGTACTAGCTGTAGCACGCCACTTCACCCGCGTAACTTTATAAAATATGGCCTATGTTACTCGTTGATAATGTAGCTTTGCATAGGTGAAAGAATTTTCAAAATCGGTCCACTAGTTTTTTAGTTTATTCATTACAAACAAAAATATAAATCTTCTCTCTTTATAATATTAGTATAGAAGTATGAATTAGGATTAGGATTTATGCAAAATATTTATTTATTTATTTATTTAAAAAAAGGCTTACCAACTAAAGACATACTTATTCACAGTATACAACACTCACAGAGAGGAACATCACAAGTATGCATTTAAAATCTAAATTAAAATTTATTGCGGCCAGTCTGTGAAACAATAATAAACATCTTATACATATACATATACATATACATCTTTATAGATTTTCATATTTAAATTTAATAGTAGGGATATGTATTACATAGTATTTATTATTTTATTGTTTTCCTTCCAGTGCTGTTCATGAACATCGCAACGTATTCGCTTGCACGCAATGCGATAAAGTTTTCAAATGGAAGACCAGCCACAGAAGACACGTGGAGAGGCACGAAGCTAAGGTAATCGTAGTCCAAACGAAGCTGGTACAATTTACTACTCAGTATCGAGTACTTCGTTAGCGAGTGCGGTCATTGTAAACTCATACTGACGTCAGACAGGTAGACGGTCCACTCGATGCTTGGTAAGTGGCTACCGTCGCCTATAAAACACTGCCGACTACAGTAGAATAAGGGATAGGGAAATGGGCTCTGGCATCCCGCAATCACTCACCGAAACACAACAGCACACGTGCTGTTATTTCACGGTGGTATACTGTGAGGGGGTGGTTACTGCCGCCAGACGGGCTGCCAAAATGACTGCGAAACGCAGTGTGCCCTAGCATTACACTTCTCTCCAGATCTTGAGCAGAACCTTCTTGTTCTTACTTTGTGTCTTCATGTATGCCTGGTACTTTGTCGGTGCAAATTCAGTTTTATTTATATCATTTGGCAGGCTAACGGTCTACCTGATGATGGTAAGTGGTTACCGTCGCCTATTAAAAGCAAGCAACTGTGGTGCTGCAAGTGCGCTGCCGATGCAAAAGTGATGCAAGTGTATTAAATTTGTTTATTGTCTTGTCTTGTCCTTCAGACGACATCGGCGTCGGCGGCCTATTGCATTTCTTGCAATGTAAGCTTTTCCTCGGTCTTCACATATCAGAGGCATCTGAAGCACAGTCTCAAACACGTCACTCAGGATCAGTTCAAGTGAGTAAAGAGAATTTGTCTCTCATTTACCCCACCTTACCCCATCCCTTCCATTTTTATCCCTAATCCTTCTATGGTCTTCAACCATCAGAGGCATCTCAAGCATAGCTTCAAACACGTCACTCAGGAACAGTTCAAGTGAGTAAGAGAATTTGTCTCCTACTTACCCCATATTGCCCCACCTTACCTCATCCCTTCCTTCTTTATCCCTAATCCTTCTATGGTCTTCACCCATAAACACGTCACTCAGGATCAGTTCAAGTGAGTAAGAGAATTTGTCTCTCATTTACCCCACCTTACCCCATCCCTTCCTTCTTTATCCCTAATCCTTCTATGGTCTTCAACCATCAGAAGCATCTCAAGCATAGCTTCAAACACGTCACTCAGGGACAGTTCAAGTGAGTAAGAGAATTTGTCTCCTACTTACCCCATATTGCCCCCACCTTACCTCATCCCTTCCTTCTATGGTCTTCACCCATAAACACGTCACTCAGGATCAGTTCAAGTGAGTAAGAGAATTTGTCTCCTACTTACCCCATATTGCCCCACCTTACCTCATCCCTTCCTTCTATGGTCTTCACCCATAAACACGTCACTCAGGATCAGTTCAAGTGAGTAAGAGAATTTGTCTCCTACTTACCCCATATTGCCCCACCTTACCCCATCCCTTCCTATCTTGTCCCCAATCCTTCTATGGGCGCGCAACGCACTTGCAGCACCTTTGGCGTTGCTTGTGTTATAGGCGACGGTAGCCACCTACCATAAGGTGGACCGTCAGTCTATCTGTCGACATTAACATTAAAAAAAAAAATGTTTATATATACTAATGGTTATTTTTTTTTTATTATTAGATATATATGTGACCACTGCAACCGCAGATTTGCAGACAAAACCAAGTTGAGAGATCACATCGAGGAGAAACATTTGAATAGAAAATTTCAATGCAACATTTGTCTCAAGGTAAAATTTTTTCTTTATATATAAACTAGTTGTTGCGTGCGACTTAGTCCGCGTAGACCGATTCTACAAATTCTTTCACCTATAGAAAGCTACATTATCAGCGAGTAACATATAGGCTACATATTATAATAATAAAGTCACGCGGACGAAGTCGCGTGCAACAGCTAGTAATGCAGTAATGTAAGTGTCTGCAACTGTTGAATAATAATATTATTGTATCTTTCGCCAGCCGTCGAAGAACCGCGTGGCGTTAGATCAGCACATAAGGAATATACACAAGGGAAGACCGAACAACAAGATATGTCATCATTGCGGAAAGGGATTTCCGGTGAGTGTTTTTCAGATCAGGAATCAAGATGTGGCTTATAGCTTGTTACTTATATTCTTATCTCTCTCTTTCACACACACAAGCACGCGCGCACGCACTCGCGCGTAAACACAGGCACATACGCACGCAAGCATGTACACCCACACAAGTACGCGCGCGTAAACACAGGCACACACGCACGCACGCACTAGCCTGTAAACGAAGGCACACACACACACGCATGCGCACACACGCACGACTGTAACGGACGCAAGTATTTACACACACGCATGCACGCGCGCGCGCAAACACACACGCGCAAATGCATTCGAAAACGCATCCATTAGGTACACAATACATACGTCCCTTCCCTTAAAATTTTATTTATTGTTTATTTATTTAGTTCTTTATTTATTTATTCATTACATGAATACTTGAATGTTGTTTGTGTTGTATTTTTATCATAAAAAAAGAAGTCCGTTATTGTCATTAAGATTGTTGAATTGAGTGCACCGCTGTGTGGGTTTGGTTTAATAAAAAAATAAAAAAAACTCCTATTGGTTGTTTTACAGACCAAGGTCCAACTGGAGTCTCACATACGCACGCACACTAGAGAGAGGCCTTTCATATGCGAATATTGTCCCACAACGTTCTCACAGCAGAGCAATCTCTACAAGCACAACAGACAGGTGAGTTGTGTACTCGATAGATCAAAAACAAAAAAGATTTTTTGGAAACATTTCAAATCAAATTTGTATTGTAAGTGTACGCAAATTGTGTAAAAGGCACGCCATCTGCTATGAAAATTAAAAATCTTCAAAAATTGCGTTACGTAATACTTGAACGCCTTTAACCGCTTAAACAATGAATTATTTTTGTATCTATTTATTATAAGCGTTTGTTTCCACACCTTAAAAGTGAAACCTTCCTCAGGTACACCTCAATATGAAATCGAAACGTCCATCCTTAAATAAAAAAGAGAAAGTGTGCCCTTCAATTGTGACGACAAATCAAACGACAGCCGACGAGTCTCGACCGATCGCTTTGTTCTATACGAACAGTACGGGTTTTGTAGTGTGAAGTGAGAGATTTATTTGGCGAACAAATAATTTATTTCACAAAAATAGGACAACACTGCTTTAGCAGGAACAATTTCGCACGTTAACTCTGTCACTCGCGCGTAAATATATCACCGATTCGCTCGCACAGGTGTAATGATCGAAGTGTTAAGGGATTGCAAACCTTTTTATCTGCGAAAGTAAGGTCTCTTATTGTACGCATGGATTGCGTTGCGGTGGAGTAATGGCGCCGAGTAACTATCATACAGAGAAACAGCTTCATGCAAGCGCGCGGCTATGTGTGCGTGACCTTTCACCGACGGGTTCACGAACACAAACGTGAGTGACAGGGAGTCGGACGCGCGCGAGCGACGCAGAAGCAATAGTTTTGTGTTTTGTGTTTTGTGACAACCCTACAAGAATAGGCTAATAAAATTTACCCTTCTAGGGACCTGTCGCTCTGTAGGATAGATACTCGGTGGTAATGGTCAAACATTTTAAAAAAAAAACGAAAGTCGAAACTATTTATAGCGTCTTGAAAGTTTTTATTTAGCGCTTATAAAGAGTAAAATAATGAATCTTAAATGAGGAATTCAATTGTAACTGGGTCATTGTTAAATTTTGAGCAGAGTTAAACTTGTACCCAAAAAAAGAATATATTTTATATATTTTTATTTATTTATTTATTTACAGGAACATATATATATTAAGTTTATTGGCTATGAAGATGTATATGTAATGTAATATTATATCACAAGCAATAAAATTATAAATTATTAATAATTTTATTGTATCAAAGTAAAATATTAAATTTTAAAGTGTAAAAAAATATTTTATTTCCACTTTTCATTAAAGTAACAAAGTGATCATAACCGTTTGCTATAATACTTTGGCCAGGCGTTATTTTTTTTTTTTTTTTTTTATTTCAGACGATCCCTTGTCAACAGTACTTTTTTTCTGGATGAATCGTACCCTATGTCTTTTCTTGTTACCCTGACAAAGTGTAGGAAAAATTTCATGATGATCGGTTGAGTAGTTAAAGCGTGAAAGGGCAACAGACAGACAGAGTCACTTTCACATTTATAATATTGGTATGGATTTAAGTATGTAGTTAGTGTAAACTTTCACAAGTTAAATCACACTCAAATTTCAGGACGTTTTAAACTCTTACGTTACTTAACTGTTCAAAATTTGACCCATAAATAAAATAAAAACTATGTTTGATATTATTAACTAATATTACGTAGCAAATTATTAAAATAAGTTTTTCTATTATAAGCAATACTTATTTTTAGACGTCGACCTAGAATACTTAGTCATAATATTTTAATTAGGTTCTAAAATTATTTTTGCACAGCTCAAAGGTAAAGGCTCAAAGGTACCTATGCAAATTAAACTTTACTATAAATGAATGATATTTTGATAACATAATTTAAATACATAACTCCATGTATATACTAATTTAATATCCATATAATATAAAATGGAAATTATCCATTTTATATTATATTGACAATATAATTTAATCTTGGCCATTTTTAGATCCTTGAAATAAGTTAATTTTAATTTGATTTATTTATTTTCATAATATGTTATTTCAGCAAATAAATGAAGATAAAATTATAGTTATGTAAGTTTTATTGAATTATATAATTTTTTAAAATACATTCTTGTATGTTATGTGTAAAAAAAATATTTTTCTTTTTCCCAATAGACTGATTTTCTGACGAGCTTTATTTATTAATGTCTGATTTATTTGGATGATCAGTTATTCTCGCAAAGGGGGAAACCTTCTAAGCCTTTTTGAAAAGATATTAAGCCTTTTTAGAAGGCTCAACGAGCTATGGGGTTAGCCTATGTACCACCATAGCTCGTTGAGCCTTCTCGTACTCGATTTCTGATTCTAAGAGTGGATTACACCGTAGGCTTGGTTATTGTTTCGGTCAAAATTAACTTTAGCGGTAAAGGGATTGCCATTATAAAAAAAATAATTTTTCTAAGTTGTGGTAATAATTTTTTTAGTATGGCAACATTCAAAGTCATCTACCACAAAATTGTCACAGTTGACTTAACCGAAACAATAACATTAATCGGCCAATATCAAGCGGTTAAGGTTAGCATTAAGTTACGACGTCATTTTAACCGTTGTAAAAATGGTGCAACACATAATATGCTTAACCGAAGATTTAACGGCTGGTTTGGATATGGTTACCGTTAAAGTTAGATGGTACAATCCTCCCTAAAGTGTGTGCCATAATACGAAGCAGTAATTTGACAGGTCCAATTAAAATCTTATTTGATTTGAATAGTTATAATATATTACGGTAAAAATATTTTTTTATCTTGTTTTATTGATTAAACATTTGTATTATTGTTACTTTAAGGTTTGAATTTCATTTAAAGCAAGATTAAGTCTATTCGGAATTAACAAAAAAATCAAAAAGTTAAATAAATAAAAAAATAGTATGCATAGCTGTTTATTTTGTGTTAATTTATGTCAGTTATGTCAAAATATTCTTATTAGAAAAATTATAAGAATCTAAAAAAATTAAATATATTATAATAATATTAATTAAACAATTAATTATAAAGTAGGTAATTAATGTTCTATAGAGCATTAATTACGGTTCGAAAGTTTTTTTTTAATAAGTCCAATTAGGTGACATCACTATTTTTGTATGGTCAAAAACTTGCAACATAGATAATGTCAAATTACTCCTTCGGATTACGGAACGCACTTTATGAAATCAACATCAATCTACTACAACTATGGATTTCGCACACCATACAAAACACTGCGAACTTTATGGAACATTTAAAAGTGACATATGCGTAGAGCATCAACTCTGTCATCTGTCATTTAAAACCAACCAAACGTCTGTCATTTAAAGAAAATGTGACTTTACTTCAACACATTAGAGTTTAAAATGAATAGTACAACTTGGTCGTCCATTATTCCGTTTTAGGCGTACTTTTTATGTGTTACTTTGGCATTTGTGACACAAATTCCATAGTTGTAGTACTTCGATGGAAATCAGAAGTTAGGATATATACGATTAGACTGGTTCTATTGTATAGTAGACTTTATAAATTTAGAAATGGCAATATTTTCTCGACTTAATTAGAATTAAGATTTTTATATGGTATAATAAATTAATTAGAATAGTATCCGAGTATTGTACCTATTTATTAAATGTGAATAAACTATGTGTTCTTGCTATAAATGGTTTTTATTTTATAAACTAATAGCTACTGCACGCGACTTTGTCCGCGTAAATTTATAGAATATAGCCTATATTACTAGCTGATAACGTAGCTTTCTATAGGTGAAAGAATTTTTGAAATCGGACCAGTAGTTTTTGAGTATTCATTACAAAGATACAAATCTTCTCTCTTTATAATATTAGTATGTATTATAGACTAACTATTGCACGCGACTTCGTCCGCGAAAATAAACTGATCTACATACAAAACTGGTTGATCTCCTTTACTGTACAATAAATTGAAATTTAGTTATATTTGCTTTTTATTTTAAAATGATATATTTTTTAATACGCATTGTGAAATCATCGTAAAATGAAATAGCCGATGAAATTGAAAATAAATTATTATATTTTAAATATGGAATTTATAGTGTTGTTCGTATTGTTATCGAAAGGTAAATTGGGTTTTTGTTATTATCGAAGGTAATAGGACACATAGTACCGAAAAGTACCTAGGTACTCATCAAAAAAAAGTTCGGGAGTCATGTTTAAATACTTACAATAATAACTGTTTTTTTAACCCCGACGCCCAACTCAAAAACGGAGTGTTATAATAAGTTTGACGTGTGTATCAGTGTGTATGAGTAATCGTAGCTCCCAAACTGATGGACTGATTTTGAACCGGTTTTTTTTTGTTTGAAAGCTGACGTGATCGGAATGATGGTTCTTAGCTATAATTTATGAAGATCTTTTTAGGCGTTTGAAGACCGTCAGTCCATTTCCTAGTTGACGAAGGGATTTCACTAACTTCTACAGGTTCGATTAATGTGAAATTCGGTATATTTCTGTAAGACACTTTTTCCACTTCTAAATTAATATCCAATCTTCTCATCATTTGTAATTTCAGCAACCTCACAAACAACATTACCGCAAGCCATCGACATAGCTCTGGAAACGTCCTTCTCATTGGATCCAGAGAATTTTAGCCTCGGCATGAAGACACTGGGAAGTATACTAGATATGTTCCGAGAGAAACCTTCACAGGACATCGGAAGAAGTGATAGGCCATTTACAAAATTCGTTATTGAAGCTGCGCAAATCTTCTCCAAATACAACACAGAACAAGCTCAGAAAACTACGAGCGCTTTCAAAAGAGAACTACTAAGCCACATTTTGGATCCAAAATTCAACAAGATATTTTTCGATCCAGAACTGGGACGTCTACTCACCCTAGTGCACAGAAATATCCCAATTAAAAAAAGGAATACAGCAATTAAAGAAATATACAAATACAACGAAGAAATCACACCATTTCTTAATAAAATCAGTCCACAATTCGAACAGCATAGCTCACAATTTTCCTATTATATCGATCAGTTCACAAAATTCGGTAAAGGCGAACCAGTTGACATAAATAAGACCGTCAGGGACTTGACAAACTTGCTGTTTAAAGACAAATACAGGCCATTGAAGAGTTTTAACGATTATTTTGGCAATCAGTTAATAAGATTCGTCAGCGCGGCTATAGGCAAAGCTTTGAAGGGTACCAGAAATAAATCAAATGACTTGGTAGATCTCGGTCCTAGCAGGAGAAGTGCTTCCAAATCTCTTCTGGGTAAAATCAATCTGGTTGCTGTCAACGTGGAAGATACTAATACGACAATATCAGCCGATGGTAATAAAATTGTATTAAATAAAAACATAGAATTGGACGTTCATAAAGATCATGTATAATGTACTTATAATTAATGGAGATGTGAATTTTTTTTTTTATTAAAAGTACCTAATTAAATTAAAAATGGGTTTTCTTCGCATTATATTTTATTATTATCTATACTAGTAAGTAAAATTGAAGTGTCTGTTTGTAATGTCAAAATAACTGAAACAAAAAAACAATTTTTAAAATTTAAAATTTTGGTATGTCTGTTTGTGCTGGCTAATCTCCGAAACGGTTTGACCGATTTTGATGGGACTTTCAGTTGCAGATAGATAAATTTGGTAAGGAGTAATTTATACTACTATTATTTTAGAAAGTGTATATATAAGCAGTGTCCTTTACCGCGCGCGCACCACGTAAATACATATAAATAGCATTATTATATGTAAAGTCTACTTGCATTTATTAATATACTTTACTAGTAAGCATTGTATATTTGTTTGTTGTCTTAAATAAAAAACAAGTGTGTGTGTCAGCTTCGACGTACGACTGGAGTTTACTCCTTTTGAATTTGAATTTTTTGAAAGTGAAAGGTGCGCAAGGTACGTTGCGCAGAAGAACATAACGCTTGTGTTAATTTTTGTTATGCGTAACCTTTTTTGTTGTTTTGTCTATTACCTATTAAAAAGAAATAGACGTGACGGTGTAATATATGTCTAATATATGAATATTTCCTCTTACTATTATTACACGTTTTATTTTTCATTTAATTATTTGGGTGAAGATTTTATAGTCTTAACAATTTTACTTCTCATAAATTTTCCATGCCTGAGGCCTTATATGAACAATCGATACTTAAGGAGTAAACTCTAATAAAAGAAAAAAAATTAGGTACAAAATACAAAGGTAACAAATAAAAACAAGTCAATTGTACCTAACAGTATATTATTCATCATTGTACTCACAATCTCATACAAATAAAGTTATATTATTAAACTTAATTTAATTAAACCATAGGTTATGATAATAAATAATAATTTATTATTATAAAGATAATTTAACAATATGTTATGTACCTATTTAAGAAGTTACAGTTTAAATTAATGTAGGTAACAATGTAGAGACAAAATTATTATTCTTTTGTATTACCTACTTATGTGCAATAAAATATTTTTTTACATTATAAATTAAAGTTATTTCCATAAAAAAAATCTATAACAAGTACTTACTTAGTTAAATTCATAATCTTTAGTATGATTTGAAGTCGCTTTCCGCGTATGCCTGTATTACCGCCAACTCTTCCTAAACAACGCAACGGATGCGGTTTCCACCATCAGTTAGAGGATTTTTATATCTGTATATCGTTAGCAAACTATCCTAAGTGACATTTAGCAAATTATTGTGTACTTATTTGGATTTATAACATAAATAAATATAATAAAAAGCTGTTTTTTTTTTTTATTATATTGTTGTTTTCTTTGATAGGACTTAAAAAAGTATACCAGTAAATAGAAAAAAAATATTCTAATGGCATCATAAAGTGACATTTTAAAAAAAATGGACTTAATATAGTTTACCTCCGGTGTGCAGAAATAATAGAACCTTATTAAGTTTAAAAAAAAAAATTGCAAACAAGTCGCCGAAAAATAAATTTACACGTCTAAGATTATCGTCTTCGACAAGTCACGTGATGTGACTTTTACGGACGTTTCTGTATTCGACAGATTCCTTCGACTACGTTTGAACGATTGCCGAAGCGATCGCTAATTTAATCTATAGTAGATTACGAATAGATAGGTACGTAAACAAGATATAATTTATAAACTAACCCCCGACTTTCTATTGAGTCCAAACACGCTATATCTGCTGTTAGTATAAGAGTCAATTATCTCGCATACTACAACATGCTGTACAATTAGGTCAATGTTACTGTAAGCCATAGGCTCTGTGGGGTTGCACAATGTCAGGGCAACTACTTATATTGTCTGTGGTCACACTTAGTCTAGTTAATATATATAATGGCGGCCCTTGTTAATCGTATCGTATTGTGACTTGTAAAATATATGACGGCGCTTAATAGCGCCATCTACTAAGAACCAGAGCAAACTCGTAAAATCGACATGGCGTTCGATGACGTGTTGTGAGAACGCCACGCCATCTGCAGACGGAGTTTGCTCTAGCGAGGCGTCGCATTGTCGGTAGCGCGGCGGTCATGACAGACTTCGGGCTGTTACTGGCAAAAGCGAACCGGGTCCGCGACGATTCACTGAGGTTCTGCTTTGATACGCGGTTTTGACTAGTGTGATTGTTTTTAATAGTTTGTTAATCGATGATTGACTAGTGGTTCATTTAGTGTAATTGTTGTGTTTGACTGATCGAATACTGTGTTATAATTGAATTGTTGTAATCTTGCTTATTGCCCTCATATCCGCGCCCAACGATGACCGACAACAATAAGGCCACCCCTGATATCCCGATATATATTAAGTATTGTATCATAAGAGTATAATAAATAATTAGAAGCAAGCTACCAGGTGTTTAATATAACAAACGCTAAACAACGTATTACAGTTACCATGTCATGGAAACACCATCGAAGTAACAGTATGCTACTTTTCACGCCTTAACCGATCCACCGATCTTCATGAAATTTTGCATACACGTTGTCAGGGATACATGAAAGGACATAGGGTGGTATCTTTCATTCAGAAAAAAAATGTGTGTGTGTGTGTGTGTGTGTGGGTGTGTGTGTCAGCTCCGACGCACGAGTGGAGTTTACTCGTTACGACCGATTATAAAATATATAATAAAAATTATATAAACATTTATCATAACGAATTAATATCAACGCAATCTCTGGTTCTCAGTTGCCATCTAGTTTCCGCAAGGATGTATTATTACTTAACATATTCTAGTTTCAGAGATATTGTGTAGATGACGCTAAAATTAAAACTAACGCGTAACGTGTGACATTTGACAATTTTGATTTTACTCCCATAAATTTTCATAACGCGCTTATTATATGAAAATCGATTCTTAAGGAGTAAACTTCAAAAAGTACTGTTACCGAGGTATCTAAAATGAAATTTAAAAAAATCTAACGCCTGGCTAAATTGTTATAGCAACAATTGTTCAAGCGTTATATTGCTTTTATATTTTTTAATTCTTCAACGCCGACGATGTAGCGGACACCTAAAGATAGAGCTA
Source organism: Synanthedon myopaeformis (assembly GCA_944738685.1). Taxonomy (NCBI): domain Eukaryota; kingdom Metazoa; phylum Arthropoda; class Insecta; order Lepidoptera; family Sesiidae; genus Synanthedon; species Synanthedon myopaeformis. Next base: position 2,392,609 of record OX122943.1, read on the forward strand.
TGTGGACGGCAGAGTGAAGCCGGTAAAACTACGCCTTCGCATACACGGTTACACGCACACAAATGGAAGCAAACAGTTTTCTTATAATAACTGAAGACGTGAGTGGACGAAGGTGACAAGTCGCTTAATTCAAACTTTGATTAAATCGAGGTTAAAATTTTACTTTTAATTTTTGAGATTAAATCGTCACGGAACTGATTTTTGTACTAAATTTTGATGCAAAATTGTGTAAACAACCTAAAATATTAATGGTATTATAGCAATTAAAAACTAGTATTATTTTTTATTATTTAATTTAAAAAAAAAAAAGTGAACATAGCTCCTTCTTCCCTTAACAAAAGTAAACTTTTTCAACTATATATTTTCCAAAATATGTCTTAAATCGACTATTTTAAGGTCTGTAATCATTTATATTGACATATTACTTTCGACACAAAAAAAAAAAAAAAAAAATTCGACATAATCTTCATCCACTCGCGTCTTCAATTTACTAGTTTATTTATTCAAAAATCTCTCCAACATGTCGGCGATACGGTTAAAAATTAAATTGTGATTTTCCTCCACTTGTATCCTTCTTGATTCTAGACGCATTCTCTCCAACTCTCTCTCGTGGTGTCGTCTGTCCCTCTCCTCGTCCAAACGCAATCTGCGCAGCTCCAAGGCCGTCGGCTCGCTAGAGGCCGCGTCGATACTAGTCTGTGTCCTGTGTTGTCTTTGGAGTCTGCGACGATGCAGGCAACACGCGTTGGCCGCTGGGCGTTTGGCGTGTCGCGGAAGTCGCCTCCGCGACATCGCTCTAGGCGCGGAAGCGACTTGCGACTTTTCAACCTTTGCAGGCGTAGGCTTGGGTTGAATCGATTGCACCGGAGATTGGGGGCCGAGTGGGATCTGTTCAGACGGGACTGTCATAATTGAGGAGACTGTAAACAAACAAATAAATGTGTGTGTGTGTCAGCTCGGACGCACGACTCGAGTTTACTCATTACGAATACATAGATTAGTAAATGATGGGTGTCTATCTGTGTGTGCGTGCGTGCGTACGTGCGTGTGTGTGTACCTAACTGCGTGCACACACAGATAGGTACACACACAAACACACACACACACGCACGCGCGCGCACTCGCAGGCACGCACGCACGCACGCACACACAGATAGACACATACACACGTCAAACATATAACACCCCGTTTTTGTGTAGGGCGATGGAGTTTAAAAAAAAAAAAAAAGCTACATTAACAAAAAGTGCTTACATGCTCTATTTAATTGCTAGATGTTACAAATAAATTAATATACCTTGTTCGGAATGTTCAACAAAATTAATTATTATCCCATCTGTGCCTTCATTTTCAACGACTACATGTTTGAAGTCAGACGGCGTCTCCTGGAAATTGATTGAGGTAATATTTATTTAACACGAGCAAGACAATATTATACGATGACATATGGCAAAAACAAATTTTAAAAAATCAGTTCCTATTTGCGCCATTTGATGGGATGAAAATAAGACTTTTTGTCACTGCAGTCTGTCAGTATTACATTTAATGTCACTTTTTACTGACACATGACGCTAGAGTTGACGCAAATCGAAATTATACTTAAATTATATATTGATGTTATATAGCCAAAAGCCTTTCTCGATAAATGCAACACAAAAAGAATTTTTCAATTCGATCCAGTAGTTCCTGAGATTAACGTGTTCAACCAAACAAACAAACAAACTCTTCAACTTCGCCATCTGATGGGATGAAAATAAGACTTTTTATCACTGCAGTCTGTCAGTATTACATTTAATGTCACTTTTTACTGACACATGACGCTAGAGTTGACGCAAAACGAGATTATACTAAAATTATAGATTTATATATATATATATATATATATGCGTGACGTTATACAGCCTAAAGCCTTCCTCGATAAACGGACTGTCCAACACAAAAAAAAAATTTCAAATTCGAACCAATACTTCTTGAGATTAACGCATTCAATCAACCAAACAAACAAACAAATAAACTCTTCATCTTTATATAATAGTAATAGTAAAGTAAAGTAAAGTAAAAAGTATAGATTTTTATCTATGGTGAAACAGTATAAAATATATCGTTTAGATTACAAACAAACAATTAATCTTACATCACAAGAGACATCATTGGCTTCTACTTTGCCAACAGAAACAGGCAAACCCATAAGTCCCATAACTCCCAACACTCTCAGTTCGTAGGTGTTAAGTCTGCTCACTGCACCACCGAAGGTACTGTCGGCTCGGCTGTTCAATATTACAATTTTCTTTTTTGTTTTCGTTTTCCAATCTGCCCAAACCTGAAATATTATTCAATATAATAAAATAAATATCTTCACACATTCCACACATCACCATCTAGTTCGACACTAAGACTTGTATTATGGATACCAGACAGTTGATATAATACATAGATTACTTTTTCTTTTTGTAAATACATAAATATAATATAATATAAATAGAATTATAATTCTGTCTGTATTATCGAGCTCATATAACCCAAATGTTTTCAAGGTTTGAGTGAATAGACATCTTCTGGGTTGAGAATGAGGTTCGCTCCATCTTAGGCCTCATCCTTTATAAAAAATCTTTTATAAAAAAAAAATCCATGACTCAGGTAAAAAGGTAAAATGTTAACACATAAACATTTTCCCCTAGAGGGATTCGAACCAGCGACCGTTTGGTTAACAGCTATGGTTACTAGCCATTAGACCAAACGTGTCGCCGTTGGTCTAGTGGCTAGTGGCCAGCTTCCAAGCTTTTTCTTGTTAGGTGAGTTAACTAAAGTTGGCACACGTTCACAGTACTCGCACAAATGCATTTTATATTTTTGATTAATCCTCTATTTCGGACCAAGCGCTCTAAAACATCTTTTATAATGCGCACTGCAAAGGTTTGGAACTCCTGAGCTCATATAACACAAATGTTTTCAAAGTTCTCGTGAATAGGCATCTTCTGGGTTGAGAATGAGGTTCGCTCCATCTTAGGCTTCATCCTTGCTACACAGTTGGTTGTTGGTCAAGAGCAAACCCATCTTTTATAAAACAAAAAAATCCATGACTCAGGTAAAAAGGTAAAATGTTAACACATAAACATTTTCCCCTAGAGGGATTCGAACCAGCGACCGTTTGGTTAACAGCTATGGTTACTAGCCATTAGACCAAACGTGTCGCCGTTGGTCTAGTGGCTAGTGGCCAGCTTCCAAGCTTTTTCTTGTTAGGTGAGTTAACTAAAGTTGGCACACGTTCACAGTACTCGCACAAATGCATTTTATATTTTTGATTAATCCTCTATTTCGGACCAAGCGCTCTAAAACATCTTTTATAATGCGCACTGCAAAGGTTTGGAACTCCTGAGCTCATATAACACAAATGTTTTCAAAGTTCTCGTGAATAGGCATCTTCTGGGTTGAGAATGAGGTTCGCTCCATCTTAGGCTTCATCCTTGCTACACAGTTGGTTGTTGGTCAAGAGCAAACCCATCTTTTATAAAACAAAAAAATCCATGACTCAGGTAAAAAGGTAAAATGTTAACACATAAACATTTGCCCATAGAGGGATTCGAACCAGCGACCGTTTGGTTAACAGCTAGGGTTACTAGCCTCTAGAAGTCTAGATCAAACATAATCAAATGTCGACAAATGATACGTTAGATTGGATGAGTGGTTAGGGTGCTTGCCTTAAACACTCTGTTCTAGGGTTCCCGGATGCAATGCTCGGCAGGGTCAACTTTGGAAATGAACTTTTCAAAGTTGGCTCCGGACGGGATATGAAAGTAAAGGTAGGGCAAGGGCACACAATGCTTTTTGAAAACATTTTGAAAAACAGCACATGTGTCGTTAGTTTCGTTGAGTAAGAAAGAGAAAGAAAGTTTATCATTACCCGAATCCTTCCTAACTCCTTATACATAATTATACTATGGTAAGCAGCGCACTTGCAGCACATATGACGTTGTTTGTGTTTTAGGCGACGGTAGCCACCTACTAGCAATCAACTAAACCGTCTGCAAAATATTTTTCATATTGGGCGACAAAGTCAATACGCGGCTTTATTACATTTAATTAAAAAATTATTACTTTTTTCCATTTATCCATTGGTTTTTTCACTCCCCCGCTAACGTTGTTAAGTATATCTGTTAGTTCTGTCCAAAGGCTATCAGCTCTAATGCGTCCTTGAAGGCCTGGTTGTAGTCTACCTAAATCGCCATGTCTGGAACATAAATTATAATATACAGTAGAATCCGGATATAACAACCCTCATAGGACCAGCGAGAGGTACCTACTATGGCTTACTAACCGGATGATGTAAAAACGTCTTTTAGTTGTTTTTTTATTATGTTTTATCATAATAACAATATATGTACATACAGTTTGATTAATTTTTATTTAAATTTAAAAATATTAACATTATCAAAAACTAACTTAGATACTATTTAAATATTATACATAATATATACTGATCAAAAAATGGTTTATTCCCAAAATTTCCTATAAATATATGTTTGTGCACGCTAATCTCGAAAACACCTTAACCAATTTGAATGCGCTTTTCATTGATGTGTTGATAACCTGTGGGATTTTCCAAAATGAACTACAGCATGTACAAAGTCGCATGCACAGCTAGTGTAGCCTATGTTTGACAAATAAACTATTATTCCACTCTACTATCTTTGTAACGTTACATATAACGTCATTATTAGTTTCTTGTAGATTCAAATAATGAACGAAGAATTTTACTTACCTTTCCATGAAAAGTAACAAGGCAGTGAACTGTTCTGGGATTGCCCTTACTTTATATTCCATCCTAAAAAAATTACAGTAACAAGGTTATAATAGTTATTGTACCTATTTTACCTATAGCCACAACTTAGCCGTGGCATTTCCATTGTGCCCATTCTTTTTATTATATACATATGCCTTAATTTTATTGTATCTTTATTTTCTTCAAATAACAGTAGTTGCAGGGCATACTGCGTTTCGCAGTCATTTTTTCAGTCATCTGGTGGTAGTAGCCACCCCCTTACAGAAGACCACCATGAAATAATAGCATGTAACTTTTGTTTTTCGGTGCGTGAGTAAAGAATGCTAGAGCCCATTTCCCTATCCCTTCCCAATCCACTAACCTTAATCTTATTGTAGTCGGCAGCGCACTTGCAGCAACTTTTTTTATCATTAGAAGTGGGTTTGCTGTTGGCCAGCATCCAGTTGTGTAGTAAAGATGAGGCCTATAATGGAGCGAGCTCACCCAGAAGCCGACGGTAGCCAACTACCATCAAGTGGACCATCAGCCTGTCTGCCGACCTTAATATAATACAAGAAAAGTAAAACAAAACATTTTTAAATAAAATATATTAGGTAAAATAAAATACACAGGCTATTTGCGCCACTTGCGCACACAAATACATTCTATTGATATTTTCGTCTTGCATTTGGCGTTCGCGTAGGTCACCTTACTACAGGCTCATATAGTAAAGTAATATCAGCCTACAAGTTACGATGTGTCGTCGATTTTGACGCAGTCTTGGATTCGGCCCGGAAGATTGTGAATTAGTTCATACAAAAGCATACTAATATAGTTATTATTTGATCAGGGCACGGTCTACTATGACATACTTTATAAATAAAACTATTAAATGTCATATTTTACTTACTTTCAGTGTATTTTTTTTTTTCAGTAATAATCAAAGTTTAATAAATTCTAGTCCATTTAACATTAGTAAAACAATGCAATGCAAATAATACAAATAACATCAATTTTTAAAAGTTGATGATTTGTTGGAGTCGGATGTCCAAATTTACCAAATCGATCGACTCTTTGGAAGTCGTTTTTGTTTGACGTTTGATATTGCTGACCATAAACAATTTTATTTATCTATTGAGATTGTAGAATCATCTATCGACACCGTAGCATAGATCGACAGCGACACAGTGGTCAGTGACGCTTACGAATATGGCAACCAGACAATCGCTATGATCGCTTACGTTTATGTCAAGATATCTGCAATCGTTGAAACGAAATAGATAGACACAATACGTTTGCTACACCGATTCTATGCTTATTTAAAGTTAAGGCACTTCAGAGTACAAAAAAAGAAACCAAATATTTCATTGGACTAGCGACTAGCTATTCATTGGCTTCATTGGCTCCCGCCACGGCTTGGGTGGCATAGCAAAATATATGCCTACATTTTTTTGCATCAACTTAAGTCTTAAAGAGTTGCATTGCGTTTGTGGGAGACCGCTTGAATTTAATTTATCCCACGAAGTTTTTAATTTACTATAACTAGGTACTAAGATATTAACTTAAATGTGAATATGGTGGTACCTAACTATTTTGAATAGTTTTCCAAATACCATTATTTTAGAAGAATAGCTCTCCTCGCGTTCAAAATTTCACTTCAAAAACTTTATAATCTTCTCATTCTTAAAGTTGTATATGACAGAACCATATACAACTAAGTAAATACAACTTTCGCTGGAGAGTATGTAGTATGTTCCTTGGACAGAACGGACTAAACTGGAGGCGGACTATAAACAAGTAATTATTGATTTGTTTGTATTATTAAATTTAAATAAAAAAAATCATTCATCTTTAGTTATTTCTTTTGTAACTAGCTTGTCTTTTTATTTTATATAGCAACACTGAAAGTCTTCGTTGAGTTGTTAAATGAATGTTTGTTTACTAAAATTTACGAGCGCGAGCAAGCGCACCCTATTCAAGTTTGAAATCAAGCAAGCAATAAACAAGTTAGTAATTTTGGCTTTTGTGTCACTTATAACAGTTACAGTTATACACTTTAATTCAAAACCACAAAAGAAAATTAATTGTAATTATTTATAAATAAAACATCTCCGTATAAATATTTCAACTGAATATTCTTTCTTTAAATTCTGTTAGGCGGCGTTGCCGTTTCTCCTCACAGCTGAGAATAATACTTTAATAATTTTCCAAGTATCAAAATCGAGTATTTTGCAATAAATTATAACTTTGTAATTAAAATTAAAACAGTGTTTTAATGAAAAAGTTATGAACAAGTGCTTTGAAATGAATGTTTCTGAAACTTATTTACTGTCTGATGCAATAGCTAACTGGCAACAGCGCACAGAATCGGACTGAACGGATCAGTTAGGAGCTTCATGTTTTAATTAATTTAATAACATCCGACTAATTCTTCACATCACATCTTCTTTTATGAGGTAAGTTATTTATATTTGTATATAATTTAGTATAGTTACCTTTTTAATATTTAGGTAATTAAAAATAAGCAATACTTATAAGATTGTTTTAAATTTTCGCGCCCCATGACGTAATTGTTGCGCGCCATTTTTTTCTATCTCAAAAATTAATCACGCACTCAGTCATCTGTCAGGTGTTCAAGAAATTTGTTGCTCGGTAGTGTAAAATAAAAAAATACTTAATATAAGGCGGTTTTTACGCGCAATACAACCACGGAAGCATCCGGGTGAGTTTATATTAATTCAAAATTGTCCACACAGGATCTTATTTTATTTTATTTTTCGTGTGAAATTGACTCCTTTGTTCTTAAGGTCATAACCTCGTCATGTTGCTAAGGCCCAAATTTTTTTAGGTCAACCAGCCAGTATCCTCTCCAAAGCGACCCAAACGTAGTATTTGCTTATTTAAATTTGCATAATCGACTACGCAGCTGCCTTGTAAGGTAGAGAAAATTATGTCAACATACAACGTATTTCTTCAACTAGAAACTTTCTAGTTTCCGAGTACAAGATTCGATTCTAGATCATTCCTATACTATAATGAATCTGATTTAGAAAACCTTTAAAAGATTAAGGTAATTCTAGAAATATTTGGGCGAAATCTAAAAATAAAGCAACACGTAACTTGTTGAACTGTCATTTGGTTGGATTAGGATTTATAGGATTAATTTGTTAACTTGGGACTACAAAGAGACTCTTATGTGAATTACGAAAAATCTTTCGCAGTCCAGGAGTGTCCATTATACATATAATAAGACATAACCTATGTTATAAAAAATTATAAAGTAGAAACGGTACACAAACTTCAAAATAGCTGTGTCTGCGACTACATACGCGCTGTAGTTCCATTTTTAAAAATACTACAGGAAAGTAACATTTTTCTAGGGTAAAAAGTATCCTAAATCCAGGTAATCATCAATACATCGGTAAGAACCCCATTCAAATCGGTTAAGTCGTTTCTGAGATTAGTGTGCACAAATGCACTGACAAAAACAAAAAAGTATTTTTTTGACCTCTGTAACATAAGTACAATGTAAGACGAAAAAAAGAAAGAATTTTATTCACTGCACCCAACACAGACACAAACAATACAAAAACAACAAGACAGAAATGAATAAAAAACAGGTGTTAGATACGTGTGTCCTCACGGCAGTGAATCGGATACTGGCTCAGTATTGTTCTTGAGATGCTGGACAAGCACCTGTAGCGTTCATTTTCAGCCAGCCACGATTTAGATAGGTAAATTAATTCAACAATTAAATACATAGCCAAATAATATAATAATATAAATAATAATGTGTACATATTGTTTTAGGAAAAATATGTGTTTAAAAAAAAAGGTTTATTATTATTACTTAATTTAATCATTAAAAATTCATATTAAGTTCACGTATTATATCAAAGTTTGTTTACACAGTTGTAAATTCTCATACGCAAATGCATGACATTTATTATACTGCGCAGTTCATTTTATCATATTTGTGAAGATGTTATTTTTAAATAATACAAAACAATGCCGTCTTTATATATTTAACTGATTTTGATGTGATTTTAACAATCATAATTTATTCTAAAGGGTTAACATGAATAAAATGACAAAATTTATGTTGTAGTAGAAAAAATATGTTTTGGTTATTATTTAAGGTAGAAATCAGTTAAGTTTTAATGAATATATGAGTAAATATAATATTTGACAATATTTTTATACAAGAATTATTTTGGCCCATAACACAATTTTAAATATGAACAAAAATTTGCAAAACTAATCGCCGACTTTCTATTGAGCCCAAAGACGCTATATATGCTGTAAGTTGCTGAGGAGCTGGGTGTCTCGCAGACTACCTACTTGATCTGCAGCATCAGATCGACGTTACCATGTCATGGAAATACCACCGAAGTATAAATGAACGCATGTAAAAGAGCTCCAAGCACCAGTGCTGGGGATTTGTGTGCGCATGGTGCGCTCATTGCGCAACGTCGTCGCCCAGAGCTCTTTTTATGTCTGTTCATCTATAACAGTACATATATCAAACTTAACATCAACTGAACCTGGGGAAGCTAGTGAAATCCCTTCGTCAACTAGGAAATGGGCTGATGATCATCAAACGCCTGAACAGATCTTCAGAAACTATAACTAAGATGCCAGCTTTCAAGCAAAATAAAAACACCATCAAAATCAGTCCAGTTTGGTAGCTATGATGCTATAGATTAGACGTCATAATTATAACACTCCGTTTTTGCGTCGGGGTAAAAAATACCATGTGAACGATAGGTCATTATTTGTGATCTCAGTAGTGACGTCATTTCGTTAATGACAAATTATAGATAGGGTCAGGTGCTGTCATCCGTTTCTTGAAAAATTATTTATTTAATAGTCTTTATTGCTGTTAGTTTTACGAGGCGTTGGATTTTTATTTTTGTACTATCCCTCGGGAACAGTACCCTTTTTCTGGATGAAAGGTATGTCCTTTTCCGTATCGCTGGAGTATTATACAAAAATAGCTAATAGAACGTCAGTTTTAATTTAATAAGTTATTTTTTTGAACTTTTTTCAAAATCCTTTTATCGCTAGAATGTCAAGTTGGTATTATACTTTTTTACGATCAAAATATCAAAGGTTGTCACTCTAGCTAGGGTTCAACATCATCAGCCTATGTCTCTTCACTGCTGGATGTGGACCTCTCCCAAGGCTCACCACCACACATGGTCTTCTGTCCCTCACATCCAACCGCTTCCCGCAAAGCCTTTCAGGGCGTCTGTCAGGTCTTTCAGGTTGCAGGGCGACCCACGCTGCGCTTTCCAATTCGTGGCCTCCATTTGAGAACTCTTCTAACTCATCGGTTATCCACTCTGTGACAGATGTGACCGGCCTATTGTCATTTCAACTTGCTAATTCTCTTGGCTATTTTGACAGTCTTGGTTCTTTGGCGAATTTCAGAATTTCTGATCCTATCCACTAAAGAAAATCCAAGCATAGCTCGCTCCATAGCACACTGAGCAATCCTAAGCGATCAGTTCTGCTGAAAGAGTGAATTAATATATAATAAATATATAAATAATATATATAAAAACAAAATTACTGAAACTTTTTTGAAAATTCTTTCACCTATAGAAAACTATATTATCAGCTAGCAACATCCGTACTTCCGTACTAGTCCGTATTAATATGTATTATAAATGCAAAAGTATGTTTGGATGTTTGTAACTCTTTCACACAAAAACTATTGAACCGATCCGTCTGGGACACCAGGAAAGGACTTTCATCGTTCAACGCGGACGAAGTCGCGGGCACCAGTTAGTAGGCTATATTTTATAAAGTTACGCGGACGTAGTCGCGTGTAGCAGCTAGTATTATATAGATTTTCGCAATTTTTATTTTTGCAATAGTAAATTTTTTGTTTTGCGATTAATTGTATCTTGCAAAATTCACTATAGAACTTTTTCTATAATTGAATTTAAACAGAAAAAAACATATGTAATTTAAAAAAAAAATTAATTGACATTTTGTTTAATAACGAATTAAGCCCACGGTTTCTAGTTATTTCACGATTCATTCATAATTAAATTGTCATTTCTTATGACTTTTTGAGTGTTTAGCTCGCTGAAACTTGTAAATCAGTCCTGCGGTAAGATGCCACGTTTCTGCACCATACTAAATACGTCACTAGCTAGCTAGGGTATTGTGATACAACCTACACCTATCTAGTGTGTAAATGTAATAGTTTCAAACACAGATGTTTCTTCATTGCGTACCTGTGTACGCGGTTAACATTGTTTTTTTTTGTGAGCATGTCTGCTTGCGTAATCACCAGGACCTTGACGTGGTGACGTCACAGCTGTGTTTATGAGATAACAAGCATTACTAGACACGTTAAAAATTAATAACATATTATATTTCGATATACATATATGTATGTAACATGTATTAATAAAATTGGTATTAAAATTTAAATTAGATAAGAAAAATATAAAAAATATTTTATTTTATTTTTTGCTGTCAGAAAACTCGTTTTTACAATAATTTCGTGATTGAAGAGTCCTTTTAAGCGGGATTTTTTTAAACAAGAAAAAGAGATTATTTGTTTAAATAGAAGCTCCCGGCTTCGCCCAAGAAAAAACTCAATTAGGTTTTATTATATACCTACTAGATAATAGATTATTAACATATGCTGTAAGTTGTTGTATGCTGGTAACATTATCTTATAGCAGATATAATAACTTACAGCAGATATGTTTAGTTTCATTAGAAAGTCATTGATTTAGTTTAAATTTTTTAACTATAGTTCGTTTTCCTAGCGCTCGCTGCTCGTTGATTTTTTACAAGATAAATGTTACTTGAAACATGATTGGAATATTATATCACACAAGTGTTTAAACATTTGATTTAAAAAACGCTGCCATTGAAAAACAGTCTCTAATGCGTTGGCGATCGGTGGGAACGAGTTACTTAAGAGATACAAGGACGAATTTGGGTCGACTTCGCGCAATATCTCTTATACTATACTATTGGTGGATAATTTATATAAAGAGGCCCCGATAGTGAACACTATGAGCGCACGTTGACGAAATCTTTGATAATTTATTTATAACTAGCAGGTGCCGGCGACTTCGTCCGCATTAAAAAAAATAAGCAATATAACGCCTGATATCTTTATTGCTATTACTCTTTTGCCAGGCGATAGTTTTTTTAATTTTAGATGATCCCTCGGGAACAGTACTGTTTTTCTGAATGAAAGGTATCATATGTCCTTTCCGGTATCCCTGACAACGTTTATGCAAAATTTCATGATGATCGGTTGAGTAGTTAAGGCGTGAAAAGGTAACAGACAGACAGACAAACAGAGTTACTTTCACATTTATAATATTAGTATGGATATAAATGTTAACACATGGAATGTTTTAAAGAACACATTCCGTATTCAACGCGAGTGATATAATAAAGAAACGCTAAAACTTTTTTTTTTTCAATGCCATGGCCTTCTGCCCAGTCGGCGATGTTTTTTGCCACCCACATTACAACACGCGTATAAAATTGCTCAATATTATATAAAATATTATTTGGAACTATCGAAAAGGTCTATCACATCGTTTAATTTAACCTGTTTAAGTCTGCGAGCCCTCACGTGGGTCCTTCTGTACCGCATTTGCAATGCCGTGAACCCACAGCCCACGGGGTGGTCTCTGGGCTCAATTTGTTGATAACTACATCATCTCAGATGACGTTCGGAAAATAGCGTCGGACTACATATAAAATACCAGCTGTTGCACGCGACTTCGCCCGCGTAACTTTATAAAATATTGCCTAGTTTACTCGCTAATAATGTAGCTTTCTATAGGTGAATGAATTTTTAAAATCGTTCCACTAGTTTTTGAGTTTATTCATTACAAACGTACAAATCTTCCCTCTTTATAATATTAGTATAGATAAAATCGTATGTCCTATTTATTACTATTTATTTATTTTATGTTACGGTCGGGAGACCTACCATCAAGACCTTATCAGGCTGACCTTAACCACCGAGCACTTAACCAGGCTTAGTACTCGGTGCTTAGTTGCTTGGCTTAATACTTGAAGGCACAGATGCTGCAAGTGCGCTTCCAAATAAGTCAAAACTATTAAGTCTAGAAATCTGAAATTCGGAAAATAGCCATTATTTTATAACGGACTAACTGTTGCACGCGACTTCGTACGCGTAACTTTATAAAATATAGCCTATGTTACTCGCTGATAATAGGTATAGCTTCCCAACAATGAAAGAATTTTCAAACAATCAAATCTTTCCTCTTTATAATATTAGTATAAAAAAAGGATTTTTTAAAATTTCAACTCCGTGCGAAGCTGGGGGCAGGACGCTAGAGTATTGTGTAATAGATCCGTTGTTTTTTTTTTTATATATGTAAAAGTCGCCAGACAGGCTGACGGTCCACTTCACTAATATTGTAAGAAAATAACTGCTCCTTATCTCATCAACGCTTTCGCCGAAAATAAAGTACTCAAAAAAAAAATCATTAAAACATTAACTAGGTAATTAATTTCCAATTAGGTACTATGAAGTTCAAGACTACTATTCGCTTTAAGACGATTTATTTGTGCCATCTGGTCAAGGTTAAAGCGACTTAATGGGGCATCGATAATGACTGTTTAAAATAATGACATTAGGTACCGGCGGGTAAACGTCACGGATGTGATCGAGTTATAATTTTTTATAGTTAAAAAAAACTTGCCTCTGGTAATTCATTAGATAAAGACTTATCTAATGAATTACTTACAAAAATACAAAATATTTGTATTTTTGTTTGTAATGAATAAAATCAAAAATTACTGGACCGATTTTAAAATTTTTTTAACCTACAGAAAGCTACATTATCAACGAGTAAAATAGGCAATATTTCTAACAACCGACTTTTCAAAGAGTGTTTCTTTGATCGAAGTTTTATTTTTGTGTTAGGCAACATTAAGTACTTACCAAGCAAAAATTATGTGCAAGTATTGTGTTAATTTAAAATTAGAACTATGGAAAAACTTTGTTAGATAATTTCTTACAGGCCAGATAGATATCAAAAAAGTGTATGCTAAAAACCGGTCTATATCTATTATAAAAACTCTTTGTAAAAACTTGCTATATTGACGTTTTTATTGAACTACAACAAATGTATTAAACACGTGTAACATGCTCTTGTCTCTTAGTATAGTCTATAGAGATTTAATCTATATAGGTTAGGTACGTCTGTATCTATACTAATAATATAAAAAGAGAAGATTTATATTTTTGTATGTTTGTAATGAATAAACTCAAAAACTACTGGGCCGATTTTATAAATTCTTTCACCTATAGAAAGCTATATTATCAGCGAGTAACATAGGCTATATTTCTAACATCATCATCATCATAACCTTAGCCATAGGACGTCTACTGCTGGACATAGACCACCCCTATATTTTCCAATAGATACATCACAAAAAATCACAAGGTCTTGTGATATACCACAAAAACCTAAAGGCGACGGTTGCCACCACCATCAAGTGGACTGTTAGCCTGTCAGTCGAACTTAACATTTAAAAAAAATAGGTTTAAAAGTTGTAGTTGATGTTGAAATTTTCGACTTTTACTTCTGTTTCTTCTAAACTTCTTCATGGGCCCCATAAGATAATTAAATAAGAAAATTTTCTTATATTTCCATATCATAAATTTAATCACTTCATTTTACATAGCTATGTATAACTTCATATAAATATATTCATTAAAATTACTTTATAACCATCTCAATACAATTTCTAAAACACACTCGCTGAATATCTTCAAATCAACTGACTTACATTTGTAATAAACTTCGTTTGTGTTTTCAAAATTATGTTTCTTAAATTTTACACCAGTGTTTAAAATTCAAACCTCTAACAGCAGTGTCCTAAAAGTAGTTGCATTTGAAGTGTTAGAACAATGAACAGACCAAAGCGACGCTCTTATTTAGATACGATCAGGGTACGATCAACAATAAACAAAAGATCGAACGGGCCATCTGCTTAATATAAACTTAACCATAACTAGACATCGATGCCACAGAGCATCGAGGGGTAGGAATAAACAAACATGGAGTTCGTCGTCGGAGTCACGTTCTAATTTCGAATTGTGTCTATTTTAAGCGTTTATTGGCGGGAAAGTGGGCCGTTATGATAACGGCAACCATTTTATAATAGCGCTATATAAACTTTAAACTTGATTGTTGTTGAATATTTTGCATTATAGTGGCACTTAACGATCGGCTAAATCGAGAACAGTACTTTTTTCGGTGAAAGGTATACCCTATGTAGGTACTTTTATGTATCCCTACAACATATAATAATATGCAGAAAGTCATCTATTAATAAAATGATTAATTAAAGTGACAACATAAAATTATAAACCTATTTTCTTTATGCGGGACATTATATGTTTTAGACGAGTTGCTATCATAGACCATCTGCGTTTTAAATCATAAATGGAATCTTAGACAGCCCGTGTCGTTAGACGAGTTGCTATTATAAACCACATGCGTTTTCCGCACATACAGTTAGACAAGTTAGACATAGACCACCTGCGTTTAAATCATATGAGACTATCCCGTTTTAATGATCGTTAGAGTATTTACAGCGCGAAATTCCGCAAAAAATTATTTAACTCGTGGTGTTTTCCGCATCAAAATCCTTTGCGTGGTTTAGGAGTTAGCGATGTAAAGATTAGGATGCAATAAATTTAAGTATAGAAACGTGTATTTTTATTCTAAACTACTAATACTAAGACACGTCTAGAATACTAAGACACGTTCCCCAAACTCTCCTAGAGCTGAGCTATTTTTTTTTCTACTAGCAACCCGCTCCCGGCTTCGCACAAGTACATTTTTTACTGGGTTGGGTAGTTTAACAGATCTAAGCGTACATATAAAGGCGGGAAACTACTTTGTTTTATACTACGTAAAGATATTTACTTATGTCTATTTTAATCACATAACATACATCACAGTGCGCTGCCGACCATAGTAGGATTTAAGGATAAGGGCCGATAAGAAAATGGCCGACCACAGTGGAATTGGGATAGGGAGGAAATGGGCTTTGGCATTCCTCACTCACTCACCGAAACATAAGAGCACACATGCGGTTATATCACGGTGGTCTTATGTAAGAGTGTGGTTACTGCCGCCAGACTATTGAATGCGAAACGCAGTGTGCTCTGCCACTACTGAATTCAACATTATGTTAGAATTTAACGCAGCTCGGCGATTAGTCGCGCTGCATAGCAGTCTTAGTGAAAGTCTTGCGAGTATTAAAAGCGAAAAACGTGGGAGCGGCTTACTCAACGTATATATTATGATTGTAATGTTTAGACAAAATATAGTGAATATGATTTCTAGAGTCCCTACAATGGGGACAGAAAATATGCTCAAACGTTCCCTGTCACAACCACTATTTCTGCAAAAATGCAGGTTTAGTTGTCATCTCGCACGATTTTATATCGTACGAAATGTCATATTCCGAGAGATGGTAGACATTTCCTGATAGGTATTTGAGGCAAGCTGACAACTTGTCCTATAACAGCCCTTCTATAATACCCCCTAACACAGAACTACAGATCTGGCTGGAGAGTAGTGGGGCTAAATCAACCCTTATATTTTCTGATCGCCTGGCAGGTGGAAAGTCCCACCAAAATTATCTGTCTTTTTTAGATTTTTTTTTTTCAAATATTGCATTGTTTTAATACAATTGAATTTTGTCTATAATAAAGTACATTTAAATATTTTATTTTTAATTATAAATAATGTCCTGTAAAAATTTCAACTTGCCTCAAATAAATTTTTTCGATTGTTTTTTAAGACAGTTTTACAAGCGCCTGGCAAAGTTAAAGACTCGTCTAAATAAACTGGCTTATTTTTTTTTTACTCTTTAAATATTCAATTTCAACCCTGAGACCGCGTGGTCCCAACGTGGCCCTCAAAGTATTCACTGATTGTACGCATGATATGCCTCCCACTAAGGTACAAGCCATTCACGTAAAAAATTATGATAGAATGTCGGTTTCTCTGGGTGAAGCGGATTGAAAAAAGACGCGTAGTATACTTATCGGTTAAAGATAATAGAAAACCGTCACCGCTTTGCGTCTATACTATTGTTAAATCTTTGTTTAAAATGAAACAATAAAATTGTTTTAAGAAAGCGGTCACGTTCGTAGAGAATTGTTCTAAACTCGAATACAACACGTAATTTATACTAATATTATAGAGATTTGTATTTTTGTAACGAATAAACTCAAAAACTACCGGATCGATTTTAAAAATTCTTTCACCTATAGAAACTCCGTGGCGGAAAATCCGTCTTTACAGCTATGAAGATGTCAGATATTTTCAGTGGTGTTTTATTATTCATTTTTTAAAACGGACTAAGTCGCGGGGACCAGCTAGTTATAATTTTTTTTTTAATCTAATTTTGTAAAGGTGTTTTAAGAAACACATAGAAAAACAGATTTTTTTTCTTAAACATTGTCGTCCTCACCAACCTCTCTGTAATCAGACAGCGTTATCAAAACGGTTTTAAAAAACATCAACGTTGCTAGTTTTGAAACGCGTTAAATAGTTCGTCGACACACAATAAGGTTACAATGAAATAAATTGTTGATAACCTGCGCACGCGTCCGATCTTGTGAAATATTTTTGGCGTTAGACTCAATTTAACGGTTTTTTGTGTTATGCAACGTACGTGCTGACGTCACATCGAATGCTGTAGACTGCCCACTTCAATCCCTAAGGGATAACGCAGTATAGCTGTCGATCAGAAAAATAGATTTGAGGAAGAAAAAAAAAGAAGAAAAAGTAGTAAGACCCCTACACGTACCGGAACTTTGAGAATAGAGACTCACGCGCACTGAAACTGGGAGTAGGGGAATCACACGCACCGAAACTCCAAAAAGGGGACCCACACTCACCGAAATTCTGAGAAGAGGTGTGGTCCTCACACGTAAGAAACTCTGAGAATAGGGGACCAACACATACCGAAACTCTGAGAATAGGGGACCCACATGCACCGAAACTGAGAATAGGGGTCTCAACTTTGAGAGCGAGAAACTCGTACGCAGAGAATAGAGAACTCACACGTACCGAAGGTCCATACAAAAAGTCTTCGATAAATTAAGTTACTGGTTGACCTAAAATTAGATGTAAGCTTTGATAAAATATTTAAATTTCAAATGAAACCTGTGCATGACGAGTTTTATAATCTTGTAATAAATAAAGCCAAGTTGTTCTTCAATGTAAGTGGGCTTATATAGCTTCTTGATTGTTACATTATAAATTTTACATAATATGTTCACAAATAATTTTCAGTAACTAGGTACAGATTTTTCAGTAACTAGGTATAACTAGTTACACATTGCTTCTTTTCTTTCTATATGAATTTGTTGTTTATTCCACTAAACTAATCGAAATTCATATTTTTATAAATATCCTAGCCAACACATGAACTGTTTATTTCTAAGAACTTTCTTGATCACTCTTGATGATTTACTCTTAATGAAAGTATGTGCCCTCACGATTTATACGTTTTAACAGCTTTTTTTAATGTTAAGGTCGTCAGACAAGCTGACGATCCACTCGATGGTAGGTGGCTAACGTCGCCTATATTAACACAAGCAAAGCCACAGGTGCTGCAAGTGCCCTGCGGACTATAGTTGGATTAAGGGTTAGGAAGGAATAAATGTACCCTTAGTAACTCCCCGAAACACAACAGCATTTGTGCTCTTATTTAAGATGGTTTTCTGTATGGAGGTGGTTACTGGCGCCAGACGAGCTACCCAATTTATGACTACGAAATTCATGTAGGTAGTTTGGCTAAAACACACCAAAAGTTTCGGCTGTGTTAAGTTTCGTGTCTCCCAAATGCAGCTAATTGTGTATTATTAATGTTTAAAAATGAAATAATATTCGCAGGTATATTTAGAGTTTATACTATTTATTATAATCACACCCTGTCAAGAGACCCAAAGAGCTTTCTAAAGCTCACTTATAATTTTGGTATTAAGGGTTCGCGCCCAGTGTATACCGTTGGGTCAGGGGTGAGACCGTGGCGACGTTTTTTTATAATATAAAGGCACTGTTGTCTTGCTGTAAGCGAGCTCAGTGACAGCCCTGCAGGCGTTGTTCAACCAGCCCTGTAGTGTATCTGACTTGTGTTTGTTACAAGGCGCAAAGGCCGCTGGTCAATCGTCTTTCAACCAGACATTGCCACCAGTAACCTTGAGTGAATCTCCATAAATCCTTCCTCAGTTGTCACTAAATTTATCCTTTATTTCCTGATTTTGAATAACTTCAAGGTGTTTAAATCCTTGAAAAACCTTTAATTTATCATTTTCATTAACTTATTCCATAACAAATTTCCTCTATCAAGATTTTTGTCATTTCTCTCATCAAGTTATTCCCTAAGAAATATCCCCTGCCAACGTTTTCCAGTTCCCATATCCTTTCACCCGGAGTGTCAACCCTCAGTGGCCTATACAGGTCGCCCTGTGTTGACTTTAGCGCTATCTTGTCAGGTACTAGGGCCTCCGCGCCCGGTCGCTCAAACGTCGGGAGACGAGCCAAGGGGGGATCGGTGCGGGCAATACACACATTAGATAGTTGCTTGCTTCTGCTTCTCGCTTCACGTAAGTATAAAAAATATTCCAGAACTTGTTATATTTCTGTAATGTGGTCTTAAAATAGCATGATCAAGGGGGCTACCAGAAAAACTCGAGAACTAGTGGTCTTTTGTTTTATAATACAAAGGGTGGCAAAGGGGGCCGATGGTCTACTTAAGTTGGTAGCTGGCGTCGATCTTAACATTAGCAACTTTAGGAGGGACGTTGATATGCCGCTGACCCTGTAAGAATTTGTTTACTCTTGAAGCAAGATAACGCTTGAAGAATCGTATATTGTATATATATTTTTATGTTAAAGTCGACAGACACACTGACGGTCCATTTATGGTAGGGGGCTACCGTCGTCTATAACTGAAGCAACGCCACAGGTGCTGCAAGTGCGCTGCGACCTTAGTAGAATTAAATATAAGGTATAGGGAAGTAAGCTCTGGCTCTGTTACTCACTCACCGAAACACGACAGCACACATATTGTTATTTCAGTGTATTCTTTTTAAGGGGGTGGTACATGCTGTCCAAATGACTGCTTAATGCAGTATACCCTGCCACTACTTCTCCGATCCAGACCAAAACCAATTTTAAAAAGTTAATTTCCAAATTTTGCCCAGCCGGAAATAGAACGCTGGACCCCTGAGAAAGAGCGTTAAGGGAAGCACCTTAACCACTCATCCAATGGACTCTTCACCTAAGCAAGTGCTGTCATAGTCAATGCGGTTACTGCCGCCACAATGGCTACACAATAGTTGAGTGCCACGACTCGACAGCATCTATTACAACGGGCCAATCTACGTTTTATAGGTGCCGATTCACCCTCAGTTCGCGCCAGACCCGACAATGTTGAGAGCGGGCGTGAGGCACCCGGATGCTAACGAAGCGTCCCCAGTGCCCTCCACTTCGGCGTCGAGCCAACCCGAAGAACAGCACGATATACATCAGCTATATGTCACCCTCAACGAGTACTTGCAGCTCGAGCACAAGTTTCAGCCGAGATTGTGTCTGCCCAACGAATCAGAGGTAAGGATCTAGTCTAGAACAAGAGTTTTATTAGTTTCGCGTCCAAGTAAACAGCCAAAAAGTTAAAGGAAGGACTTAGTTTTTTTTTTCGCTTTTGCTTATACTGCAACTTGGCAATCTGTCAAGAGTTACAATGAACCAATCGTTTGTAGTTTTTTTCTTTTCTTATTTATATAGGTTAAACATCCTCCCCCCCTGTTAACTTAGTTGTGTATGGGGGGGGGGGGCACAAACACAACTAAAGTCAATCTTCTCTTTTCATATGTCCATCTGACCACGCTGTCCATCTGTTTGGTCCTTTAGTAATTTTTCTTCTTAACCGACAACCTGGTTGGTGCGTTAGTAAATTTTTAGCGACATGTCAGTTTGTAACTGACAAACACCTCCAGGACCTCCACTATTCCTAATTTATGCAATGTATGCCGAAAATAATATTATCAAGAGGTATTATTACAAAATAATGTTTAACTTTTCCCTTTGATCTCCCAATTTCAAATCTGTTCTTCAGATTGGGAGTGTCTTTTTAATCGGGATTGTCTTATACTCCCTGACCCTTCCAGTTTTGTAGCCAACTGATTAATATTGGTTAATATGGTCAATACTGGGTTAGTGTGGGTTAAAATAGTTATGGTTAATAATAATATGATAAGGTTGATGATAGGACTTAGAATTTTGAGTACGCTTTCATTGGGTTTTATAAAAATATCTTACTGAGTATCTATAAACCTTGTGTATTATTTGATTTGCATTTCGTGAAGGTTACATATAATTAAAAACGCACACATTATATCAAAGCCGCAGCGAGGTTACGAGATAAAAAAATGTTCAATGTTTCAGTTTCAGAAACAATCCATATTTTTTAAAATACTAGCTGGTGACCGCGACTTCTCCCGCTTTGAAAAATATAACATCTAAAGAACGCCTGACATCTTTTCAGATGATTCCTCGGAAACATTATATATATATATATATTTTTTTTTGGTACCTTATGTCCTTTCCTGTATCCTTGACAACGTGTATGCAAAATTTCATGATGATCGGAGACAGTACATTTATAATAGTAAGGGATTTTCAGAAAAAATCAGAAGCCGATGGCGGCCGCCTAGTTTATGATATTAATAGGATTTTTCATAGTGAAGTTTTTTTTTTTTTATAAAAGATGGGTTTGCTCTTGACCAACAACCAACTGTGTAGTAAGGATGAGGCCTAAGATGGAGCGAACCTCATTCTCAACCCAGAACCTTGAAAACATTTGGGTTATATGAGCTCAGGAGTTCCAAACCTTGGCAGTGCGCATTATAAAGAAGTAATAGAATAAATTAAAAAATAATATCAATATCAATCTCTTCCAGAGTGGTGAAGTGACGGTAGGCGCTCGTGATGGTGCCGCACACGTATTGAGATGTCTCAAGATGTGGTTCGATCTTCCGGCCGAAGTACTCATTCACGCCATTAATTTGTTTGACAGGTGAGTCGATAACATTTCTCTATTTCTTTCGTGTTATCTAAAGAGCATTCATCCTTCAGAATCAAGCTGGAGTCAAAATATATGATTTCCGACGGAAAATAAACCAATGTGATGTGTTTGGTTTGCAGATAATATGTTAACGTGATATTATTTGTAGTTTTATAATCTAGTACATGACTGAGAAATATTTTAAAATATTGGGATAATTTTCTCATTAGATCAGTTTTATACTAGCGGTCGATTTTATAAAATAATATGCGACAAATTTATAGAAATATTGATTTTCAAAAATTTATACAATTTATTAGTAACATTTACTGAAAAAAAAAAAGATACAATTTCTGTAAATTTTCATTCAAGAAAAGCATAATCAAAACTGTCTCTTTTAGTAATTTTTAATTATATTTAATCGTGTTATTTTAGGATCAAATTTGAGATATTTCTGTTTTTTCTTCGACATAGTATGTGAAGTCATTTATGTTGTAAAACATTGTTTTAAATGTTTTTTAATAACTGTTATATTTATCTGCGTAGGCCGTCAACCTCTACTTTAAAAAAAGGGCTGTTTAAAAACTGTTCTAATGAGAATTCATTTTAAAATATTTTTCAGCCATTTAATTAACTTGATTATAATACTACAAATAATATGACATGAACATCTTATCTGCAAACTAAACATCTGAAATTACTGAAATCATAAATTTTGACTCCAGCGTGATTCTAATGGATGAATGCTCTTAACGTGAAAGAAACATGATGCTAAAATATATTGCATATATTATATATATATATATATTTTGTAACAATTGTTAGCGTTTGCTATTTATGTCGACGGAAGTATAGTATAAAATACTCTGTAGAGTTACAATAAAAAGTACTCTGTGGCATGACAGTTTAACGAACGCGTCCGCAAAGAGAGGTAGGTCGTTGTCGTATGTCCACGCATCTTATAGCCGGAATTGTGTTTTAATATATCAGCCTGACATTAAAAGTATATTATTGGTACTAAATATAAAGTGGTTTTAATTCACGTACCCCAAGTAGAGAGTGAAAATATACGTTTTTATTTTTTATGACAAACTTACGATTTGTTTGTTTGTTTGTTGCCTTTACAGATTCTTGACAAAGATGAAAGTGCGTCCATGCCACGTGCCTTGCATCACAGTTTCGTGCATGAACATAGCCATAGAGCAGTATGCGGAGAATCATCAGCTCAAAATGGTCAACATTGAGGAGATGGGTGAGAATTCATAATCCTTAATAATATAAAAATGTTATAAATAATCTATACTTAATATTATAAAGAGAGAACATTCGTATTTTTGTATGTTTGTAATAAATAAACTCAAAAAGTAGTGAAAATTCTTTCACCTATAGAAAGCTACATTATCAGCGAGTAACATAGGCTATGTTTTATAAAGTTACGCGGATGAAGTCGCGGGCACCAGCTAGAATGGCGCTAGTGTCTAATATCTTTGTCTAATTTACTCGACAATACTACACTAGCGCCACCTTAATTTACTTGTATTCTGGGGCCACTTTTTAATACATACAGTCGGTCCTCCTTACCTCTACCCTCATATATCAAGTGTCCTCATATATCAAGTGCAAACTTGATTTGTATCTGCATAGAAAAAGCGACGTTAAACAAAAGTCGTTAAGGTTGTGTTTCGTTTGTCACAGTGAAAATAAGCCAGTCGTCGTGCACCGCCGGTGACGTGACGCGCATGTCGCGAGTGGTCGTCGACAAGTTGGCCCTGGTGAAGGGAAGCGGTGTTGTGACGTCACTGCACTGGCTGAGACTGCTGAGGTCTTTGGTGGCAGCCCTAGCCTCGGAGTTGCGTCTGAACCCCTACGTCACCAGGGAAATTCAGGTACGGTCGATTTTATTTACCACAGTCTCATACAAAACAAAACCCAATAAGACCAATAAACCCAATAAGCTTAACATACGACTATAGATAGATACATAATGCATTTAATTACTGAAAATATGAAATCCCATTCTATTTTAGCGACCTAGATGTGTGATTTTTGCAATTTCTAAAAGAGCACTTCGAATTATATAATACTAACACAAAAGCCCAACCAAATATAATTATTATATAAGCCGTCGCAAATTAGCAATAAATTGCTACTTCGGCCTAGACTTGTACACGACTTTTCTCTAAGTCGCAAAGAAATAATAGGCAAAATAACGTGCAACAAAATCCATTTATTCTTATTTTTGAAATGAAAACTTTTTTAGGCCGGCTTGGGCAGTTTGTAAAAGAGAATTTGGCACAGTGTTGTATACAAAATAAACACAAGCAACGCCAGACGGTATAAAAGTAGAAAAAAAATAAGGGAATCTCATATGAAAAGCGTAGTTCGTGTTGAGGAACGAAACGATAGCGCGTTGCGATCTGCCGGCACAGCGACGTCTGTCGTCGATAAAATAAACTTTTTTTTGTGTAGCTAAGTTTTCACTTCTGATTCTCATCTGACATGTTTTTTTATTTAGCATTTTTTTTTAATTATTATTTCACAGGAGAGTTCTTTGGTCAACTTGTTGGAGATAGCCGTGTGCGATGCGACGTGTGCCAACGCGCGGTCCAGCGAACTAGCACTAGTGCTTCTCTACCATAAATTGGGTGAGCGTTTGTTTTATTTTATATTGACATTTTATTCGTTAACGCAGTAATTAAAATCAAATATGTTTCCAAGAAACTCTTTCAATGTCTGCAAAAAAACCAGGCAATCTTTTTTCTTGTTTTTTTTTTTTTTAAATAATAAATATAACAATTGCAATTATTACAAAATCAAAGTATAAACATAGAATGAGCTCAGAATGGTTTCAATCCGGGCTTCATTGTCGTTTAAATAAATCGGCGATTTTATAATAGCTCTTTCGAAAGGAGTTTGATATTGATTATACTTTTAAATTGATTAATAGGTAATGCTCTGACAAAATCAATCGGATCTTTCGTATGTTTATTGGCATTATTATAATTTTTTTCAGAGCTCTCTCTGGTGGAGTGGTCTCGAAGGGCGGAGTTAGGTGAAATGGCTCCGGTGCCCGAAGACGCTTATAGACTGTTCGACTTTGCTGCTCAAATACAAGAACACTGTCAAGTAAGTCATTCAAATGGTTGTACAGTGTGACAATAAATCACCTTTGTATAATGGACTAGCCCCTTTGGATGAACAAGAGAAATTTTATTAGCAAAAAACGACATATAAAAACGTACATAGGTAACATACACAGTGTATATTATTATTATATATATAACTACTTCGGTTATAGAAACCGGATATAACGACATATCGGTTACAAAGACCAAATGGCAAGGTCCCTGTTGAATGCTTATAACGATTTAGTATTGCTTATAATGACTAATCCGTTTATTACGACCAATTTTTGTGTTTCCTTGAAGGTCGCTATAACCGATTTTTCACTGTATGTTCAACCTCTGCAGCTTGTAAAAATCTGTGCAAGTCTTCCGTTAGAGCCGATAGTGAGGTTACTAAAAAACGCATACATAGAAGTTCCAAAATAATAATAAAAAATAGTGCAAAATAAGATGAGCGGTTAGGGTGCATGCCTTAACACTGTTACAATGTACCCGGGTTCGATTCCCGGCGGGCTCAACTTTGGAGAACCTTTCAAAGTTGGCTCTGGTCTGGATCTGGAAAGTAAGTGGCAGGGCACACAGCGTTTCGCAGTCATTTGGGCGGGCCGTCTGGCGACTGTAACCGCCTCCTTACAGAAGACCACCGTTAAATAACAGCATATTATGTGCTATTGTGTTTCGCTAAGTGAGTAAGGGTAAATGCCAGAGAAATGGCTAAAATAAACATTTTTTAAGTGAAAATTTGTATGAGTTAAGTTCGGTGGCAGCAGAGGATGCAAAAAAAACCGATTTTACTTAACAATAATTTTTAATAAAAACTGTTACATCAATTTAGCTTAAAACTACGTGTAAGTGACACCGGTCGATGTTAGATCCAAATGTCGTAAAGAATTTGCTTATAACTACGTGAAGTGGACACTGGTCGATGTTAGATCCAAATGCCACCGATTGTTCTCCGACAGGAGTATTTAAAGCGACCCTTGGGGCAGGTGCGCGGTGAATCAAACTGATTCATACATCCGAAAATCATGTGATATTAATTTTGTAAGGTTGCAATGCTTCGGGGAATCGCTTGTAGATGTGTCGTAATACCATTCATGCAGATGACGGTCGTTTGGTGACTCTTGCGTGTTGCAATCCTAACTGGAAATGTTTTCCTTACGGGCGCGAACTTTCAGGGAATTGCATGTTGCAATGCCACCCATATAGATGACGTTCCTTTGGTGGTTCTTGCATGATGAAATCGTAACATATGCATCACCATCGGTTTTGTATGCAAAATAAACGCAAGCAACATCAGAGAGTTTAAAGAAGGGGAAGTAGGGGAAATCTTGTATGAAGTTTAGTTCGTATTGAAAAACGAAACGATAGCGCGTAATAACCTGCCGGGGCAGCGACATCTGTCGTAGAAAAAATTAAACTAAACTTTTTCTGTGTGAAGCTAAGTTTTCACTGCGACTGACATGTTTTTTTTTTTCGTAGATGTCTGACTCTTCGTTGACAAGCACTCGTGCTTTAGTGCGAAGTGTTTTAGCACGTTACGAAGCACGCGCCGCCGCCCCGCATCGCCAGAGACTCGTCTGGAGACTCTCCGAGAGGACACTTAAGGTACGATCGTGTTTGGCGTTTACTCATTAAGGCCAATTGGATGAAAGACCAATTAAAGCCTAGTAGTCAATTTCTGTGATATTTTTTTTCTAATTATAAATAACTAGCTGGCGCTCGCGACTTCGTCCGCGTTAAAAAATAAAATATATGACACTTGACAGCGACATCTATCGGATTTGTGTAGAACTGCTTGTTTATATTTTTAGCGACCCACTCGCATATAATATGTAAAAAATATTTGATCCTTTAGCTCTCGAGAGCTATCGTAATTAAATTTTTTATGTAGATGAGGGGGAGTCCTTGCTTACCAACTTGAAAAAACCAACAAACTGTTAAAATGTTAACTTAAAAAAAAGTTTTTAAATATTAACTTCAATATAATTTAATATTTTTTTATTGTATTATTTTGGTGAAGGAATAAATTTGCTTTTTATTTTATTTATGATACCTATAGATATGTAGGGTCAGCATCAAAATGTATCCCCCGATGATGATGTTATCATTATTTTTATGGAAGCAATTTTTTTTTTGTTTTTTTTTTTATACACAATCGGTCGCCAGACCAGGATTCGTTTTGGGAATTATGACTTTTCAGGGAAAAGGCTTCAGTCTCCTAACATTGTCTGTAGAGTTATCAAGCTCTGCACAAATTTATAACCAAAAAAGTGGTCCTTGTTTTATTGTTTTATTTATTATGTAACACGTATTTACACACAAGATGATAACAATGTCTGGAAACCATTATTGGGTTTGTCTTAAAGCGATAACTGTTAAGTAAGAATCGTGTACAGGTACTCCGGCCCACGGATCGCTTAACATCCCTCCTGCCCACAATTGAAGAGCAACATTTCGCCGTAGACTCAACTCCAAACAGAAAAAGGTATTTTATTATTTTAATCGAACATTCAACTCGATAGATACGCCCTTACTTCCTTGTAGATATACTCGTGTATATATATATATCTGTGGCCTGGTGCTAAAAGGGCCAATATCTATATTCCTATCTTTCGGTAATAAGCATTAGAACAATGAACAAGAATTGATAGTTACAATTTACATGTTACATTGTAGTATTACTAAAATATCTTTTTGTTATTGTTAGGACAAATAAATATCATTCTTTTTCAACAACTTTGCTGTTAAATCCAATTTTTCACAAAAAAGGACTTTGGCCCTTTTAGCGCCATGCCACAGAGAGATATATATATATATATATATACTTCAATTCATTTAATTTCTCACACATCTCGTTCAGTTGATTTCAAATAAAACTATTTAATTTTTTTAACTGTATTTGGAAGAGGCCTATGTTATGTCGCAAGACAAGTTGGAGATGTTGGTGATAAATAACATATTATGCTTTTTTTTTTTTTTTTTTTCTTAACTAACTTCAGCAATAAAGGCTTTTTTATTTTTTTATTTATTTTATTTATTATGTGCACATACTTTTATATATTACATTTTCATAACTGTACATAAATAATTTAAACATCGATAAAATAAAACGTAACTTGTATAAAAACATATTTTCCATTTCGTTTCCAAAATACTTAAATACTCAAAAATGGTTATATGACATAATAATTTTTTAATAAAATAATTTCAAATTCGTTTTTGACCTTCTCAAATTCGAAAGTTTCCATGAATATAAAATTTAATTAACACCCTTAGACTTCATTTCTACTAAGCGGCTAGGCCCTATTCTTATTTGTTAACCTCCCGGTGGCCGACGCGATAACGGAGTGTTATAAGTTTGACTTGTGTTGTGTGTGTCTGTGTATACGTGTGTGGAATTTATTTTTATGTGAAGCTAAGTTTTCAATTGTGACATGCTGTCCTGTTACTGACAGATTTTTTTTTTTTTCATATATCAACAGATCGCGCAGCGAATCCGAAGAGACGTCCGATTGGCCCAGAAGTCCCGTATTACCTGTCTTTTGCAATAACTGACGACACCATAGACAACAGAGCGAAGCCGAATGACGAGCTAAAGCTAAATTTTTCACACGAGCACTTTTGATTCGACGCAAAAACCTTTTCGCTTTTGACCAAACGGTGACCGTTCAACATCAAGTGACACGTCAAATTGATTTGAAAAGAAAACTATTAAAACAAAGACATATAAAACAAGCAGCCGCCCCCGACTTGGTCCGTGTAACTTTATAAAATATTACTCGCTGTTAATGTAGCTTTCTATAGATGAAAGAATTTTTTAAATCGGTCAATTAGTTTTTGAGTTTATTAATTATAAACAAAAATACAAATATTCTCTCTTTATAAAATTTATTAAAAAAATATATCAAATATTCGATCAGAAGCCGTAAAGTATTTTCTGCGTCGAATTAAAAATGTTTTCATACTTTCTTTTCTAAATGACATTGATTATATATAAAAAAAAGGAAATTAAGTAATATATAATTTAGTCAGATGCGGTAAAAAAAAAAGTTATATACAATCTAACGCACACATAAAAATGACCAAAATTTTTATTTTATATATCAACTAATCAGTTTTCTTAAATGAAGAAAAGCAATAGACAATAAGCTAGTCTATGGCACGCAAAAACTATTAGGACCGTAAAGCACAAAAAAAAATTGTCCCCGTGAGGGTAGGCTGTAAATCTGGCGTGCCTTTGACACTATCTCATACAAAAAAGGTAGCTGAATAATAAAATATTGTCATTTGTGACAATTATAGTGATTTTTCCTCGTGATAGAAAACAACCAACAAAAAATAACCGTTACAAAATTATAATCTTAATTCAAAAAAAGATTTGAAAAACTACCCTACACTAGTCCATGCTCAACATTGTTGCAAATGAGAGATGTGGTCGACAGATGATTCTGTTACAAATCTATCACTTGTGACGTTGATTCTTTGCGAAAAAAAATCCGTTTTAAAATTATATTCTTAATTCAAAAAAGATTTGAAAAACTACCCTACACTAGTCCATGCTCAACATTGTTGCAAATGAGAGATGTGGTCGACAGATGACGCTGTCACAAATCTATAACTTGTGACGTTGATTCTTTGCGAAAAAAAATCCGTTTTAAAATTATATTTTTAATTCAAAAAAGATTTGAAAAACTACCCTACTGTGCTCGACATTGTTGCAAATGAGAGAAGTGGTCGATACTAATTTTTCATTAAAAATAATATTTTTTAATTAGTGTTGGTGATCCCATTTTTGAATAAGTCAAAATACCGTGATCGAAAAGCTTCTATAACTTTTTTTTTTAACTTTTACTTTTAAGCGTAAAGGTGCCAGTGTTTTAGCGTCGTCTTAGTTTTTAGGTTTTGTAATGTACCTACATATATTATAATTTTTAAATTGAATCTACCCCCCCGCCACTGTCTAGTGGAAAATCATTTTTGTTTTTGTTGTCCTCTATAAAACTGAAAGTTTTTAAGTCACTATACAACTAAAAACTCAGAAAGCTCAAAAATAACACCATTTTTTTTTTGTGATAGTGTTATCCTTTAAAACTCATCACATATTAAATGAGAGGGTAGTTCAATAAATTAATAATATACAGTAAAAATAAATTTAAATATTACAAATTCAATTAAATCATAATATCAATTGAAAAAGATGATTTTTCACTCTATCGAGGCATTTTTTTGCAAATTTTATTTGAAATGTGGGTACTTATTAAATTGTCATTAACAATACTCCAACTGCCGTATCCGCGGATGCGGATAAGATATTATATCGATGAAATTATGTATTTTACCTAATTTGTGGCCCAGGGTAAAAAAAGGTTTAGTATGGCTGGTCTAGTGGCTAGTAACCCTAGCTGTTAACCAAACGTTCGCGGGTTCGAATCCCGCTAGCGGCAAATGTTTATGTGTTAACATTTTACCTTTGTACGTGAGTCGTGGATGTTTTGTATGTATTTACAAAAGAAACTGTCCGGTATCCATATAATACAAGCATTATTGGTTTAATGAGGAACTAGTTGGTGTTTGTCGATGATTTTTGCAAAGTACCCGCATTTCGGAGGCGTCGCTTTTTCCTTGACAAGTCGATGATCAGTCCTGCAAGCTTTAAATGTGTTAGTTTATAATTTTTGTGGTTTTTTTTTTAAATTATTATTATTATTATTATTTGAACGAGGAACACGCGATGCCTCCAAGCCCAATTATTAGTTTCTGTGATTTTCGTGCGATATTTAAGGTTTAGAATTTTTTTTTTATCATATATCGTCGATGTCAAACCAAAACGGGCTATATGTAAAAATACTTTTGATTACTTTTAGTATATATATATATATATATATACTTTTGAGATATGAACAGAAAAGTTTTCCTGAAAACTATTCACTAAGGTCAGAATGTTGGAATCTCAAAACGGATTTTTGAGATACATAACAGATTTTTGTTTGACAAACGACGATATGTAACTAATTCGTAAAACTACCCTCTAAGACGGTAACTCCGAAAATGTGTCTTGGAAATAATAATAATTTCACGTCTTTGTATTTCAAAGGCAATGACTTATATACTAGACTAAACTCGCTATTACTGTTACGGTTACTGTTAGTTACGGACAAATCTCAGTAACTCATTTGAAAGCGAGCGATGGAAGAAAGGCGTAAGCGCCGCGTTTTTCATGGCGCTTTCGACCTTTTGGTCACGAACTTTAACGTATTTGACAACCAATTTTCTTCCAGTCACCAAGTTTAGTAGAATATAATAAATACATATCAGTGAAAATCGGTTTTAACGACCTTCGAGATACTACAATAGTAGGTCGTACAAAACGGTTAGTCGTTATAGGGACTCGACAGGGAGATTGCAATTCGATCGTTGTAACCGAAGTGGCGTTATATCCGGTTTCTACTGTATGTAATTATGTTGAAAGGTAGTCCTTGCCTGTTTCAAAGACGCAAGCCCCCCATGCCCTGCCTTATAAAAAAAAATCTTATAAAATACTGCAAATACTTATAAAAAAAAATCGAACGAAAAATGAAATCCACCGATTTTTTAAATAAAAAAAAAAAAAAAAATATAATAAAACATTTTTTTTTACTTAGTATTAAACGTGTACCTTAATTAATTATTATTTTAATTAATATATATTATAAACGTTCTTTATGATTAACTCTTGTCTGGAAGGAGTTTAAAAAAAAATAATATCAAAATTAAATAAATTTATAAAAAAAATTTATTACGTTGGCATTCTTAAAAGTGTATATATTTCGTAGTGTAATTTTATCGTTTAATAATTTTGTGTTTAGACTTAATACAAACATAAATGACAAAAAAAATTAATAAATATTATGCAAAAAATTAAATAAAAAATGATCTCAAACGTAATTTTTTCATAACCCATTTTCTTCTTTTTTCATTTACTCTATTTAAAAGTTATTATGTAAGTTTGCATTTTCCGCAATTTCTTTAGTTGTGTCTTAAAGAAAATTTTATGTTATTAATGCATACTTAAAAAAAAATCGATTAAGCCCCCTTACACATTAGACATAGATCTAATGTGTAAAGCGCTTAATATTAGCTTTAAAGTGGATGTTTGTGTGTGTGTGTGTCCGAGTGTTACAATAATATATAATTTTCAAATAAAGAACATGATATTTTATCAATAATATTGCATCACATGTAATGAAACTTTTTGTTCTTTTATACTTATAAGTAATTAAAATGTAAGTGTATGTATATGTAATGGAAAAATAACTGTTTTTTTTTTTTAACTAAACGTACATTAAAGTATAATATACTAGCTGTTGCACGCGGCTTCGCTCGCCTAACTTTATAAAATATCGCTGATAATATAGCTTCCCAACAGTGAAAGAATTTTTCAAATCGGTCCATTAGTTTCGGAGCCTAATATATTAGTAGATACGATATATAAAAAAAAAACTTGTGATTTTGTTCGCAATTTAAAACCCAATGACTTTTTATCGTTGACATAGATTATAATTATATACAATTTTACTGTTTATTTATGTATATTTTATGTACGCATTTAAATGCTTTTTTTTTAAATGAAATCGTAACCTAGTTACAGAGATTTTTAGACCAGTCAATTGTCGAATCGATTATTAAAAACTCGAATAATTCTATTATTGGTTAAGTGTCATGCATTGATAGAATATTATTAATAAGATGAATATATTTTTTTTTACGGGATAAATTGACAGTATTGGTGTTTGAGTGTTAAAGTTGTATTTTCCGAAAATATTTTTCAGGTGCAATACATAGGTGATGTTTAGCTAAATTATATATAGAAGAAAAAGAGTGTTTCATAATATTGCATTAGAATCGTACTGTCAATTTGTTCGTATGCATTTAGTTGTAATATACAGCGCGATAATGATGCGAAAGAGGTTTGTAATATTTACAATAGAATGGCGACAACCAGTATGTCTATGATTGTTTTTGTGAAATAAAAAAGAAATTTGAATCATTGAGAAATAAAATGATATGGACTCTCATGTTTTCTTGTTTTATTATTTAAATACCTAAGTACCTTCTTTTTCACTCGGTAAATCCGTTTGGGAGCTAGAATGCCACAGACAGATAGACACGCCCAGTTTTTGTGTCTGGCGTCAGATGAAACGATATTGGTGTCATGAATTATTTTGAATTCAGGCTGACGGTCCACTTGATGGTAGTTGGCTACCGTCGCCTATAACACAAGCAACGCCACAGGTGCTGCAAGTATGCTGTCAGTGACAGTGGGATTAAGGATTTGGAATAGGGAAGATAAGGACTCTGGCATCATTAATCACTCACCAAAAACATTTCACGGTGGTCTGTGCCGCCAGACTGGCTGCCAAAATGACTGCGAAACGCAGTGTGCCCTGCCACTTTTGAAATCGAGACCAAAGATGACCCCGCCGGGTATCGAACCCGGGACCCTTTGAACAGAGCGTTAACGCAACCACCCTAACCACTGATGTGATGCTTGAATCTCTACATTACAAGGGAGCACCTTAATATCCCTATCTTATCCCCTGTGACCCCAATTGCTTGCTAGTATTTATTTATTTAATTAAAAAAAACTTACAATAGGTATAAGCATAGAGTAAATAGTACTTAAATTTACTCTATGGTATAAGTAACTTAAGGCATACACAGATAAACTATAGGCTACTGTTTCATATAAAAAAAGTTTTCATGTAAAAATACTTTATTTTTACTAATGCTAATATCTTACATTATTATTCTAATATTTTTGAGTCCAGACGGGCTAAAGTAATAATTGAACAAAACACATACAGTACAAGTGCCTGAATATTAGGCAGGGTTCCTAATATCTAAGCATGCAGGCTGTATTTTTAAACATCCCATGTAATCATGTTCACAATCGTCTTTTTTAAGCCTTCAACTGCTTGGTTTTGTAAGGAGTTTTCGTGCCACTAGAGATTGACTTGTATTTTTTTTTAAGAGAACAACTCTGGCGAAATGGACACGAAAATAATTGTATAAATCCGACTCCGGCAGGTAAAGGATCTTTTATTTTTTCAAAAATAAAAGTAGCCTAAGGCAAAGATACTCGTATATTATATCGACGAGTTTATAATACTTCTAACATCAACCGTTCCAATGATAGTCTCGACAAAATCGGTCCAGCCATTTCGGAGATTAACCGAATCAAACAAACAGACAGACAAACTTCATTAACAATAGAATCCCTTATCAATTGTGACGTTTGTTGGTTGACACGTTGACACGATCGTTGGACAACACATTGGTAGGGCCGAGAATAGGGCTACTTTTATGAGTTACACTAGCGTTTCCTTTAATCCTTTAGCCGCCAGAGTCGGATTTATCCGACAATTATTTTCGTGTCAGAGCTATATATATATACGACAAATTCCTCTACTTGTATAATGTTTTTCTTTTTTTTATCATTGCGTTGCTTTCTCTTTTAAAAAAAAGCGGTTCACGAATCAAGCGCTAGGGACATGACAACTACAAAACCAAGCGGTTAAAGGGTAAATAAAACGAAAATCTATTATTTATCCAATTATCAAACTTATTATTATTAGCAATTTCACTATTTACATAACTTTTTTTTATACATGTAAACTACATCATATGGGTAATACATTAATGTTATTATTTTATTATTATGTATACTTACAAAAATTTTTTTTTTATTTCACTTTATTCACATAAGGCCTCAAATAATTTAATGTTTTATTAAATTATGGCGATTTTTTTCATTATTTTCTTTTTAATGTTTGGGACTTTTACCATACAAACAAAGGTATATATCATCTCATTCATTCCCGATTACCGGTGACTTTAAATGGCGGTTAGCCTACTTGACACATGGTGAGAGGCCCTAAGAGTAACACTTTCAAATAGAGAAAAAATGGTATAAATTTGATTTTTGCAAATTTTTTGTGATGTACTGGGGTCCTATTCAATTTATAAAATACTAGCTGTTGCACGCGACTTCGTCCGCGTAACTTTATAAAATATAGCCTATGTTACTCGCTGATAATATAGCTTCCCAACAATGAAATAATTTTTCAAATCAGTCCAGTAATTTCTGAGCCTATTCAATGCAAACAATCAAATCTTTCCTCTTTATAATATTAGTATAGATAAAATTTTGTTATACCTACATAACTTAGGTACTCACTAAATAAAAAAAACTATTAGCTAAACATGATATTATTATTAATATTATCATAAAATATATTATAATATCAAATAAAGTAGGTACAATCGATAAATATATGATGTCGCAATCCTAGGAACAACCAGTGCTTGGATACAATTTGTACCACTTTAATACAAACAAATAAATATATTATATCAATACATAATACAAATAGAAAAAAAAAAATGTGGAAGCAATATTATTGAGCATTAATGCTTGACAATTCTAGCAAATTTTCAAACGTGACATTTTGCGAAAGTGACATTGTTCGAACGCGACATTGTGCGAAAGTGACATTGTTCGAACGCGACATTGTGCGAAAGTGACATTGTTCGAACGCGACATTGTGCGAAAGTGACATTGTTCGAACGCGACATTATGCGAAAGTGACATTGTTCGAACGTGACATCTTGCGAAAATGACATAAAAATGTAAAATGTATCAAAATGTATTTTCTGAATTCACGTCAAAACCGTTTCAATGTTTATGTAGTATCTGAACTGTTATGTCTTTGTCTGTGGTCCATTCAGGTCATCCCATAATCATCCGCCTATATAATGTGGTTTATCCTTGATGTTTAAAACTTGTGTATTAGATTAGTTGCAGTGCCGGTTTAGCTACGTAGCAAAAGTATCAATTGCTACGGACCCCGCGTATTGGTGCCACCGCGTATTGGCGCCACCGCGTATTGGCGCCACCGCGTATTGGTGCCACCGCGTATTGGAGGCCGCGCGTATTGGGGGGCAACGCTCATTGTGGACCGCGCGTATTGGGGTCCACGCGTATTGGGGGGCCACGCTCATTGTGGGCCACGCGTATTGGGGTCCACGCGTATTGCGGTCCACGCGTATTGGGGTCCACGCGTATTGGGGGGCCACGCTCATTGTGGGCCACGCGTATTAGGGTCCACGCGTATTGCGGTCCACGCGTATTGAGCGTAAAATAATTTTTTCAGCAAAAATATTTTTCTGCTCCTATCTTAAATGAAAAAAATTTTGTTCAACCTTAAGGAAACATAACCTTACAATTAGTATTTTACTCTTCATAATTTCAAGCTATAATTGATAGTGATAAGTTGCAGATCTACTAATAAATTTAGCGAATTAACTCCTTATAATAAATAATATTAACAATAAGCTAGATTTAAGTTTAAATATTACCTTTATCTATACTAATATTATTAGGAGGAAAGATTTGTTTATTTGTTTGCATTGCAATAGGCTCCGTAACTACTGGACCAATTTGAAAAATTCTTTCACTGTTGGGAAACTATTATCAGCGAGTAACTTAGGCTATATTGTATATAGTTACGCGGACGAAGTCGCGTGCAACAGCTTGTATATTATATATAAAAAAAAATAAACGAAATACGCTTTATTTTAACATTTAAAATCCACATAATCACTTAACACCATAAACTGAAGATCCTAATACAAACCAAGGGCCGCTTGATATAATTTGCTACGAGCTTAATCCGGCAAAGACCCTAAATTCGGAGCCCTAAATAAAACCGAGACAGGTTTTCTTCTTACACCGAATCAACGATAACTTAAAAAATATTAGTTTTTAAAACTAAAATATTACAATCGTTCTCCTGTTCTATTATTTTGTATTTAATACTATTGAGATTATTTCTTTTATCCGTTCTCTCTTTGGCTACCAGCGAATTTGTCTCTGTGGACGACTTAATCCTTTTCGGCGAATTCGGTATGAACTGACCCATTTTAGTTTTCATGACGATTTTCCGCTTTTTTAAAACTACCTGCTCGTCTTTGGCGACCTTTATGGTTGACGCGATAGTCATTGGAGCTACTTTATTTGTCTTTTTATCACTAACTGGACTACCAGCGATGATTATTGGACTACTTTTTGGCGATGTTAATTCGTTATTGGAACTAGTCTCTTTAATTGAAGTTTGCATTTTAACTATATTAGTTTTTGACGAGGATGCATCAAATATTGGAGAAACAACCTTAGTTACATCATTACTAGAAACCGTCTGTGTCATTACTTTTTGGGGTTCCACAACATTTTTTATTTCCTCTGGCAACAATTTACTATTCGATTTTACAGATATTTTTGGCACTTCGGAAACTTTTTTCACTAATGTTATTTTCACCGAGTCATCAACTGACGAATCAATTGTTTCAACTGTTTTATTCTCTGAAGGTTCCGTTTTTCCGATTTCAATATTTTCATCAATACTTTCATCTTTTGATTTCGGTTCATTCAAATCTTTATCATAACTTTTGACAACTTTGACAGGTGTCATTGTGACATCTGTCAAATGTCCAACAACTTTGCAAACGTCGTTGACGTAATTCGTAAGAGCGGATGAGATTTGAAGAGCTCTGTCTATGAAAGTATTCAGACCCGATTCGTCCAACTTGACCGCATCTTTCACTATACCGTCCATTATTGATTTGAATTTCTCATAGAGTAACTTCTCAACTTCTGGCTCAACTTCTCTTTCTTCGTTTCTCTGTACTGGTGAACAATTTTCAGTTTCCTGCGAATTGTCATCCGTGATTTCAACCGGAGTTATCACGCAATATTTTTTGAATTTGTCTGTTAAAACATATTTCCTCGAGTCATGACCGAAGTGTTGCTTGAAGTAGCACACTGTATAGCCTTCCGTCGACTTCTGTACTAGAATCATCGAGGGACACAAGACGGTAACGTTTTTTCCTATACACTGTGTGGGTAGTAGAACTTTTCTCGGACACGTGTGCATACTGTTGGAATCGTCCAATTTGTATTCTGTAGTGTATTTGAGACGTAACTTTCTTTGCATGTCTTCTCTCCATGCTTGAAATTCTGCAATTGAGATAACGAGAAAGGTATTAGTTTTTATTTTAACTCAGAACTTCATGCCTTACCTATAGTTTCTGAGGAAATTAAGTTAAAGACAAAACTTTATAAACAGGTACTAATAAACCACCATAAACGTTTGGCTGGCAAACTCACAAAACCCGAGCATATTTGAGGACTAAAAAGGCGGGAATTTATGGACCTGTCTAATTAGAGAGAAAAAGAAATACTAAAAGTTAAAATTAAAAAAATAATGTTTAATCTCTGACCCTCACGGGAAGGTCAATCTCTAAATGATTTGGACATTATATACGCATATCTGCTTATAGTTGACAGACTTATTGCAGATCTAAGAGAGAGATAAAAAGTTTATAAACAAAACAAAAAGGTTCAGAAGTTACCACTATGGAACATTACCACTATGATTTTCGAAGAATTTAAAGCCACCTGTTAACATAACAAACTATTGACCAAGTTTAGCTTATTATGAATCATCAAGTAAATTCGGGTAGATGGCGCTTATTTTATTCAATTAAACGTCACTGAAGGTCTCGCTCACAGAGTGTGACGGCGCGAGTTTTGTGTTTTTCCCCCCATACTAAAAAAGCCCAACATCAACAAGGAAATGGGCTGATGATCTTCAAACGTCTAAACAGATCTTTGTGAACTATAGCTGA
This sequence comes from Synanthedon myopaeformis, assembly GCA_944738685.1. Classification (NCBI taxonomy): domain Eukaryota; kingdom Metazoa; phylum Arthropoda; class Insecta; order Lepidoptera; family Sesiidae; genus Synanthedon; species Synanthedon myopaeformis. Next base: position 2,431,340 of record OX122943.1, read on the forward strand.
GAACCATCTTCATCACATCAGCTTTCAAACAAAAAAAAAAAATACTATGAAAATCTGTACATCCATTTGGGAGCTACGATGCCACAGACAGACATACAGGCCATTTATAATATTACACTTTTGGGTCAGGCGTCGGATATTAAATACTACTTGTCCTGCTGCCAACAAAGACCTATATCACTTACCGCTGATGGTAGGAAAATACAAGGTCTCCTTTTCTTCGGAGTGCAAGTCTTGCATATGAGACCGAAACTGTCCTAGATTCAGGAAGTTGGTTTTACAACCCACACACATGTATTCAATGTCATCCTCCTTATCCGATACAGTCACTTCTTTAGACATTGTGGACGGTTTTGCTTGAACAATTTTATCTGGAGTTCTGCAAAACAAAAATAACCTCTCATAAAGAACTTATTCACACACACAGAAAACTGAAATTTCAGATCTGTATGTGGATATGGGATATAGGAAGAATATTATACCGATTTGAGATATGGTTATAGATTTGAAATTATTTTGGACTAGCTGTGCCTGCAACTTCGTAAGTGCTATAATTATTATTTTTTAAATTCAATAGGAATCTAAAATTTTTTAACAGAAACCTTCACCCATCTGTTTAATGGATGAAAATTATTTTATATCTAATTATGATATAAAATATAATTTTAAGTTACTTTATATTAATAATATATTGAAAAATAGGTATATCTTGAGTGGGTTGGCAAAAAAAAAACTGAAAAAATGACTTTTTGAAATTGGAGGCTTTGGTATTAAATTTATTGCTACATTATCAGCGAATAACATGGGTTATCCGTACTAATATTATAAATGCGAAAGTATATTTAGATGTATGGATGTTTGTAACTCTTTCACGCAAAAACTACTGAACCGATCACCATGAAATTTCGCATATACATTGTCTGGAACATCAGAAAGGACATAGGGTACCTTTCATTGTTCAACGCGGACGAAGTTGCGGGCACCAGCTACTATTTTATAAAGTTACACGGCCGAAATCGCGTGCAACAGCTAGTATTGTGTAAAGCGACAGCTAGTTGCACTGCAATCTAGGTAGGTGGTCATAACAAACCACTAGCACCATCTAGCGAACTTTAATAACATCAACAAAATGAAATATTATTTCAAAACAATATTAATTTTATTTAGCTGTAATACCGTTCTACAGATATTATATATCAATTATATACTAGCGACTATATATATATATATATATATATAATTAAAACAATTTTGCTAGCATACTCACCCATTGTTTTTTCCATGATCTCTTGCGATATGCATTTTTAATGGGAAAAGCATGTTGAAAGATTTCTCGCAATTGGGACATTTAAATTTCGTAGGTTTTTCACCTGTCGCCAATATTTTGCCTTTCTTCGATGCATTCTTATCTTCGATTAATACAGCATCGTCTTCGTCCACTACACTGTCCCTACTTATTTTAATAGCTTCTTTGTTTATCTTGACAATCGCATTCGTTGGCAAGCTCTCACCGGGCGTGGCGATCTCTTTGGTCTTCAAAAATAGCCTAGGTTTAGCCTTTTTCACTATTTTGCCTTTAAAAGTAGCTTTTAAATTGCGTTTTAGGCTTATAGCGTTACTGTGCACTGTGGCTTGGTGAGATGCTAAAGCTGTTTCGGTGGAAAATTTACGTCCGCAGATGTTGCAACGGAACTTGTTGGTGCTCCTCAGACCTTGTTTCACATTATCTTCGGTTCCCATTTCGCGAATAGGTCCCGTTTTATAGCTAAAAGTGTTTATTTATGAAATTATTATGGCGCAAAAAGCAAAAAATGTATCCATATTATTTCACAAATCACAACCAACGCAACGATTCATTTACATACATTGACATTGACAGTTCATAGGTGAGGTTGGCATTTAAGTGAGGTTTTTATTAGTATGAAATTATTTAGATTGTATTTGTATCATGATTTTTCGATTGCAATCCTAAGCAAGGAACATATATACTCTCTAGCGAGAGATCCTAAGTGTAAGGTTTTATGAATTGATATAGTTTTTAATGGGCTAGTAATTAATGTTTAATTTTATTAAAGTGAAATTTTTTCCATTGCCTCAAATTTTTTTGTACTTATATACCTAGTATCGCATTACAGCCGGCCGCGGAATAGGGGTAAAGTGAAAACGCTCGGCAAAGCAGCCAAGGCCAATGTGGTGGCGCCGTGTAGAAAAAAAGTTTCACTTGCATCGTGGTTTCATAAAACCACACAATGTTTTTATGTCTGTGACTAAATAAATTTTCAATATCATACCGACCCTTTTCAATGGGAATTTTTTAATTAAAAATAATATTTAAATAGACGTATAAATATAAACTATGAGTAGGTAGGTTAGTTAGGGAATTATATTGGCAACATTTTGCAATGCGATTACAGCGCCGCGTCTGCGAGAGTTCTTTGCTGGCGAAAACTCCATTATATACAAAGAGTATAGTAATATATAGGGAGATTATATATTATTGTGATTAGACACGAAATATATTTCCGATACTCGAAAATATAGCTATCAGATATATTTTTAAACTTCTTTAGTAGCAGTCATTTCATTGAATAAAGTACAAGAATAATAAATAAATGACGAAAACATCCAACGTATAAAAACGCTTAAGCAGGCACTTACTTATCTATACTACATAATATTATAAAGAGGAATGATTTGATTGTTTGTTTGTTTGCATAGAATAGGCTCTGAAACTACTGGACCAATTTGAAAAATTCTTTCACTGTTAAGAAGCTACACTATCCCTATGTCACTAGCGGGTGACATAGGCGATCCTTACTAAATCTCCAATAATGTAACCCAAGGTGTAAAAAAATGACCTAAAATATTCCTTACATCGCGTACGCTGCGAAAACTATTGATGATAGAACAATATAATGTTACAATATAATAGAACAATACAATATATATATATAATTACTCTGACTTTGCAGAGCAAAAAGTGTCGTATGTCTAACTATTATAGTTATGCTACAATATGTGTTCTTTTATTTTAAAATTTTAATTGAAATGCTGTCGCTAGATAAGACTCTTTATTTGAATCTTGGTACTTTGGTATTGAGTATTTAAACCGGGGCGGGCCGCTAGTAATATATAAATCCATTTGCTACAACAGTTACATTTCAAAATTTCTATCATTTATTTTATGCTGTTATATCAATACTTTTACTATAATAGTAAATGTCTTAAAATCATTTAAACATATTAGACAGACATGTGTAATATAAATAAATATATCCATTATTAAATATTAAAAATAGGTAAGTAAATTGATAGATTCAAGTCTGTAAATACAATTTCTTTCATAATTCTAATCCCAACTAATATTATAAAAGCTAAAGGTAGTTTGTTTGATAAGCTTGCACACAGCAGACTCAACAGATCAGCATGAAATTTTGTATACACGTCCGGGATACTGAAAAGGTCATAGGTACTGAGAACAGGTCTCTAGAAAAGAAGTAGGAATAATCTAAAATTAAAATAAAATAAATGATTGCCTGACAAAAATGTATAACCAATAAAGATTGAATAGATGTTTGAACACATAAGAAAAAGGGGTGCCGACGATCTCGCAGGCAAAAACTCGTTAAATAATAAAAGTATAAGGCAGGAAATAAAAATAAAAATAAAATATTCTTCCATTTTTTTTAATTCTCCCCAAAGTTTAATTTCGTCTTCGCATGCCGTTATCAAATAATTTTCAGTTGGATGATGACTTATTGATACAACAGGTTTATTCTTAGTATGAACCAACTTTTGAGTGCAATTACAAGAAATGAGATCCCAAAAGAAAATATCTCCAGTGGCGGAACCAGAAATTATATGACTGTCTTTACAATTTACAGCATTCTCCAACATGTAATCTTTGCTTTCGTGTCCTTTGAAAGTGTTTAAAAGTTCTCCAGACTCTTTATCAAACAATTTCACTGTACTATCAGCACAGCTTAACACATAGCATTGTCCATCGTGTGTCATACTGCCGTATGTTATTATATGTCCAATATAATCAGATATCATCTTTGCCGTTCTTATGTCATATAATCTTACATGATTATCAACAGAACATGTAAGAATTTCATGATCAGTAACTTGAATGGAGGTAATGGTGTCTTTGGCGTCTTTTAAAATTTGCACAGGCTCTTGTCTACGGCTCACTGTATCCCAAAACGCGACAGTATTGTCTATGGACCCAGAAACGGCCATAGTTGACTCTTCATTGAATTTGACACATGTCACTGAGCCTGCATGACTACGGTATCTACGTATAGGTTGACCAGTTGTTACATCCCATAATATTACCGATTTATCAGCACTACATGATATTATTTGACTGCTATCACAAGAACCAGCCACATCAAGTACCTCATTGGCATGACCTCCATACGTTTTCAACAGAAGTTGCCGATGAGGATTCCATAATTTTACTTTCTTGTCTGCACCACAAGTTAAGCAATATGAGCCATCTACATTGAAACGGACTGCACGAACCATCTGTTGTTTACATTGGATCGTGAATAGATCCGATAATTCGCATTCACCCATTTTTGCTGTTTTAAATTATTTTATATGAGCCTGGTATTGGAGTCCATGTAGAGACTTGGGAGATGACCACTCAATGTATGGAGGCTCGTGCTTCTATGCGTTAGCGGGCTATGCTCGGAGTTTGTTTGGTGGATAATATCAGTAATTCTGAAATTCGCCTAAGTACCAATGTTGTCGACATAACCGAAAGAATCAGCAAGGTGAAATGGCAATGAGCCGGTCACTTCTGTAGCAGAGCGGAAAACCGATGGGGTAGACGAGTTCTCGTATGGAGGCCACGAATTGGAAAGCGCAGGAGGGACGCCCTGCGGCCAGGTGGGCAGACGATCTGAAAGACTTCGCGGGAAGCGGCTGGATGCGAAGGATAGAAGACCGTGCGTGGTGGTGCTGGTGAGAGCTTTAGGAAAGGCCTACATCCAGCAGTGGAGTGACTCAGGCTGATAATGATCGATGACGACTTCAAAATTAATATTATTTTGTAAACAAACAACTCAATATAACAATAATATGAAAGACTTTCTTGACAGTTGACAGCAAGGAACATATATACTCTCTAGCGAGAGGTTGACAGTCAATCAAATGTCCAGTCGAGTAACAATGACAAAAGTAACTGTAAAAAATTGCTGTGACTTGACCACAGAACATTTAACTAATCCTAATATTTATTAAAATGCTGTGGCTTATTTTCCATTGATTTATAATTTTCTTTATTTAACGGTATTAGAATAATAAAGTTAAAATTTTCCTAATTCTTACAGCCATTTTCTATTTAAGAATTGCAAAATGAATTTACACTTAAAATGAGCTGCTTATAATTTACAATAAAAAATTCACTGACCCCCATATACTTATACAAGGTCAGTGAAAAAATTGTATCCATGTGTAGCCGAGGTCGGTTCACTAGTTAATAATAATTATGAAAACAAATATAAATCGATTCGGCATGTAATTTGCAACAATATAAAAACATAGCTAGTCTAGTTTCCATCTGTAACAATTTAAAACAAGGAACATATTCTCTAGATTTTAAAACTCCTTTTTTTTGTTCTATGTTTATGTCTATTTGATTGAATGAATTTGATATATTTTCTTGTATTTACGATTGATTTGTATTCTTTATAAATTTATAATATATTCAATGCACAGCTTATTGTAATTATTACAATAAATTAAATACAATTCATGAATTATCACAATTCATAACATAAAAGCTTAAAGCAAGCTACCATTCTATACTATTATTGTTATTTTATCAGTGTTTTATGTACGTAAATATAATTTGTCATTTTTATGGATTTGTTCAATCTATTATGGATTCTATTATAAATAAATAATACTTCCGAAGTCAAACCTATATTTTTTTATGTAAGTATAAAAAATAAAACTAATACTACATCTAAACTTTGTATAGATTAAGTATAAATTAATCAACCAAGATTAAGGCCAAACTCTTTAACAACATCCTAATAAGTAGTTCTGCTTATTCATAAGAATTTATAATTTATTATGCTTTACAAACCTGAACTTAATTGTATAGTTTGTAACATTTTAAAAGTAAGAAAAACAATTCAATTGGGAGCTGTATAAACAAAATGTTGGGTGTTTTCCTACCTGAATGCCATTGTATGCTTGTCTTTTTCATACAAACAAGCTATATTTGCTGACGAGTTTGGAGTCTTGCAGACATTAAAGACATTACTGAACTAACAGTATGCCCAATTTCACATCATATTGAAATCCCTTCGTAAACTAGGAACTGGGCGGATGATCTTCAAACGCCTGAACAGATCTTCATACACTATAGGTAAGAACCATGTCTATTATGTCAGTTTTCAAACGAGAAATTAGTGGATTGTAATTGATCCATCTATTTGTGAGCTACGATTCATAGACAAACACACACATCAAACTTATAATATTCCATTTTTGCATCGAGCATTGGGGTTTAAAAAATGTATAAATGCAGAAATGATGAAACATTGCTTATAATCAGTCACTTTTATCCCATTTCAGCATCGTGAACAATAGTACAAAACATGGAAATAGTACAAACAACAAGGACCAGTGCCAATATTAGGAGGGAGAGCATAAACAATGAACAGTCCTCTACAGCAAGCGATGACAACACACTTGAAGCCGTCTCAAAATTCAACAACTTCTACAAGACAAGATACACAGAATGCACGGCGTCTGATAATGAGGCGGAAACTCCACGGAGGAGCAGAATGCACCTAAGAAATCACCATAAAAGCATGGGTAATATTTTTGCATACCACTTTTTTTTGTGTTTTTGTAACTGGACAAGATTTTTATAATTTATATATTGTATATATATTTATTTATATTGAATATTTATTTACATTACATATTTATATATTTATTTATAATATGTAAAAATAGGTACGCTTAATATTGATTATACTTTCGGTTCATAAACAGTTGTGATTGTAAGCACCACGGTTGTATGCACTAACTCCCGAAATACAGGTGTCCAACCTAGTTCGGGAGTTAGAGAATTATTAAACCTATCACAAAAATTGCATTCACTCAACGAATATGTGTAACTAAGACATGTGTTTTTGTGAAATAAAGATTATTATTATTATTATTATTAATTGGATTTAATTTTAAACTCAACAGACAGACTGACCGGCCACTTGATGGTAAGTGGCTACCCTACCGTCGCCTATAACACCAGCGACCCTTCTCCAAGTTGGGAATGGAACCCAGGCCTCTGAGACTAACCTTTCCTCAAGCAAGCACCCTAACCACTTATCCAACGTAGCTTGTAAAAATTTGGTTTGGTTGTGTTTTTTTAATTATATTAACAATTGACTACTAGCCGATGCTGGCGACTGTTCGCATTTTTATACCCATTGTAACTTTTAAATGATATAACAGATTTGAATAACTTATACAGGAATTTACAATTACATAATCAACCTTTATTATGAAACTGTCATAATATTTTCTTATTTTTATACAGATATATTATAAAGGGAAAATTTTTTCTTTTAATGAATAAATTCAAAAACTATTGGACCGATTTTTAAAATTTTTTCACCTAAAGAAAACTACATTAATCAGGGAATAACATTGTTATGCGGATTGTTACAGGCAACATAAACGAACCGCAGATTGTTGATTTCAATAGAAACTTCAATCGAGTACAGAACAGTATAAGCAATGTTGATATCGCTCTGCGCAGGGGTGAAGTTAAAAAGTTTGAAACGCTCCAGATACCGATTGTCGGTTACGAAGTGATGGAGGAACGAGCCAGATTCACCATTTATAAGTTGAAAGTTGAGGATGACAAAAGCGATCAGTCTTGGCTGGTCTTTCGAAGGTACACGGACTTCGTCCGGCTGTATAGCAGGATTAAAGCCGAGAAGCCTGATATCATTTTACCTTTGCCGGGAAAAAGGTGGTTTAGGGATAATTTCGAGCCGACGTTCCTCGAGGAGAGAGTCAGAGGTCTGCAGATATTTGTGAATGCAATATTGAAGAAGTTACCAAATCACCCGGTCATCAGGGACTTTTTTTGCTTGGACGAGCCACCTCAGATGTTCAGTTATCAGCCAGAAGTTCAAGCGGTCTATGGTGCATTGGAAGATTCGATAACGTCCCTCAAGATGCAGTTGAAACAGAAGGATGCAACCATAATGCATCTTCAGAAACGTGTCTCTCAGTTGGAGAATCAAACGAAGAATTGTCATTGCAGTATAAATAATACTTAGATGGTGTGAGGAGATCTGGTATGTTGCATTTTTTTTAAATATATATATAACGGGTGTTATGGAAACTCTTCCGAAAACAGTTGTCAGTAGGATCAATAAAAAAGTCATTTTGATTTTTGGAAGAGTTTCCCTAATACCGTATATATGTATTAACATAGCGGTTTTATCTGGCTTGGAATTGTTTTTATTTTTATTTTTTAATTTATTTATTTACTATAGCCAATCTGACATTTTGACGTTCTGTCAAAAGCTGTGGGATTGTGGGCTAGGAAGTTTGTGTGGGAAAAATAATTATGACAGCTGGTCTATGGGCCAATTTAGAACACAAAGGCTTAAAATGTTACACTAAAATATACTTAACTAGCTGTTGCACACAACTTCGTCCGCGTAATTATGTAGCTTTCTTTAGGTGAAAGAATTTTTAAAATTTGCAGATTCACCTTTAAGATTTAAAAGAATAATCATTTACAGTTATTCTTCTTGATTTATGAAGACCGATGCCAGTTCAAACTCATAGTCTTAAGTGACCTTATTACTATTGCATTAAGGATTTAATTTCATTAACATATGGGTTGTAATGCGCATGTGATGCTACTTGTGTTCTGAAGCTATGCTATGCTTATCGTCAAATGTGATATACACGAGCTCACTTTGTATTACCTCGTCTCGTTCTTGTGAGGTAAGAAGTTTACCTAAACGGGACTAGTGATGTAAGAAAAATTAAAATAAATAAAAATAGCTTTTATCGCTGGAGTTAATTTACAAAGAAAAGTAATATAATATAATATTATTTAACTCCAACTTGTCTTGCGACATAGGCCTCTTCCAAAGCTTTCCACTCAGTTTTTTTGCCAAACTCCGTTAGTGGTCTTAATGCACCTTAATACAGCCCTAAAATCGGTGGCAATATCGGGGCAGTAGTGGGGAGCCCCCTAGATTGCACCCTTGATCGCCTCATGTGTAGGCAAATCGTAAACATAATTAGGCGATCTAGGGGGCTCCCCACCACTGCCCCGATATTGCCACCGATTTTAGGGCCATGTGTAGGCGCTTTTATCTGGGTCATCTATCTGAGATGGGGGTCTTCCTCTCTTCCCTAATGATCCTCTCGGATAGATACCATTCCACAATTTGCTGTTTCTTTTTCTTCTTTTTTTTTAATTATTGATAGTTTAATAATTATATCCTTTATTTTTTTTATATTAAGCACACTTCTTTCTATGCGATTTTGACAAACCTCAATTATCTTTTCGTCAATGTCCAGTGTGGCATCCATTATATGTCATCATAGGTACTATGCACTTGTTAGTGGGGATCCTTTTAATATTTACTATAAACTACTATTCTTTCTTCTTTTTTATGTGTAAACATCTTACATCTTTCCTCTCTGGCCTCTCTCTTTCCTGCAATCTTTGGGGGTAATTTCGTGCAAAATAGGAAGCTGCGGAAGCACGCGCTATTTGATTTGATCAATGAGCAGGCGAGGAATTGAGAAATTTCGGATGAATAACATTTTGTTTTTTACTGGCTAATATCGCTCACAGTCCCGTTTGAGTGAAATAGTTCTTAGAGTTTAGGTACAAAAATAAATATAAATAGAATATATACAACACATTATAGAAATATAACTCTGCTGTTATTACTAACACTTAGTTTACATGTTAATTTTTTTTTGTGTATGTATGTTAAGTGATAGTATAAATATTAAAAACAAAGATCAAACTAAAGTACGGCCAACGAGGTTGAGATCCAACATTCATTCATTTACTTTCGCCGAAGTCAGTCATAGCGTAATTAGGTAAAAATGAGATTTCATCGATTTTCAACGGACGTGAATCGATAAGTTGGTATTTAAATTTAAATGAAATTGAATCGCAGCTAAAATATTATTGATTAAAATAATGTCCCTGTATATTTGTTTATTGTAAGAGTATGTCTATTTTGAGTAACATTTGCAAAATTAATTATTTATTTATTTAATAAAGTACACAAACATATTGATGTACATATATATATATTGCAATTAGTCCTAACCAGTGTACAAAGGACGTTTAACTTAATTTAACTTAACCACTTAATCTTAATCTACTTTTAAATATAGGAAACCTAGTGTTCTTTTCAGAACTTGTTGACTATGTAAACAAACACTAGTCTTTATTTCTCCATGCATTTTAACACTAGACGATCAAATTTGATTTCCTTCATAAAGTATTAACTTTCTTATCATTATTAACTCAATCACAAGAAACTTCATTAAAACTAAATAATTTCACTAAAAACTGAAATTATATTTGCAGATTTTGCTGTTGACATTTGCACGTCAAATTTTTGTCTCTGACATCTATTATCTTGTCTGAAAGTCAGCGATGTTACGAACTTAATTTCAAGAAATTAAATTAAACTTGATATTTTCTAAATCAAATAATTATATTGTATTATATATTGTATTGAAAAATGTGATATATTTTTTATTTTTCATACCTTTAAGCTGTTAGAATATTGTGCGTTTATGGTTGACTTATAGAGGGTTAGAGGCAGGGACCTAATATAATAAGCAGGACTGAGTACTCGCAGCTAAAAAGCGAGCAGAGCAGGATATGTAGTAGAGTCTAGAGAGGCTGTGTGGCCCTTTCTAATAGGGTGACAATAAGATTTTTATTATGTGAGACAAATTTAAATGTGTTAATATTATATATAGTAGTAGTTTCTTATAAATATTTTTTTTAATTTAAATAGGAATTAGCCAACACTTTTACCAGTTATAATTTTCGCATTGTTAATTTTATTGCTTCATTCGATTGTATTAGGATTTGTTATTTTTATATGCTTGGATGGAAAGGGGGCCTGAATGGGGAGGAATGCGTCCTCGTAACTATGCTTTTATATCCATCTCTTTCTATCAAGAGTGTAATTACAATAGCGATAAGCGCCCCCTTTCTTTTGATCCTTTTGGTTTTCTGTCTCTTGGCCGTACTTTAGTAGAAGTAGTGTTAAAATGAAAATAATATTAAGTAGTTTATTAATTGTTATTTTTTTCACATTTTTTTTTTCAAATTCACCAATCAATGTAACTTTAATAAAAAAAAACGACTTATTTCTATATAAACTATTTAAGGACAATATTTTTATTTATCAATAAAAGCCTACAGTTTTTACTGTATATATAGAATTACTATAGACACTTTGTTCAGCTCTGAAAATTTTGAATTTTAACCATATTAAAAAAACTGAGATGGTGTACATTGTCAATAATTCTGTATGGACTGCAAGTAATTTTGTCCCCAAGATGGGATCTCATAGTACAAGTATAGATTTTATATTATATAAGTAATAATAATTATTAATTAAATTAGTAATTTGCTTGTCCTTTTAAACGTGTTTTTGATTGTATTTAAAACTGTTGGTAAATAGGTAACTAAAATGTATTTTTTACCAAAAAAAAAAAATCCTAATAAATTTTAAGATAAATTAGTTATGCACCTTAAAAGGCGTGATTTTTAAGTTAAATTTTAATTTTAATGTCTCATTAAATGTGAACGATGTTTGTATTCATTAGATTGTATTTTAAAATGATATTATAGTTTCTTCAACAGGGGATGGTTTAACACCACAAAGTGGCAGTGTGAAATTCCCATTTGTTATCAAAAGTTCATTTACAAGCGGATATATATTCGCCCCGTTAAGTGGCAACAGGGAATTTCCGTTTCGCCTAAAACATTTAGGTACAAAGCAATATTTAAAATGTGCCTTATTTATAAAATGTTACATCTGATATTTGTATGCATGGCATTTATGATTAGATATTAAATTATTATTTATGATAGTGTTGGTTTTATTAACCCCCGACGCCCGACACAAAACTTGGTGTTATGAGTTTGACGTGTGTATCTGTGATATAGTTATATTCTTTGCATTCTAGCCAACATTTTATACAGTAAGTATCTTAGCAGCTTACTGCAAATATATAACTGTAAGTCCGCATTGTTCAGTTAAAATATATGAAATCAGATTATAATTATAGTTTATTTTTTTGGTTCTAGTTATACCTATGTGTTAGCAATTTTGTTACAATAAATAATAGTTTGTGAATTGAATACGAACATAATATGTTACACGTGTGTTACATCCAAGGAACATATATACTCTGTTACATCACAAACTAAATAGTAGATACTAAAGTATTGTTACATTACCAAAATGAGTATGTAGTTTTCTGTGTTTAGTGTGCAAAGATTTAAATCGAAAGATGCGCCCTAATCTCCCCGCGCCATACTTAAAACACACCGAAAATTATTAACAATGGGTTGAGGCGCTCAACCAACTACAGACTCTGTAGACAGACAGTTGCACGCCAGCTACAGTGAGTGAGTGATATAAAAAGTTACTCTATGGAGTGATGGTCGCTTGATTGAAGCGATTGTTTCTGTTGCTTTTACTATCATAAACTCGTTCAAAATGTTGTCTGTGTTTAAAAGTGTTTAGACAAAAGACTCGCATAATAACACAGTTACTGAGCTACTGTCTGTAACTCTGGATTTAAATCTATGTTAGTGTGTATGTTTGTTTCCTCTGTGGTCGCATTTTACTTTCTATTTGTACTGTGAATTCAATCTATTTGACAATAACAATAAATACAAAGTAAATTTATAACGATATTATTTAAGAAAGAAAATCTCTTAATTGCGTAATTATAATCTAAATAGAATGTAAGTAAGACCCTTAAGTGAAAAAGTGAACAAGTTTTTACACAATAACCTCAAAATGAGTTCCATACAAGAGCGGCTACAGCTCAAACGGGTACCATTGGATGTTTGGAATATTCGTGAGAAATTATGTTTAGCATCTGCCGTGCTAAGAAGCGGCGATCAAAACTGGATGTCGGTGTCCAGAGCTCTGAAAACTGTAGGCGAAAGTAACAGGCCCCCGGATTGGTATTCACAAAAGAGGTCAGTTTTGTTAATAATTTCGCTTACAATATAAATAGATCGCCATAAAATTTAGTGAATTGAACCTTTTAAACTTAGAATGACGTCTGTCGGGTCATCTAAGTTAGTAAACTATAAATATATTAGTTTATTTATGTACACCCATTACAATAACATGATGAGTAATGTCTGAAACCGTTGATAGGGTTGTCTTCACAATTTTCCATTCTAGTCTATTTCGAGCCAATCTCATTCATAGTGGTCCAGCAGTCCTTTTTATATCACCTGACCATCTTTTGAGTTACCACCCTCTTGTCTTTTTGGCGTTGTATCTTGGAGTTAAGCTTCATTTACATCTACAGACACATACCGTAACATGCAAGACACATACTTTGTCTCACAGACACCATCAGATAAAGTAAGAAGTACATGCGCCTATTCACTAAAATGTACCGCATCGTCACTACAGACCCCCACCGGCCAGACAAAACATTCTAGTCGACAATGCCGGTTGCATTTTACGGTACGTTGTTATGTGTCTGTTACGTTTCGTGTCTGTAGATGTGAAAACTTCTATAGACAATAATGTATGAAACAAAACTTCTTGTCTGTGCTGATATGTGTCTGATACGTTACATGTCTGTAGATGTGAATGGAACTTTATTCCGATTTGTTCTAGATATGTTGCTTCCAATGTAAGTAACTATAAATATAATAATATATAAAGTTATTATTAAATTTATATATTATTTTTAATTTTTTTATGATAGGTAATTGCAGACAGACAGAATATCAAGAAAGACACAAGCGTCGTAATGACCCTCTGTAGGTTCAAGGATAAGGAACTTATTGAAAAACTAACATTTCATTACACAATATTATTGTGATTTTCCATTTCCAGTTGTGCAGCCCAATATGGCGCGTTACTCGAGAATGTCGAAACGCCCAAACGTAAAAAGCGGAGCTCAGAGGGCGCTGTCGAAACTCCTCAGGAGAGCATACACAATAAATTGACACAGGAGAGGATTGTCGAAATACAAAAAAATCTCATTGAAATGAATCAGCAGTATGAGCAACTCACGGTAAATAATTAAATATATTCTGTACACAAATTTATTTATTACTAACCGGTGCCTGCGACTTCATCCGCATTGAAAAAGATAATATATGAGTGATATAACGCCTGACATCTTTATCATTGTGACAACTTTGGTGCCTAATTCTTTATATTTTTAGACGATCCCTCGGGAACCTAACATTTTTACAGGATAAAAAGTATCATAATAATATTATATGTTTAAAATCCAGCCGACAAACTATGTGTGTGCCAATTCTCTCCAAATCCGTTCAGCCGTTTTTGCTTGAAAGAGTGACAAACATCCACTCCACACATCCATACAATATAACCTCACAAACTTTCGCATTCATAATATAAGTGGGATGTTGTCAAACTAGATACTAATATTAAATAGACAACTACTAATACTAAATAAAGAAAATACTAATTTTAAAATTAGCAGCATACCAGCTAGTTTTTCTTTTAAATGTAAGATATCCATGAGCATATTAGAATAGGCAACATAATCGCGATTTATTTTCTCATAGATAACAATTGTTATAAAATATACTTTTCGTCTGGTAAACAGATGGGTGAAGGAAGACCTCTCTTCAGATCCTGTACTATATTATTAATAGATTTATATGTTTTGTGAAGTATTTTAAAAAAAATGTAAACTCGTTTAGGTGCGTTAGGCACTTCAGTTGTGAAGAATTTTGTATAGGGATAAATCAATGAACTCGCGAGATGACCTGTCCATCACCCTAGTTAAGCGTCATCGAAGAAATGCAATTCTTCGACGTTAGTTGGCGCTATATAGTTAATGTTCTGGGACTAAATCGTTAGATGTCTGCAAAATCATGATAAAATGTGTTCAAAATATTAAGTTTTTACTTCTGACGTGCAATCCTACGAGTGATATTTTTTTAAGAAACGTGACCACTCATCGTAAAATGGTCGGTGATGTTTCAGAACGAAATAAAAGAGGTGAATAATCCGGCGACGTCCGAAGAACGCTTGCGGGAGTTGTGGGCCGATATAGAGGCGACAAAGCGTGCAAGAGAGAGGGAGAATCTCAAGAGAGCGGCCTATTTGAAGGAGAGAGAGGAGAGACGCATCAAGAGCGAGCGAAGCTGGAGACCGAGCGCTCCCACCACGCCCACAGGTACGCATTGTGAATCCAACAGGTACGCACTGTAAAGCCTACAGGTACGCACTGTGAAGCCTACAGGTACGCATGGTAAAGCCTACAGGTACGCACTGTAAAGCCTACAGGTACGCATGGTAAAGCCTACAGGTACGCACTGTAAAGCCTACAGGTACGCACTGTAAAGCCTACAGGTACGCACTGAGAAGCCTACAGGTAGGCACTGTGTAGCCTACAAGTACATACTGTGAAGCCTACAGGTATTCAATGTAAAATTCAAGTGATGATAACAAAAGCTGTGTACTTGTCTGTGGAATCGTAGCTTCGTAGATCGTAAGATGCTATGTAGATGATCTTTGACCCGTTTTTTGTTTGAAAGCTGACCTGATCGAGATGCTTCTCATCTATAGTTTATGAAGATCTGTTCAGGCGTTTGAAGACCTCACCCCATTTCCTATAGTTGACGAAGAAGGGATTTCACTAAATTCCAAACGTTCGATTGATGTGAAATTTGGGATACTGTTACTTGGGTGGTATTTCCATAACATGGTAACCTTGACATGATGCTGCAGTATGTAAGTCTGCGGGACATCCAACTCCTCAGCAACTTACGTTAGCAGCAGATATAGCGTGTTTGGGCTCAATAGAAAGTCGGAAGTTAGTTTATAATTTTAATTATAGCTTGTGTCATCTAATTAAAATTATAGCATTAAAAAACATTTTCAGGATCGACCGCGCCGCCGGCGTCCCCGTTGCTTACATCGCTGCTGAAATCGTCGCCAGTGGTGACGACACCACAGCACATCCCGCATCCTGCGGGCGTTGTTGGTGAGATTTTTTTTTTTTATAATTATTATTTTATGTTGTTTAAATTTAATATTTATATTTTATATTTTTATTTTGTATTGTTTATATTTTATATTTTTATTTTATATTGTTGGATGAATTTAAATGTAATTAAAGTATAATGTGAAAGCAAATGTCGATTTTTAAGGCGACGAACTTTTTCTTACCCCGACTGTACCTAGTATATAGCTAAACTAGTTCATGACTGGACACATATATTTAAATTATGGAGGGTAGAGGTAAGGAGGATATATTAAAAAAGTGGTAGAAAATTAAGATGACGCTAGCGCAGCATTGAGGAGTAAATTAGACAAAGACAAGATAGATAGAAAATATGCTACACTAAGGCTCAATTTACACCGCCGCGGAATGGAATGGAAGCGACTTTTCGCAACGAAATTGTACATAGCATAATGAACTTTATGGGCAATTTTATTTTATTTTATTTATTAGGAAGCCAACACAGTATACAACAATACATACACTTATTCACATTTAAACAATCTTTTATAATATTGTATACTCCACTTATAGGCTAACTCAGCATACATTAAAAAACGAACACAAAAGACATTTTCTGTTTTTTTTTTTTTTTTTACAAAATGAAACTAATAAAGAAAAAACAAATAACCAAACTTATACAAAACAAAAAACAAATAAATAATACCATAACAGTAGTATACATATATATAATTAACAAAACACAAACTCTAAAACGACTATCAAAGCAGTACCTGATGACAGAGACATACAAACTAAATATGAGCCAAAAAAAAAGTCTTCCGGGGAATCTTCGAGAATTCCTCTAGTTACTTGACGTTTCCATTCCATTCCCCTTACGCAATCGTGGCCACTTTTAGAACCCTTATTTTAATTGTTGGAGAGGTTTTTAATTTAATTGGTATTTTAATTGTTCATATTATTCCTCTATTAAAATATATAATAAGTTACCCACTGCACTCAGGGAATTACCGGGAAATTTATTTAGAATAAAACTGACCAAATGGCTATTGGATCAATGTTTTTATAATATTAGGGAATATTTTGACATTTAAATAAATTTTACAATTGACTACGACGTATTTTTTATTAAGTATTATTTTCGTTTTATATAATTTTTATTTAAATAGAAAGATATGTAAATTTTAATTTTACACGCCAGACGGGGCAGTGCATGAGGTGGCATATTCTAACTAATGAGAACTGGTTTACATTGACCCATGTCACTTGTAAATAAATAATTTAAATAATTTGAATTTGAGGATCATTTTTTCAGTTTGATTGTCATATGAGTCTGTTACCTCTTAATTTGAATAAAATTTGTCCCCACGTACGCAGATTCGATGTCGCCGTCGGCCGGTGCTCCGACGTTGTCTATGTTGCTGGAGAAGAGTGCGACATCAGACGTCAACTCGCAGGAGAGCAAACACGCCATAGAGCAAATAAAGAGTCAACTCGTCCAGATTGAACAGCAGCTCAAAGGTGTGTGTTTCTTTTTGAGATGGGAAAAAAAAAACCATTGAACTCGCTACACTGTTACCGTAACCGTAACCGACACCTCCTTACAGAAAGTATGTACGTTTCTGACGATTCAAAAAATGCACACGTAATTCACTCTTACACGTTTCATTTTTCTCATTCCATTCCTCAAAGGGAGGAATCCAGCCAGCACGAATATAACAGCGCCGGTGCTGGACATAGACGAGATAGAGATAAAAGCGGAAGACGTGTACGCGTTCAGAGACATTGACCTGCACATACCGCCGGTGGCTACAATGCACAAACAAACCAACCGGTGAGTGAATATAAGAAAATTAATTTATAATGAATATTCAATAAATATATTTAAATTATAACGTACATCAATGTACTACAACTGTGGATTTCGCACGCCATACAAAACACTACGAAACTTTATGGAACATTTAAAAGTGACATATGCGTAGAGCATCAACTCTGTCATCTGTCATTTAAAACCAACCAAACATGTGTCATTTAAAGCAAATGTGACTTTAATTCAACACATTGTAGTTTAAAATGAATAGTAGAACTTGGTCGTTACTACCTTTTACCATTGACTCCGCCATGATTCCGTTTCAGGCGTACTTTTTATGTGCCGCTTTGGCATTTGTGACAATGTCATTTTGTTATACACACGCAACTCGTTTTAACATCAACTGACATATTATCCGTATACATATAGTTTTACAGGTTCTTTTTTATATTTGTGGCCACTAACTAACCAGTTGCCAACAATTGATTTCGGTACAAACGCTTTAAAACATTTTTTTATAATGCGTATGCGCACTGCCAGCGTTTGGAAAACTCTTGATCTCATATAGGCCGAATCTTTTCAAAGTTGGAGTGAATAGGCTTCTTCTGAATGAGCTCGCTCCATCATAGAATTATAGTAACACATGTCAACTAGTAATTCTTTAATTTTCTAATACTTTTGTGCAATCGATTTTATATTGTCTACGTAGAGTTCAGGACAAGCCGCAGGCGCAGGTGTTGAAAAAGGACGATGTAGAAATGACGTCGGCGCCAACCGATGACGTCACACCTGTCACAGAGCAAACGGACCACAGTGCAGACAATGTCGCCGAGGTAATCTGTGTTTATCGTACTCTCCGCTTTAACCACAGACTAAACAGTAGATACTAACGTATCAGACGGACAACAGCAGTACAAATGCACTGGACGTGGGAAAGAGTACTTTAACTTCGCCTTATTGGTCATAGCAAGATAGAACATGACATTTGACTTCCCTCACCACTCTCAACCCCTTTTGTTTTTTTACGGGCTTTAGGTATCCTTGAATTTATTTTTAACGAAGGCTATCATCACACAATTAAAACAGTAAATAATGATACATATTAATTTTTTAGAATATAGACAAACATAACATTTACTTTAATATACGACTTAAATATAAACTAGAACTCAAATACACTATAAAACATATATATTAATGATAAACATTTACACGCATGTAGAAAAAAAAAAAACAAAAAACTAAAATGATTACCACCGTTTTCCAAAGAGTTCAACTGGATGTCACTCTTAATCTCTGATTCTTGAAACAGCGATGGATAATTATGCTGTTATTTTTAAACGTTTCTTTGGAGTCATAAAACGAGCCTCAAAATGTTTTTGGCAGATTTGCAGATGGGCGAATTCACTTTTTCTATTCCATTGAATTGAATTCGAGCCATTTTTTCGAGTCTTTTTTTGCACATTGGAAATTTGTGTAGCAAAGGCCATAGATAGCGTCCTGTCACGAATTTGTACACCCTAAAATGAAGAGCAATGAAAACAAAGTGGACTGTATGATATTAATATATTAAAAATATTTACATAATAATAAAAATATAAAATTACAAGTTATTAATAATAAAAAAAATATAAATTTTTATTAATAATAAAAATATAAAACTCTTGCGTATGATATAGATCCAAATGTACTGAAATTTTGTTGACAGTCAAAAAAACCAAATTCTTCTTAAATTATTTAAAAAATACAATATAAACTATAATAAAAAAGAGGTCGGAATATAAGGAGTTTGCAACATTGGGCACACGGCACTTGTAATACATACTTAATATGTATTCAAAGATTGTTATTTATAAATTAGTATAAAAATGTGTAAATTAATCTACGCAACAATATCTTACAAAACAAAATGGCTCCTCTCTTATTAGATTTAGAAGGGAATCAAAGGGGTTGAGAGGGAAGGTCAAATGACATGTTCTATCTTGCTATGACCACAGGCTATATAATTCCTATGTCTAGTTATTTTACGACGTAATTCATTCAGGTTTCAGATGCTGCACCGACAGAACCGATTGTTCAGGAAATTCCAGTTTCAACGGCCGGAGACTTTGTTGTTGTAAGTCAAAAACTTTTTATTATGATAGATTCCCTTGAAAATGTATAGTTACTTTTAACGTCCGACGCTAAAGAGATGTGC
This sequence comes from Synanthedon myopaeformis, assembly GCA_944738685.1. Classification (NCBI taxonomy): domain Eukaryota; kingdom Metazoa; phylum Arthropoda; class Insecta; order Lepidoptera; family Sesiidae; genus Synanthedon; species Synanthedon myopaeformis. The sequence continues at coordinate 2,451,604 of OX122943.1, forward strand.
TATAAAGCTTGACCTGTGTGTATGTATGTCTGTGACATCGTAGCACCCAAACAGATGGACCGATTTCGATCCTTTTCGTTTTGTTTGAAAGCTCACGCCAATGAGAGGGTTTTTGGCTATAATTTATGAAGATCATCAACTCATTTGCTAGTTTACGAATTTGGTGTACTGTTACTTCGGTGGTGTTCCATTGACATTGTTACCATGACCTGATTGATACAATATTAGCACAAACTGACAATTATCTATTTTTTTGACCGTCCAAAGGAAAACGTCCCAGTGCCTAAAGAGGTTTCTACCGAAAAGGATGAAACGGAAGAAAACGTTCAACAAAAAGACGAAGCCAACGAAACTCAAACAACTCAGGAAATGACCGTTGTATTTCCGGAAGTGAAGTTCCCGTCCACAGAGATCAAAGTCATACAACCGGAGGAAGTCAAGGTTGGTATGATGGTTACAGGGAAATTATTTTTATTTATTTTTTGCTTATCTGTTGAGTTTGAGTTTTTTAAAGTGTCTTTTGTATGGCACCACACTTATATAAAAAAAAATTCCAAAAAATATAAGAAATATCAGGAGTCTGGCAACGTTCAATGTTCACTTTTTTGGTTGAAAAGGCAATATTATTCACTTAACGAATTCCTAAATCATGAAACTATATAGTGAAAGCGATGCACAAGCTATATGTCTTACATATAAATATAGCATGAAATAAATACAAATATTATTAAATTTATCTTGGAAGTATTATTGTTAACTTTTAGATGCTTTTTAAAGATTTGCACACCGCTTGTCGGTTGAATATGTGGACATTTTTTATTAAAATTTACAACAAATTATGTATAACTATATTCAGCAAATAAATTATTTTGAATTTTATAAAACTCAAACTACAGCCGTTTGCGAAGTTTGGGTAGAGTCAAAGAGTCAAAAGCGCTCGGCAGAGCAGCCAAAGCCAATATGGCAGCGCCCATGACTCGCATCAGCTGACCATGTACAAAAAAAACGTTTCAATTGCAATCACATTTCATAAAACTACACAATGTTTTTTTTAATACAATTGATCACGTGAGTACAGTAGTAACCGGATATAGCGACTTTTAACTTGAGTAATTCGCTTTTTTTCATTCAGGTAATGGAAGTGAAGGATGTCGTGAAGACTGAACCGGATACGGACCCGGAACCGGAACCTAAAGTAAAAGACGAACCGGTGGAAACAAAAGAAACTGAAGACAACGTTAATACTGAGAGCATCGAAGAGTCGAGGTAATATATAACTATCTTATTTCCGCGATTTCGTCCGCGCCCCTCCCTTTTTTAACGCCCGACGCAAAAACAGGGTGTTATAAGTTTGATTTTGATCTGGTTTTTCTTTAAAGCTAACGTGATCGGGATCGTTCTTAGCTATAATTTATGAAGATCTGTTTTAAGGCGTTTGAAGATCATCAGCCCATTTCCCAGTTGACGAAGGAATTTTACTAACTTCCACATGTTTGATTGATGTGAAATTTTGTATACTGTTACTTGGGTGGTATTTCCATGACATGGTAACCTTGACATGATGCTGCGGCATCGAGTAATTCTGCGGGTTAACCAACTCCTCAGCAACTTAGAGCAGATATAGCGTGTTTGGGTTCAATAGAAAGTCGGGGGTTAGTTTATAATAATAGGAAATGTCCGACCAGTGATAGTGTATGAAGGTGTTTACAAATTTCAGCAATGCGCAAACCGACATCACTACGGAACCGATCGTGGCGGTTGACGAATCAGTTCCGGAGTCTGACGTACCGGTAACGGTTGAACCTGAACCGGAACCGGAACCGGAATTGCCCGCCGTTGTGGAAGCCATACCGCTACCGCCTCAAGAGTTGACATCCGATTCACAGTTGCTTGAAGGTACTCTACTGTAAATTGTTGTAATTTCTTACAGTAGTACCCAACTGATGTGACTTAGGGATGTGCCTGCGCAGAAGAGGAGTTTTTAAAGCGTGGGAAATGCTATCGATCAATCCACACACTTGGCGGCTTCTTTCACTACCGCTATTGGTCACCAGCTGGCGCCACGTTGGCGTGCGCCGCTTGCCATCTTACTCGATTGCGCATTCTATTATCAACCTTATAGATATTGTGTCTAAGGTTAATTGTAAGTTAATCGTCGGAGTCGTACTTTCTTTTCTGCGATAACGAAGAATTACGACGCGCCTTATCAAGTGTGTAATACTGCACTAGCTTGTGCCCGCGACTTCGTCTGCGTTGAACGATGAAAGGTACCCTATGTCCTTTCTCGTGTCTCTAGACAACGTGTATGCAAAATTTCATAGTGATCGAGTACAGATAATAATTTTTATTTATTTATAAAAGTAATCTTAATATTTACATTGTCCCATAAAACTGGAAAGCACTTTGTCTTCGGGATCAAATTATCTAAACTTAATTAAGTCTAAATATGACCAAAATTTTTAGTAATTTATTCAATATTCAATTAAATTAATAAATTTAAATAAAATTTCATTAATTTATTTTTTTTACTTTATTTATTATGTTAAGCCTGTCGATCTTTGACCATTGAGTTTGCTAAAACACTTTAATTATGTTGAAACTTAACCGATATGTCATTGAACATAGTCATCATACTTGAACACGTCTTAGAACTTATTTTCCTTTGTTTCAATGTCTTCTCAGAGACTCAAATTCCGCCCGCTGAAGAGATTCCACTTCCGATAGAGTCTAATGAGCCGCAGGCGGCAGAGGAAGCGACTCAACAGGAGTCGGCAGAGGAAAAACCGGACACGACAGACAAACAGGAAGAGATTAAGAAGGAACCGGAAGACGTGGAGGTAGGTTTCCCTTTAGCCGCCAGAGTGGGATTTATCCGACCAATATTTTCGTGCCCATTTAGCCAGAGCCGGATGAATACGACATACGTCGTAAAAATTAAAAAAAAAAAAAAATTTAAAAGTCAGGCGCTAGGGGTTAACTATTAGACTGTTTATAAATCCTCTCCTCTCCTCGTTTATGGCTTGATAGAAAAGCTTGAAAAAAAATAAAAATACATGTCAATTATCAAAGTTTAGACAAAATCTGGTGGTGCATTTTTTTCTTTCGTATCACCAAAAAATTTATATATTTTTTATATAAATTTTTTTTATAAAATATACCTCAGGAGGGAGATTGTTCCAAAGTTCGTGCGTAGTGGCACCTTGTCCAAAGACGCGCAGTACGGTGGTAAAAACTATAAAAAAAAAATCAATCAATCAATCATTTATTTGCCTGTACATACATGGGTGCAAAATGTTAACCGAACAATGTTTTTTGCCTTGGAACACCGTACTTATAATTTGTTATACGCTAAAAACACACCAACATAGTATACATGTTGATAATTAGAGTACTAGAAACATCAATGTACTAACAACTATGAATTTCGCACGCCACACAAAGTGTCTCTGTCTGCCTACTGTCAATTCTATGGATAAACAAACCTCTGATTCTATTTCGTCTATTAAATCGATCGAAGTACTACAAATATGGAATTTGCTTCGCAAATGCTAAAGCGGCACATAAAATTACGCCTAAAACGGAATCGTGGCGGAGTCTTGCCTTCGCGCGTCGCATACGCATTATAAAAAAATTGTTTTAAAGCGTTTGTACCGAAATCAATTGTTGGCAACTGGTTAGTTAGTGGCCACAAATATAAAAAAGAACGTGTAAAACTATATGTATACGGATAATATGTCAGTTGATGTTAAAACGAGTTGCGTGTGTATAACAAAATGACATTGTCACAAATGCCAAAGCGGCACATGTCAAGTACGCCTGAAACGGAATCATGGCGGAGTCAATGGTAAAAGGTAGTAACGACCAAGTTCTACTATTCATTTTATACTACAATGTGTTGAAGTAAAGTCACATTTTCTTTAAATGACAGACGTTCGGTTGGTTTTAAATGACAGATGACAGACTTCATGCTCTACCTACGCATATATGTCACTTTTAAATGAACCACAAAGTTCGTATTGTTTTGTATTGCGTGCAAAATCCATAGTCCAATGTAGTACATTGATGATTAAATCCTTAAAACGTGTCTCGCACTAGGACTCGATACCTCTCAAGGAGATGATGAAAGATACCCCTCCTGTTGGTGCAGTACAGGAGACTGAAGTTCAGAAGACTGAGCAACCGGAACCGGAAGAAGTGCACACGGAAACCGACGACGACACACCAATGGAGGTAAGTTAGTTTTGTTTTGAAATTTATTTATTTATTTATTTATTACACAAAGCCTCCAATGAGGCAGGCATCAAATAAAATCATCAAAGTAACACTTGGCGGATGACTAGTTCTAGTTCTAAGTAGCCACCTACCATCAAGTGGACTGTCAGTCTGTCTGTCGATCTTAACATGATAAAAAAAAACCACTGATTTGTCATTTTTGTTGTTTCAGCTGAGCAGAGAGGAGGAAAAAGATGGAAAAAAGAAGAGAGATTACTCAAGAAAGAAGAAACCAAACTCTAGAAGTGAGCATACTTGGATTTTTTTTCTATATTTTTTTTTCCTTATATTTTATAATATTCTACTAATATTATAAATGCTAACGTTTTTGAGAATAGATGTGTAAACTAATGAACGGATTTAGATAAAATATACAATTATCCATACCATATACCGGTGCCCGCGACTTCGACCGCATTGAGAAAGAAAATATGATTAATAACGCCTGACATCGTTATCGCTATGACGACGGTGGCTCCGCTATGCAACAGTGGCGCCAAATTCTTTATATTTTAAACGATCACTCGGGAACAGTACTTTTTTTCTGAATGAAAGGTACCCTATGTCCTTTCTTGTATCCCTGACAAAGTGTATGCAAAATTTCATAATGATCGGTTGAGTGATTAGGCGTGAAAAGGTAGCAGACAGACAGACAGGCAGAGAGTTACTTTCGTATTTATAATATTAGTATATGGATTTTTATTTTTCAAGTATATTGTTTTTTATTTCAGCTTGCTCCGGTTCGGAGAGCGCCGCTGAAACGTCGGCACCGGACTCGCCTTGTACAAACGACGCCGAAATACCGTACAGGGCATGGAAGAAATCTGTCATGACAGTTTTTAACAGGTATATAACATATACGTAGTCTGTTCTAAAAGTATCACTAATTTTTTTTTTTTTTTTTTTTTTTTTTTCAAAAATTATCTATTTATTTTGCCCCTTCAAAGTAATCCCCACCAGATATTATACAGTGGTGTCAACCTTTTTTTTTTTCCAATCCTCGAAGCACTTTAAAAAATCATTTTTTGTTATCTTGTTCAGCCGTAGTTGTTCCTTCGATGCCGTCTTTATATCCTCACAATCTTAGCGTAACGTCGTCCTTTCATGGGCATTTTCAGTTTTGGGACAAGAAAAAGTCACAGGGGACAGATCTGGGGAATACATTGGCTGCGGCATAATTATAATTAGTGTAAACATTAGCACGAACGAACAAAACATTAACACGTTTTAACCTGCCCGCACAGCGACATCTGTCGTTGACTGTGCTATAATAGAAATCGTTATGAAAAGTGTAGTTCGCGTTGAGGAACGAAACATTAGCACGTTTTAACCTGCCCGCACAGCGACATCTATCGTTGACCGTTCTAAAATAGAAATGTCGTATGAAAAGGGTAGTTCGCGTTGAGGAACGAAACATTAGCCAGTTTTAAGCTGCCCGCACAGCGACATCTGTCGTTGACCGTTCTAAAATAGAAATGTTGTATGAAAAGTGTAGTTCGGTTGAGGAACGAAACATTAGCCAGTTTTAAGCTGCCCGCACAGCGTCGTTGACATCTGTCGTTGACTGTGCTAAAATAGAAATGTTGTATGAAAAGTGTAGTTCGGTTGAGGAACGAAACATTAGCCAGTTTTAAGCTGCCCGCACAGCGACATCTGTCGTTGACTGTGCTAAAATAGAAATGTTGTATGAAAATTGTAATTCGCGTTGAGGAACGAAACATCCTCCACAGATTGGGCACACACAAATACGCGTCGCTGTTCCAGCGACCAATCAGCGACGAGGAGGCTCCGGGCTACAGCATTGTGGTGCGAAGGCCTATGGACCTGTCCACCATCAAGAAGAACATAGAATCGGGAGCCATAAGGTGAGGCCGTTTAATTTACTTAAGCTCCTTAAGAGCGCGTACAAAGGTACACTAGCGCCACACATTTAAAAAAAAAAATTATCGCGTGACTGAGAAGGAATTATTAATAATATTAATATGAATTATTAATATGAAACTTTATAAAAGATATTAAAAAACTGTAGACATACTTACCGAGGGTACTGATTGAGCCGTTATTAATAAATCCTTCTCAGTCACGAGATACGCATGTACCTTTGTACGCGCTCTTAATAATCGATTTTCATATACATAATAATATAAGCCCGGGGTATGAAAATTTATGGGAGAAAAATCAAAATTGTCACACGGTATGCGTTACGTTCTATTTTTAAATATATTTTAGAATATCTCTGAAGATTCAGAGATATTGCGCCATCTACACAATATCTCTGAAATTAGATCATGTTACGTAATAATACATCCTTGCGAAAACTTTAAGTTTTTAAACATGTTGTTTTAAAATTCCTCCCACCAGAACCACAGCGGAGTTTCAACGCGACGTTCTTCTGATGTTATCGAACGCGTTAATGTATAACAGCAGTGAGCACAGCGTCTATCAGATGACGCAGGACATGTATCAAGAGGTATGTTACATGACTGTACTAAAGGTATCTTAACGAGATATATCGTCGAGGATCTCTTGACGAGATATATCGTCGAGGATCTCTTGACGAGATATATCGTCATTGAAATGTAACACAGTGCAGCTGTCTCTATGACTTCCACGATGATATATATATCTCGTCAAGAGACTCTTGAGATATTTATCGTCAGGTATATCTCTACCACTTATGCCAGGTTTCTGAGATACTTTTTTTGTATATTCATTGTCTATTGTTATCGTTGGTTTATCTATTCGTTAGCGCTATCGGTTCGATAACCGATAGCGCTTCGTACATAATTTGTTGTATGTGATTGCAGGCGGTCAGCCAATTGAATATGTTGGTCGCTGCGCACGCGCACGCCAGCCTCACCGACGTCCCGCCCCGACGCAAGCGCCGCTACGATCAAATCCTCCATCCCATCCCGGCGTCATCCTCGCCCGCCTCATCCCCCGCCCCACCCCCTGTCCCGCCCAAACGTCAACACATAGCCACCTGAACACACACAGACATCGCATTATTCATAGCATACGATGGGGCATTCGTCTAAACTCGTAACTAAAATATTGTTAAGTGAAGTAATCATGGATATAATATAATAAGCAGGATTTATTACTTGCAGCCGAAAAGCGAGCCGAGCAGGATGTGTAGTAGAGAGACTGTTCCAATAGGGTGACAATAAGTTTTTTGTTATGTGAGACAAATTTAAATGTTGTAATATACATACATGTAGTAGTATTTAGTAGTTTCTTATAAATATTTTTTTTTAAATTGAAATATGATTTAACCAACACTTTTTACGAGTTGTAATTTTCGCATTGTACATATGATTGCTTATAATATTTTTGCATAAATTTTCTCGTAATCATAAAACGCTACAAATTTATGGACAAATTTATGAAATTTAATGTCACTTTAAACGGATACCAGTTGAAAATAAAATATAAAATAGGCTTGAAACAGTAAATATTAACTTTTTGTAATTAAAGAACACATAGCGAAATTAAAATGATTAAACACTAATAATACGTTAACTTAAAATTTATTAAAATAATTGAAGTATAACTTACAGTTAAAATACGAATGTTTGAACTAAGATTTTTTAATTTAAATTTTTAATTAAATACATATTTTTTTTTTAGTCTGGCAAGATGAAAGAAAGGGACACACTATCTCTCTCTGCTCCGATTACCCTCTGTATAAGGAGCAATTAAAAATACACTTTAACTGATTGGTGAGACAGTTAATTTTAGTAAATGCAATTTTTGTCAAGTAAGCGGTCCTGTTATATTATCCTACGTCAATGGAAGTCAAGTCAAGTCTTTTGTTTTCGGAATATTAATAAAAAAAAAGTTGTGTGCAGTGCACTTACAGCAATTGTGGTGTTGCTAGTGTATTAAAAAGTGGTCTCAGAATACCAATAAACTAAGATGGTTCTAGTCATTGTCGAATAAATTAGACAAAGATAGATAGATAGATGATATGCTACACTGGCGCCATCGTGGCCACTTTTAGAACCGTTATTTGATTGGTGGAGAAGACCATTTGTTCAGTTTGATTTTGATATGAGTCGGTGCACCTTTTCTTACCTCTACCCTGCATAGTTATAGGCGACGGTAGCCATCTATCATTAAGGCTCGAGTTCACCAATAAACGGTTATTTTTAAACAGCTGTTTAAAATTTAAACAGCCGTTTAATAATATTTTGTTGATCACCATCGCTAAAATGCGGGTTAAACGCCCTAAACATCAGATTAATCATTAAGTTAATTTTACATATTTCGTTTTATATGTTATACAAATACAAATTTATAAGATTAAAGATTTTTTTGTTTATGCTGTCAAGGTAGCGCTTGGCCGCGATCTCACTTGATGTAAGGTGCAGATGCGGCCGAAGGTGAACCACGCTTACGTAGTAAGATAGACATAAAGGCCCATCTTATACAAAAATTAGTTTACATAGAGTAAATAGTACTATATATTTAGTAACTTTCGACAACTGATATAAAGTGAACAGATAAACGAGACGATAGCGCGATATAACTTCACGAGAATGGTGCTATCTGTTGGGCAGCGGCTGTACCAAGTCATCTAAGGATAAAAATACGTCACAACAGAACAGAAGTGTTGCCATTTTTTTGTTCATAAAACATTCATCTTAAACAACAATTATTAACATTTGTCCGTGAGAGAACACTTGTGCTGTTTTGTGTCGGTGAGTATTATAAAATTCTTCCTTTGCCCGCATTAAAAAATAGGTGTCGGTCACCAACGCAGATTATAAAATTTTTAAAAAAATAGTAAAGCATTCAAAATTCAAAATACAGAGTTCATTAAAAAAGGAAATTGTAGCTTCAAATATTTTTCTCGTCAATTCGTCAATCAATTTAGTGTAGTGTGAGCTCGTTAGAGCGTATATAATTATCTTCCTTGAGTGTGAGTGAACAGGATCACTAGTTCACTACTTAGGTTCCTAACCAAGGGAAAGGCATATTATATACTCAGAGTTCCTAATTCCTGAATAGATTTTTCTACAAATTGAATAGTGTAACACCACTATAGATAGGTAATAGTGTGTAGTGTAATAACCAATTTACTTTTTTTTTACAAATCCAACCGAGAACGGTGGTTTTGCATTCAAAAATAAATAATAACTCTGACAAGAGCGTAGCTGAAAATATTACATTATGGGTTCCAGTGAGTAATGAGAAAAGTACCGATAGCACGTTTTACCTGCACGGGGCAGCGACATCTGTCCGTAGCAAAATGAACTACCTGATACTAAGTTTATTAAGCATAGAGTAAATAGTACAATGGTTAGGTACTATTTACTCTATGATTAAACTTGGTAGCAGTACCTGTATTGCCATTTATTTAAACTTAAATTATACAAAAATATAATAATATAACGGATAGTAATGGTTATCATATATTGTTTAGAATTTCTATGCACAAAAAATTCCAATTAAGCTAAATTGTAAATTATATTATTTTTATAAGAGATGGGTTTGCTCTTAGCTAACAACCAGCCGTGTAGCAAGGATAAGGCCTATGATAGAGCGAGCTCACGCAGAAGATGCCTATTTACTCGAACTTTGAAAAGATTTGGGTTATATGAGCTCGGAAATACAGACGCCGGCAGGGATTTCTAAACCTTGGCGCATTATAAAGGAAGTTTTAAAGTGCTTGTTCCGAAAAAGAGGGATTTCGACAAGATGAGGATGTTAACCAGCCGTACGTCTGTATGTCCGATGGAAGAAAGGGGAAGGCGTGATGCAGCTCCTGACCATACTCTCCGAAGTACATCTTATAAAAAACACATAGACTGAAATGGTGTACTTGTACTTTACATAACCAAAATCCAAATACATTTAATCAATCAAACAACTATAATAATTTAATTTGTGGGAAGAAATGAACTCCACATAATTACTTAGTACTTAGACTTACATATTTATAATTATATATATTACACATATTTTACAATTGAACAAACGCACGTATGCGTTTTTACATGATGCGTGGAGAAGCGCGTGCTTCTCCATACATCATGTGCTGACGCCTGACTGTCTCTCGTAAATCCCAATATTATACTATTTATTACAAATCCGACCGAATATCGGTGGTTTTGTATTCAAAAATAATATAACACAAGCAACGCCAGAGATTTCTCTGACAAAATGCGAAGTTGAAAATTGTGTACTAAAGTTCTAGTCAGCGGTGAGGTACTTAAACGATATCGCGTTATAACCTGCCGGCGCTACGACATCTGTCCGTAACAAAATGAACTACTTGTTTTCTGTCAAGCCATAGAGCACTATATACTCACATTATTGTGTATTTTGTGTATAAATAGTATTCTGTGACCTATGTATATAGTTAGTTTATAAGTCATATCATATACATATACCACCAATATTACCACACATACACATGAACCTAGAAAAAACAATGGACGGAATTCCATATGAATTGAAGCATCGTAATGTAAGCTCGGTAACGTTTATTTACACGTTAACACCTACACATACAAACCATAGTAAGCTCGGCGTCCGCCATTACGCTGCTAGCGTTGATTAAGTGCACACGTAATAAATATATAAATAACTATTTAATTATGCCAACCTGCGTCGTGAAATGTTGTTCCCGTAGCACTTTACGTGATAAAAAAGAACAAGGAATCACTTTCCACAGGTAAATATACTCTAACGCTTTATTTTGATTAATTTCTAACCATATCTTTTAGTACCTAATTTATGTAAACAAACTTTTCTTTGCAAAATTGGTGTTGCCAACTTTAGAAATGTTATTTGTCCAACTTTATAAAAAAAATAAGTTAATATGAGATTAAATTAACTTATTTAATAGATACATTAAAGTGATTTCCAGTGTTGCCGACATGTCAAAATAAATCTTCCTTATCACCGAAATGTTGAAGAACGTTCGTTCACATTTTTTTAGGTTCCCGAAAGAAAATGAATGGAGAAAAGATTGGATTCGGATCATTAGAGAGTGTAGAGGACAAACGGATTGGAATCCAACAAAATCAAGTGTTGTTTGCAGTGAACACTTTCAAACAAGCGATTTGTACACAACGAAAGGAGGATTATTACGCGTTGTGACTTTTGCCGTTCCACAAAAGGTAAGTCCTTTAAATAATTGAAAGTTTGTGTAATGTTTTCAATACTTGTGTATGATTTTACAACTATTATTTTAATTTTAGTTTTTAAGGGAACCACCAGGCGACGAGCAGCAAAATGAACAACCTTCTGTATCGGAAAGATCATTAGAAGTAAATATTTATATTATAAGCTCACATAACCTTAAATAGTAACTTATTTACACAGCTGTAAACATATTTTTATTTGTTCTAATTGTTTTTTAGGATACGTTAGATAGACAAGCACTTTCTGATGAAGAAGGACTACATCCTATTGTATTCATAGGGCATAGTCCTGTTTCAGAGGTAAGAATGGTCAGTTCGATTATCCTACAGTTATACCTTTATACGTCATTACTTTATTTGTTATTACATGTTAACATATAAACACTTGTTTACTAGCAAGGGAGCAAAGTGTTAGTTTGTCTCTAGTGATTAAATGTAACTCTAAATTTTTCTTTTTTTTAGATCTCCTTAGAAGCTGACAAAGTATCAAAAACATTGATCGATAGGACAGATTTTTTGCATTTTACAGATGTACCTTCTCATAGCGTAAGTTAATTTGTATTCATGCACCAGCTGATAGCTTACTTTGTGTGGTTAATATGTAATGCTAAAAGTGTTTTTATTTTTTTATTAAGGATGCAACTAACGTGGCACAAGCAGAAGCAGACTTTGAACAACCTTTGTCAATCCTGTTCACTCCTAAGGAAAGACGTCTGAAAGAAATAATATTACAGAAAGATTTGCACATTTCACTTCAAAAACATAAGATAAAAATTTTAAACCAAAAAATTAGAAGGCTTAAAAATCAAAATTCTTCATTAAAAAATATTATTAAAACATTTAAAAATTAGCAGTTACACATTTAGAGTCTCAACGAGAATTTATTAACTGAGATAATAATTTAATTCAGTGGCAGTTGATTCAAGATTTAAATAAGCTGCAAGAAATCGAATATTCACATTTAGGGAACAATTTAACTAACAAACACATTAACTTCAAAAGTAATATAATGGAGGTAAAGCTAGCAACATAGCTTTTTAACGAAAGTTAACGAAAGTTTTTAACGAAACTTTTTAAACGTTATTAAAAATAAAAAAACTAATTATTACTGACCAAATCAAACGTACTTACTTATTTATTCATATAAAAATGTGTAGTTCACTATTATAATATGTATCAAAATTTAGGGAAAGTTTCTTCGGCTGGCAACTGAAAATACGCACGCATAAAAAAGCGGCGCCATTATGGTGTTTCAACTTTCAATTTAACACTGTACTCTGTACTACAGTGACAGCAACACAAACTACATAGAAGATATGGACAACAATCCGTCCGTTGTTTTTTCTAGGTTCATGATACCCTATGCTATGATGATACCAGTTACCACACAGTTACTTTTTCAAATAACTACTGAGGGCCAGATTTATAACGATCCGTTAGTTAAATTTATCAAATAGGCGAATATAGTATATAAACAACTGTTAGTCAACAGTATAATCGATCATAATGAAATTTTGCATACACGTTGTTGTGAACACTGTCTTGGATATCGGTGCTCTGAATGCAACAAGGAATTTGTTACTGAGAGTAACAGGAAAAGACATTATCAATTTATTCACCTCAAGAAATCTGAATATAAATGTGAGGAGTGTAACAAAGTAAGTAAGTAACAAACAAGTAAGTAAGGGAACGTACCCATTTTTTACAGTTTGTTACCCTCCCCCTCCCCCTCTAGTTTTCACGTAGTAATTCATAAATATGGTTTTAAATCATTTTTTGCAAACAGAAAGTAGAAATACGGCGCTTGCTGCGTGACGCCAAGAGTGCGTGCATTATACCATAGAGTAAATAGTACTTAACCAGTAATTTACTCTATGATTATACCCTATAATTACAAGTGAAAAATATATTGTTAAGAAGTAATATAACAAACTACGTGACATAAACCGTAAACCTAAGACCAAGCCTCCCCCCCCCCCCTGGTGACCAAGCGTTATATTTTGAAATGGTGATCTCCCCCCCCCCCCCCCCCTGAAATGGTCAAGAAGTTGCATTGGCGTTGCTTATGTTACAGGCGTCGAGTGGACCGTCACCCTGTCTGCCGACTTGAACTTAAAATTAATAATAATAATAAAAAAAATGTGTCAGCTCCGACGCACGACTACAGTTTACTCTTTACGAACGATTATAAAAAACATAATAAAAATTATAAAAAACATTTATCATAAGCATAAAAAATTAATGTCAGTGCCATCTAGTTTTCGCAAGGATGTATTATTACGTAACATCTAGTTTCAGAGATATTGTGTAGATGGCTTTGAAACTTCAGATATTCTAAAATATTCGAGAATAGAACGTAACCGTGCGACAATTTTGATTTTACTCCCATAAATTTTCATACCCCGGGCTTATATATGAAAATGAAGTGACGGCGCTATAGAACAGTTCATCTCACAGATATTTATGAGCACGTTTGAAGGAATGATCATTAACGTATCACACACTGAAAAGCAACTGAAGTCAAAGAAATTACGAATAACGTTTGCGGAAAGATTTCACGTAAGATTTTCTTTGTGTTTAATGAAATTAGATTTCAATACCTGTTTAAATTTTAAGAACATTTCTTAAATTGGCTTATAAAGAACAGACTGCATGCATACATACAGCGGGCCACAGCAATTTCTTTCGCAACAAAAACAAAAAAATGCAATTATAATAATTACTTATTATGAAACGCCCCGACTGCCCGAGCAAAAACTTGCTCTAAGTCTGACATGTGTGTCTGTGAATCTTTCTGTAGAATCGTAGCTTACAAACGGATAGATAGACAGATTTTGATCCAGTTCTTTTGTTTGTTTGAAAGCAGACATAATCGGTTTGGTTCTTAGCAATAATTTATGAAGATCCGTTCAGGCGTTTGAAGACCATCAGCTCATATCCTATCATTGACGAAGGGATTTCACTAACTTCCACATGTTCGATTGATGTGACATTCGGTATACTGTTACTTCAATGGTATTTCCATGTGGTAACCCTGACCTGATGCTGCAGCATCAATTAGTCTGCCGGTTAACCAACTCCTCAGCAACTTATAGCAGATATAGTTGTGTTTAGGTTCAATACTTACAAGTCTCGTTGTTTTTCAGAAAAGAAAAAAATTTCAGAAAATCCATATTCACAATGATAAACGCTGTAACGTAAAGTAAATAAAAGGCCACAGTACAATTCACTTTTTATTTTATTAAAAAAAAAAAAATCACTTGTCCTTCCTTTTAATTTTCAAATGAACGTGCTTCTCATGAGATTTTAAAGCAGTACTCTGTGCGAACTTTGCGCTACAATAGGAACATTCGTATGGACGTTCCCCTGTATGAGTCCGCATATGATTTGTCAGTATTTTATTGGTCTGTAACAAAGAAAATTATAAATTTAAATTAAAATCATTTATTTACATGTAAACCAATTGTCATTAGTTCGAATATGGTAACCTCAATGCGATTCAGTACACATTTGTCAGATTTCGCTTTCGTCAGATCCTTTTTTATTTTGCCGTATAGGTTAGAATTTTAAAACTAATGATGAAACGGAAATTCCACATTCCAACAGATTTCGCTTTATTTTATTTTATTTTATTTAATCGAAATACCAACAGCACATCAAAATTTACCAATTCACATACATTAGTTATAAAAACACGTTTACATTTGCGTACCAATTACTATAGTACATATCTACAGCTATAATAATATGTTACATGTTGTCTCTGTTAAAAATTTTGAAAAAAAAAATAATAAGTCAATTAAATTTCGTCAGATCATTTTATTTTGTCGTACTGGTTAGAATTTTAAAACTAATGATGAAACTGAAATTGTGGTAATTCCACATTCCAACAGATTCCACTTTCGTCAGTAAACTAGATGGACGAACCGTTTGATTTATGACGAAAGTGGAATCTACAAAAAAAAAAAAAAAAGTTACGCGGGCAAAGTCGCGTGCAACAGCCAGTGTATAAATAAATAAATAAATAAATAAATACATACAGAAAATCCTCTCCCGCAGAGTGTACAAAGTTTGTCCCTTTTCCTCTCCAGTCCCTTGTGCGTGTAATCCTTGTGATTTTTATAGTGAGTGCTCGTCAGGAAATACTGGCGAAAGAAACATTAAAACTTGTATCAATACATATATATATATATATATATATATACATTCGGGGGTCACCTGATACAAGTATTTTTATACTTATACTTATTTTATACTCAATAGGAGGACCCCTACACCTACGCTTTTTGTACCTAGGCTTTAATAATTATTATTACTTAAAGGAGGTCCCCTACACGCTTTTTTTTATTATTATATAATAATTATAATTATAATAATAATAAAAAAATAATAATATAATATTTATTCTTTTTTGTAATATATATTGTAAAAAAATTTAACATTAAGAATGAAAATAAATATTTATTCGTGAATAATAATTTTATTTCGGATCACACAGATCCATATTATTGATTAGTAACAATTAACTTAAAACTATGTTAGTAAATACACCATAATAAAAAATTTAAATAGATGAATAAATTATTTTGTATTTGTATTTTGTATATATTCGGTTTTAGTAGGCGACTTTATTTGGAATATTTTTTTTAATTTTTTTTTCGATAAAATTAAAAAAAAAATCTTATTGGAAGGCTTATTTGGATTTTTTTTTTTCGATTTAGTACCCGTCCGTCAGTTTCGTCACAAATAGAAATTTATGAAAATTTATTTCGCTTTTTGGTCATGAATGACGAATGTTGATAACCAATAATGACACTATCGTCAGTTTCTACCAAATAGTGTAACAGAATGTTCGTTTTTAACTTCGAGCTAGTTTGAATTAAATAAATAATAAATAAATATCTTCACACATTACACACAGCACCATCTAGTTCCACACTAAGCAATTATAGACTTGTATTATGGATACCAGACACTTGATATAATACATAGATTATTATTTTTTTCAAAAATACATACATATTATAAATAAAAAACATCCATGACTCAGGTGCAAAGGTAAAATGTTAACACATAAACATTCGCCCCTAGCGGGATTCGAACCCGTGACCGTTTGGTTAACAGCTAGGTTTTTTACTAGCCACTAGACCAAACGTGTCGTTAAATCAAATATTTTTTTTGCTTTTAACCCTTTAAGCCGCCAGAGTCGGATTTATCCGACAAATATTATTTTCGTGTCCGTTTCGCCAGAGCCGGGAGAGCGTATACGACAAATTGCTCTACTTGTATAATGTTTATTTTTAAATCATTGAGTTGCTTTCTTTTAAAAAATATATATTTTACGAGTCAGGCGCTAGGGGCACGACAAGTACAAAACCAAGCGGTTAAAGGTTCATAGACAATACCATCGTCATCCATTTTCACAAAAATAAAGGACATCACTCAGCCTCCATACTTTTTTTTTTGGCTAATTTTAAAAGTGCCAGACAACAATATTAAACTTATTTTAAACATTTTTCAATATCAAAACAAAATTCTAAAGTTTACATGTATGTAAAAATCTGTCGAATGTGTTCTGAATCTTTTTTTCATGTTAAGCTCTGCAGACAGGCAGACAGACCACTTGATGGTGTGTGGTTTTTTTTTTGTCCTACCTTGTAATAGCTGACAGTGTGACAGTATTGTAATGTTTTTTAATCTGTTCATGTGTGGTTGGCACTTTGTGGGTGAAAATTCTATTTCATGTATGTAAAATATAATTTATATTCATTTTAATAAAAAAACCTAATTAGAGTTTTTATTTAAGTAGAAAAAAAAATAAATTTTTAATACAAAACCTAATTAGAGTTTTCATTTAAGTAGCAAAAAAAAATTATTTTAATAAAAAACCTAATTAGAGTTTTTATTTAAGTAGAAAAAAAAATATTTTAATAAAAAACCTAGTTTTTATTTAAGTAGCAAAAAAAAAAATTATTTTAATAAAAAACCTAATTAGAGTTTTTATTTAAGTAGAAAAAAAAATATTTTAATAAAAAACCTAATTAGAGTTTATTTAAGTAGAAAAAAAAATATTTTAATAAAAAACCTAGAGTTTTTATTTAAGTAGCAAAAAAAAAATTATTTTAATAAAAAACCTAATTAGAGTTTTTATTTAAGTAGAAAAAAAAATTATTTTAATAAAAAACCTAATTAGAGTTTTTATTTAAGTAGAAAAAAAATAAAAAAATTATTTTAATAAAAAACCTAATTAGAGTTTTTATTTAAGTAGAAAAAAAATAAAAAAATTATTTTAATAAAAAACCTAATTAGAGTTTTTATTTAAGTAGAAAAAAAATAAAAAATTATTTTAATAAAAAACCTAATTAGAGTTTTTATTTAAGTAGAAAAAAAATAAAAAAAATATTTTAATAAAAAACCTAATTAGAGTTTTTATTTAAGTAGAAAAAAAAAATTTTTTTTTTAAACAAAAAAAATATTGACGGATTTTGCGTCGGGGTGAAAAAAAAAAAAAAAAAAAAAAAAAAAACAGCACAACGTCACCGTTAGTAATACCTTGTCGCATTGTTCGCAGTAAAACCTCGTTCTTTTCGCGTGAACCATATTGTAATGGTTCATCATGTATGTCTTTCTTGAGTACACCTTGGCGCACACTGGACAAGACGAAGTCTCTCTTTTTCTATAAAAAATAAAAATAAAAAAAAAATACATATACAGGATGTCCCGTAAACCTGTACTAAAACCGTCGATCGACTATAATACTAGATAACACAGTCGTCTCATACAAAAGAAAATCCAATAAGTGGCTAACGCTCAACCTATATATACTAATTATAGTGTTTTAATACCTATATGAAGAGTTTGTAGTGTTTTGTATGGCGAACGAAATCCATAGATGTAAATATCTTCACACATTCCACACAGCACCATCTAGTTCCACATTAAGCAACTAATGCTTGGTATTATGGATACCAGATAGTTGATATAATACATAGATTACTTTTTTTTTGTAAATACATACATATTATAAATAAAAAACATCCATGACTCAGGTGCAAAGGTGAAATGTTAACACATAAACATTTGCCCCTAGCGAGATTCGAGCCCGCGACCGTTTGGTTAATAGCTAGGGTTACTAGCCACTAGACCAAACGTGTCGTCAAACATTGATGGTTAAATTAATAAACCGCAACGCCACAGGCACTTGTTTCTTGCGTCTAATGATGTGCCGTATATCCGTATCCGTATCCGTATTATTTTTATGCGGATCTTTTACATTAATTACAAATAATAATAAATTAATATTTTCAATTCATATATGAAATCTATACTTATTATTTAATTTACTAATACATAAACCTGAAGAGTTTGTTTGTTTGTTTGGTTGAACGCGTTAATCTCAGGAACTACTGGATCGAATTGAAAAATTATTTTTGTGTTGCATTTATCGAGAAAGGCTTTTGGCTATATAACATCAATATATAATTTAAGTATAATTTCGATTTGCGTCAACTCTAGCACCATCTGTCAGTGAATAGTGACATTAAATATAACACTTGCAGACTGAAGTGATAAAAAGTCTTATTTTCATCCCATCAGATGGCGCAAATAGCGACAAATTTTTTAAAATATGTTTTTGCGATATCACATCATATAATAATTAACTCATATATTTTCTTTTTCAACGCGGACGAAGTCGCGGGCACCAGCTTGAATATAGATATATCATGCATTTACATCTATTACAAACTATGTATGTAAGAAAAAGTCTAAAAAAAATACATACAGTTTTACACAAAATTTTACGTGACACAATATTTTGGACACGCCACCAATTGATAACATATGGACCGTTTATTTTGAAAGTGGTGTAAGTCCATTTTCTTTTGTTTCGAGAAAATTAAAGGTTACTATATTTGTTGATTCAAAAATACAGGCAAATCATATGAGGTCTGGCATTGTTTCTATTGTTTTATCAACATTTAATTTGTTTGTATAAATTTGTTTTTGGCTAATTAGACTACGATAACACATATTTATGAGCTGTAAATGGACTTACACCACTTTCAAAATAAACGGTCCATATCATACATACGCCACCAATAACAAAGTTCATTCACTCAACAATGTCGTGGGTGACTATATTAACCAAAAAACACATATACATATATCTGCAAATTGTATATATATAATAATATATTACATTTATTACTAGACAGTGCAAATTATATTTCTTTGCTAGTTTTTTTTTTTCAATAATTACCTACTAAGTCAAAATTATTTGTTGGCACGTCTAATGGTCTCATTAAACCATAGACCATAGACCCAAAAAGGGGGGGGGTCAATGTGCCACCCCTGTTCTAGTGTCTAGGGTTACCTGGCTATCCTCTCGTGCGCGTGCGCAACGCTCGATAGAACGTGTCTCCTGAACAGATGCGCGTTGTCAAACTGTCTATCGCACTGTACGCAGTAAGTGCTCTCGTCTCGTTTCGTCACGTGAAATAAGGTCTGGTGATTTTTTAAGGCTCTGTCGTGTTTGAATTCTTTATTGCATATCTTACAGTGGTGCGACGTGAGATGTTGTCTGGAATTTTCAATTTTTTTTTATTTTTTAATATGTAACATTTTTTTCGGCGGGTGAGACCGGCTGCCTTATTATCTAACGGCAGACGACTTGCGATCAAACTTGCGACAGACGAAAGCTTTCTATCAATTTGTGCAATATCACACTAAATCGTGTTTTCGGTATCACATAACTCGTAACAAAGGTGTGGTTTGCGATAAGGCCTCTTGAGGACAATAACTAAAATTAAAGTGCATCATTTTTGTATGGCAGCACACGCGATCGCAAGCCGTCTGCTGTCGTCTGCTGTTAGATAATAAGGCAGCGGTGCTTGTTGGCGTGGCAATGCCAACATTTGGCCAACACTTTGGCGGAACATTTTTAACAGTTCTGTGACCAGTAGCTCTAGCTAGTGTGAGTTTATTATGCTCACACTCGCTAGCGAGTGTAAAATGTTTATATGGAAAATTGACAATTTGACATTGACATTTTACAATCTCTCTAGCGAGTGCGCATTGTAAGCTTAGGTCAAGGTTACCATGTCATGGAAACACCATCGATGTAACGGTACACCAAATTTCACGTCAATAGAACACGTGGAAGTTAATCGTCTTCAAACGCCTCAACAGATCTTCATAAATTATGGCTAAGAACCGTTCCGATCGCGTCAGCTTTCAAACACAAAAAAAAAACCGGATCAAAATCGATTCATCCGTTTTGGAGCTACAAATCCACAGACAGATACACAGACACGTGTTAAAATTGAACACTTCGTTTTTGCGTCGGACGTTAAAACCACTCACCACTCACCTCTTTATATGTTTCTCAATGATTAGAAGGGACAAGAAACGCTTTCCACAATAATCGCATATGCGTGTGCTGTGTAAACTTCTGTAGTGATCTCTGAACAATACCCAATCTCTGTAATATAGAAAATGCAGGCATAAACAAAACTGTTCATTTTAAATCTTCAATAAGGCTAAGGCATATCTAAAGATTCACTTCGGATTATATACCGATCGCGACGCGCGACGGCGATCCTGCGACCAGGCGACCAAGCGGCCAGGCGAACTGGCGACCAGCTGCCTTATTATCTAACAGCAAACGACTTGTGATCGCGTGTGCTGCCATACATAAATGATGCACTTTAATTTTAGTTATTGTCCGTAAGAGGTCTTATCGCAAACCACACCTTTGTTACGAGTTATGTGATACCGAAAACACGATTTAGTGTGATAATGCACAAATTGATAGAAAGTTTTCGCCTGTCGCAAGTTGGTCGCAAGTCGTCTGCTGTTAGAAAATAAGGCAGCAGGTCGCCAGACCACAGTCGCCTGTCGCCTGGCGACCCCTATAGCTTAATAATCTCAGTGACCCAAGTGAACAATCCAAACTGCTCAATGTTCATGCAATTACTGTAGGTAACAGTTCTGACTTCATTATTAATAATGTCGGATCTTTTTAATTATGAATAGAAAGAGTTATTCGGCAGTTTATTGGAAGATGAAGAAGAAAATTATATATTAACGCTCATGTCTCCGGAAAAGGGGATAAAAAGGGGAATTAGAATTACCATAAGGGGGTATATTGCAATGAGCTCTGGCGTCACCGTAACACAACAGCACATAACATGCTGTTATTTCACTGTGATCTTCTGTAAGGGGGTGTGGTTATTGCCACCAGACGGGCCGCTCAAAAAGCAGTGTGCCGTTGTGTTTCGGTGAGTGAATAAGAGATGCCAGAGCTCATTTCCTTAACCCTTCCCAATCATTTATACCTATATAGGAGACGTGCAGCCTGCCTGACGATCTTCACATAAAAGTAAACGAGCCTTACAGTAGTCGCATATGATGTGTAACATCTGACATTACACTTTTGTAATGAGTCGTTGTTATGGCCTCTCTATGTTACAATGTTTCTATCGTTTTGACTATTAAAAAATTCCTAACAAATTATTGCTGTTAAAACATAAAAATATTTTTGTTTTATTTCGAATAAAACTCTCCCGGATTTTTTGCTTGCAACTTTAATTTTTACCGATTTTTAATATTCATTTAGTCAAATGAAATAGAGCGCGTAATTTTTTAATTTTTCTTTTTAACAAAAAGCAACTCAACGATTTAAAAATAAACATTACATTTAAAAATAACAAGTATAAGAGGAATTTGTTGTATATTGTTCCGGCTGGCGAAATGTACACGAAAATAAATGACGAAATGACGAAATGTGGTCGACTCTGGTGGCTAAAGGGTTAAAAAAAAAAACTTGAAAGTTTGAATTGTATTTGAGACCAAAACTCACGTGAAATATTCATCGCAATCCACACACTTCCTCGTGTTCTTGTGCGACAGCAAATGCTCCCTCATCACACACATAGCAATACACTCGAACCCGCATATAACACACTTCTTTCTGAACCTGTGTCTCTCCGTGTGCACTTTGAGTAGCTCTTCACTGGGAAACCTCGACGAGCATATGTCGCACTTCAAGTCCCCAGCTTTCTAAAAGCGTACATTATATTATATCAATTTCTATAATCATGTTATCATATCAATGCACGTAGCTATAATATAAATTATAACAAGGCATATTACGATATATTTTCAATACAAATATTGGAGTGACCACACACGCAGCTATAATATATATTTCTATGACATCACCAACGTATACCATAATATATATGATATATATTATAGCTACGTGTGTGACGGGCTTTACGATCCCCCTTGACGACACGTTTGGTTTAGTGGATAATAACCCTAGCTCTGTTAACCAAACTGTCGCGGGTTCGAATCCCGCTAGGGGCAAATGTTTATGTGTTAACATTTACCTTTGTACCTGAGTCTTGGATCTTTGTATTTATTAATATGTATGTATTTACAACAAAAAAAAGTAATCTATTATTATATCAAATGTCTGGTATCCATAATACAAGCATTAGTTGCTTATTGTGGAACTAGATGGTGCTGTGTGGAATGTGTGAAGATATTTAAACTTAACCTGTTAGCCTGCTTGACATTCTTTATCACACAAACTGGCAATCCAGTGACAAAAAATGTTTTTACAAAAAAATAATTGTAACAACTTTTTGCATTTTTTTTTTTCTGTAAAAACCTTCCTCGTGTAACGCTCTTTCGCCTAAATCAGTGAAAACCGCATTAAAATTCTTTGCATATTTTAAAAGATCTAAGCGTACATACATATAGATGGACAGAATGACAGGAATCATTGTTTCACACTATGTAAAGATGGACTCTATCTGCCTGTCTGTCACACTTACACTTAAAAATAACATAATTAAACATACGCAAATGAAATAAAAAAATTACTTACCACACTGTGACACCTTTTATTATGTTTCAACATTCTAAATCTTTCCTTCCAAGCGCATAAGCAACTCTTACACTTGTAGGGCAAACTTTTAAACATATCGTTGTCTCTTTCTAACATAGCACTCTCGTGTATATCCTTCTCATCTATTTCTACATCTTTCACGAGGGTACCTATATCTCTTTTTATATTGACAAACCGATACTTCCTCTTGCTTTTTACCTGTCTTACTTGTTGTTTCTTCTTCTTAACGTCCCCTTCGCTTGTGTTCGCAATTTCATTTTTAATGTCTTCCAATTTCAGTTCATAAGGGAAATCATCATTGTCAAACTCCATTTGATAATCGTCTTCATTATCGTCAACTTCCAACTCAGTCTTTATGTTCGGAATCAAACGGGAACATTTTGAACTGTCAAGTTTACTGTTCAATTTGAACTCGTTGAGTTTAAACGTTTCTTCAGTCTTCACTTCTGCGTGTACTATGGTTATTTCATTATTTGCTTGTGTCACAGTTAGGTTTGAGAGTGAAGCTGCTCTCTGTAAAAAGTGATTTCTTTCTTATGTCAAGGTCAGCAGACCGACACCTATAACACAACCAACGCTATAAGTGCTGCAAGTGCGCTGCCGAATATAGAATGATTAGGGAGGGATGGAATATAGAATGATTAGGGAGGGATGGAATATAGAATCATTAGGGAGGGATGGAATATAGAATCATTAGGGAAGGATGGAATATAGAATCATTAGGGAGGGATGGAATATAGAATCATTAGGGAGGGATGGAATATAGAATCATTAGGGAAGGATGGAATATAGAATCATTAGGGAGGGATGGAATATAGAATCATTAGTTTACTCACTCACAGAAGCACTTATGCTATAATTTGGTGTGGTCTTCTGTAAGGGGTGGTTACTGCCGCCAGATGGGCTGCCCAATTGACTGCGAAATGCAGTGTGCCCTGCCATTATTTTCCAAATCCAGACCAGAGCCATCAACCATAGAAACCGTAGAAGGATTAAGGATAAGGCATAAGGAAGGGGATGGAGTAATAGGTTCTGGCATCTCTTACTCGCTCACTGAAATACAAAAGCACACATGCTGTTATTTCACGGTGGTTTTCTGTAAGAGAGTGGTTACTGCCACCACTAGTTAGTGTGAAAAGTTTAATAGTGGCAGGGCACACTGCATTTTGCAATATTAGACAGCCCATCTGGTGTCAGTAACACTCCCCTTTAAGAAAACCACAATAAAGTAAGAGCATGTGTGCTTTTGTGTTTATGTGAGTGAATAAAGGATGCTCGAGCCCATCTCCCTCATCCCTTAACGTTAACCTAGTAGGATGGTCGGCAGAGCACTAGTAGCTTGGGTATTATTTTATTTTTAAATAAAATACAGGCAATGTTACTCGCTGATAATGTAGCTTTCTATAGGTGAAAGAGTTTTTAAAATCAGTTAACTAGTTTTTTAGAAGATTTTTTTAAAAATTAGGACTGGCCTAACAAGTCACAAAAGATCACAACAGATTTGGCTCACAAAAGATCTGTTTATGGTTAAGAACCGATTGCAACATTCACAAAATAAAGTTTACTAGTTTTTGTGCTTATCTATTACAAACAAACATACAAAAAAGTCATATATTTTCCTCTTTATACTATTAGTAAATATAATCATACCTGACTTTCAAAATTGCATTCATTTAGTATCTCCTGAGCTTTGAAAGCTTTCTCTTTGAAGTCCAATATCCTCTTTAGAATTGCTGAACATTCCCAACATATATTCATATCTTCTGGTGGTATCTGTAAAAACAAATTGTAAGTTCGTCATTTTAAATAGTTGGGATTTAATTTTGCATTAGAATTAAACTTGCCTATTGAAGTTTGGAAATCTTCATAAAATCTTTAGGTTGAAAATGTTGGAGCTATTATCGGATCTATAGACTGGACTATAATTGTCCACATTTATAGTCCAGTCTGGATGGACAAAAAATGCCTTGCCTTACAAAATGTAGAGGACCAAGTTTTGACATTATGTTGTTTAGATATGAATTCTTAATGTGGACTATGTCCATACTTACAGTCCAGTCTGTATGGACAGGAAAACAGTTTTGACATGTTGTTTAAGTATGGATCCTAATAAAAATCCAAATTTTCGACTTCAAGAGTAGGCGCGCAAGTCTCCATTTTGGATTGAGTGTCCAAAGTGGCCTAAACTTGTTACTAATTATACTAAAGGACAGCGAACTTCATCATTATAGCTGCAGGACGTCCACTGCTGGTCAGAGGCCTCCCCCATGATTTTCCAATAGGACGAGTCAGAAGCAGCCTGGAACCGCAGCCCTTATTGAGTGTCAGTTCACCTTGTGGGTGGACGTCCTACACTGTGCTTGCCGGTCCATGGTCTCTCTGTACTGTGTGTGCTGTACCACCAGCTTGTCTACTATCTGGATTGGCCCATAGCAAACACACATTGGTCAAAAACTTTTGTTTTGAGGCACTGAGAAATTTTGAACGAGATGTCTCGGAGAAGAAACTTACCGTTAAAAGATAGCTACATATTTCAAGATAAATACAACTGAATTTTCCTAAGGGTGTCAATTTTCTATTAGAACTAAGACATGTGAAACAAACAGACTGGTCGTAATAAACATTTATGTCACACATGTTATATTAATTTATATTATACTAAGAGTTGAGCAAAACTTTTTTTTAATATTAAAGAAAGAAATTATTAGTATGGTGTCAAACATAAATCATGAATTCATTATGTTAAAATTAAAAATAAATTGTTAATTCAGTTTGTTAGTTTTGACTTTTGACTAGTTTTGACAACGGTGTATATTCTAAATCTATGGTTTTGACGATGTCACCATTTCAATGAACAATTTAGTATATAAATAAAAATAACATAAAATACCTTAATGTATTCGGCGATGATTCTTATAAAAAAAAAATTACTTATATTAAAGACAATTTAAATAAATCAGTTTTAATAATGTAAAAATTATGCTTGATTTGTTTGTTACCAATAACAAACAACATAGTCTTTATAATCTGTGCCAACAACTATAGGCCTATCATCGTCGTTTTTCACAGCTTTAAGTAGCCAAAAATTCTACTGAGGTAGGCTAAAATAGCCCTAACGTAAAAATATAGCAGAAAATAAAATAAAAAGTAATGTCAATTTATTTATTTAAACCTAATAAAAAAAAACATAGATGCTTAATACAAAATTAGGCAGATAAGTAATTAGTTAGCTTCATGTTTTACTAAATCACGACCTACTGATTAAATGTCGCTAGAAGTCCCTAATTTTTTTTTCTCGCTAGAATCAAAATTTTGCCCTCTATGTGTCATAAATTCCCTAGATCTAGCGACAAAGTGGTGTCTTATGAGATTTAGTCCCTCAATATAATGTACACGATTTTAATCGTTAATTTGATACGCCCTTAATTCGGTTACATAATACCAGACAATTTCAGGGTATTCCCTGCCTAACCAACCATTGACAATTAGGGTGGCCAGCTTTCCTTTTTACTACAGAAACTTTATATTTGCACAGAAGTTCCTTTCATATGCTTGTACTAATTTGATTACTTACTAATTGACTGAAGTAGCCTAAAATGCGACCAGTCGCCTTTGATTTATTCGTCGCAGAGCCTAAATCCTGAGTAGCCTAAATCGCCTACGTTGGCAAACCCTGCTCTCTACGCTTGATTGTGACCAAGCGGCGTACTTTAGACTTTAGTTAGTCTGTGTAATGACCACTTGTGATCTATGAGAGCATAGACTACTTGTGATTGTGACTTTGTGACTGACAACACTACTCTTAGATGACAATAAACTGACACAACTTGTCAGAACTTATATTCTCTAGCCATAGACACGCTACGAGTGCAAGCAAGAACGCAATGTGCAAAAGAAACAGAAAACAAAAAACGCTGGATTGAAGGATCGTTCGTAAATAGAGATGTACATAGAGGGCCACTGCGAAAAGCGTCATTCAATTTTTGTTTAATTTCTTTAGGTATCCTTTTAAATTGAATAAAATTATTGTTAAAATCAACAATGAGCCCATGTTGTTCAGTGCTTGGTTATGAAGTGAATCACAGGAATAATCCAAAAAATGAGACATTTCACAGGTAAATATGATCCACGCACTAACAATTTTAAACGCCTTATTTTCAAGAAAAACTAGGTTTAAGGAATAAAGAGTACTGTCATTATAAACCATAGACCTACTGAATATTGATTCCAATTCCAGTTACTACTATTATATCTCGTACGTCGCGAATCGTGGTATAACTTATATGCTCTGTATCTTATGTTTGTTTTGTTTTTCTTCACTTGTCTTTCATACCTACCATACACACATAAGATTTGCATAAGAAAAATGTTTATTGTGCGTTGAATATTTGAAAGAAATAAAAATGTCTGTTGAAACTGAAATCAAGCATGAATTCGCTGATGGAAGTGTGTTTTGTCAAGCCTGCCTGAGTTTTGGACGGACACTACAGCCTTTAGAAAAATATGTTGATATTTATCGTAAACTTTTACCCGATTTATTTAAAGTTAGTAATTTTTAATGTTAAGTACCGTCAAACCGGCCAACTTTGCCCATGGCGAGTAACTACTCAAGAACAAAAAATAAAGATTGACCGATCGATGTTTTGCTGACTTCAACCATTTAACAGTAACATCCGTTCAAAGTTGGGTGTATTTGAAGTGGCCCAAAATTAGTGATTACTTTTTCACTTATTGTGACCTAATTACATTTCGAAGATATGCGTAATTTTAATATGAGATAACAGATCACTACACTTATGATTCTTCATTTTTTTAGATCTATAATTTATAATTCTTTAAGATAATGCAGTGGGCAATGTTTGCCGAATTTGCAATGACAAGTGTGACAACATTGCCCACTACAAGAATAGTGTTAGTGTTGTCATCTTGTCATTTACTTACATACCTATACTACAGAAATATTATTCAGAGCAAAAATAGTTTAATTTCCTGTTGTTATTTGCATAATATAGAAATATTTTTGAATAATTTTTAAATTTAAAAAACAACTATTATTATTTGCATAGAAAGAAGGTGATAGGCAACCCTAACCCAGTGTTTCAGTATGTATGAAAATTTAGTTTGCGTGGAGTGTAATATTTGCCACCTCAAACATGAAAAAAAAATGATATAGGCATAGTAACATTACGAATGGCAGCTTTTCACCATTCGCTAAGACATACCTCATTACCAAAGCTTCAGGCCTGATATTCGTAGAGAAATCAAGGTTGAGCAATGTTGTACACTTCTGTAGGTAACTTTGCCCAGCTCTTGCACTGCCATTTTTCAGAATTCTCTTGGGTGCACCACTAAGACGAAATAGTCTCATCAGTCCAATCATCGGACTACTATACTAGGCCACCCAATTGACTACGAAAAGCTGTGTGCCCTGTCACTACTTATTGCGCCTCGCAATCGCTGCTTGAAGATATCTGTTTGTTTACAGAATGATCCAGTTTTACAAGAAAGACTGATTTGTTGGGAGTGTAAGGCGATATTGCAAAAAATACTAGAATTCCAAAACAAAGTCCAACAAGCGACCGAATTGTTAACTTTGAGGGAGGTATTTAAAACTTTTCAACAATCTTCAAACTGGTATCTACATCTACACATATAGTAAAATCGTAAACGAGCCATGTCTGCATTAAATATTTTTTCAAAAAACAATTTGTACACATTATACTTCCGCGCAGCAGCTTCCAAGGTCAAGATAGCCATGATGGTCATAGAAGTGGCACACTAAGAAGAAGACATGTTGTACTACGTTGTCTCAGAAACGGCTTAACCGATTTGAACGCGGTTTTCACTGATGCATTGATGATCAAACTATTGGATACTTTTTATACTGGAAAAAATTTAAGCTCCAATAAAATTAAAAAAAAAACTACAACGCATACGAATTTGCGGGCACCAGCTAGTCTACACTAATAATGAAATCTAAATTGTAAAATCTAAATGTCACTACGACTACTATAAGGCTCTCTCGTTTTTAATTCCAGAACTTCTTGCACTTGCATGGTACCTTGTCAAATTTGATCTCAATAACGATAAATGACACACATCCAAACACAATATACATAAACACGTACACACGCAAAGAAAGAGCCGCAGAGCACAAAAATGAATGTAAAACGGAAATGACAGATGACAATTTAAGCCCAAACAATGATGCGCAAATTGATTTATTTTCCGATAGCGAAGAAATAGCCACAGAGCACAAACGTAAGGGTAAAGCGGATATGACGGATTACGATTTAAGCCTAAATAGTGACACGAGAATTAATTTTGTGTCGGATGGTGTAGTCAAAGTTGAAAGCAATTATAAGCAGTCAGTTGAGAAACCGAAAAATCGCTGGGCCAAGAAGAGGGCTTTGGAGAATAAAAAACCAAAATTTAAAATACTGTCAAGCGAGGATGTCAAATCCAATGAATTGTTTACCAAATATGTTCTAGGTACATAATTATTGTAATTTTTAAACTTTGGTTACGAAAAATTACGAAGGAAAAAGACTAAGGCTTTTTATCTTAGCCTGATTCTTACTTTATGATAAGGTAGTCAGACAGGTTAACAGTCCACATGAAGGTAGGTGGCTACCGTCGCCTATAACACAAGCAACGCAACAGGTTCTGCAAGTGCGCTGCAGATTATAGCGGGATAAGGATAGCCAATCTTCACCTATAATCACAAAAAATACTATCAGTCCTAGGACTGCACGTCAGAAGTGAAAACCACGTCATCTGACAACTACGCCATAAACTTATTATGAACCAAAAAGTGGGTACAGTACGTACTTCTTGGTTCATTCATGATATTCGAGTTAGAATGATCGGTAAGCACAGCTTGGATGGGTAGACACCCATCCTGTCCTATTGGGAGATTATGTGTGAAGTCTATGTCCAGCAGTGGACGTCCTGAGGATAAGAGTGTGATGTTGATGAATCTTAAGTAATGCCTATAGAGGTGTATGGTAGAGGTATACCTCTACCATACACCTAAATAATAATGTAATAATAATAATAATTATAATAATAATGTATAAGGAGTACAGACTCATATGACAATCAAACTGAAAAAATGGTCCTCTCCAACAATCAAATAAGGGTTCTGAAAGTGGCCACAATGGCGCCAGTGTAGCATATCTTCTATCTATCTTTGTCTAATTAACTCCACAATGCTACACTAGCGCCATGTTAATTTACAGGTAATCTGGGACCACTTTTTAATACATAGAGTCGTTCCTCCTTACCTCTACCCTCGAAAAAACGAGTCTCCTCGAAATGTCTGAGAAAATTTACTTTGAATAGGAATTTTCAGGACAAGATGAGTTACTGAGACAAATGGAGAAGGAACGTAATAGTGAGAGATTCAAGTTGAAAAAGTACAAATGTGAACCTTGCGTTCTGGGTTTTAAGAGTGAAAATATGTTGAGAAAGCATCAAATGAAACACGCGAAGGTATGTCGCTAAAACTTCAGAGGGGCTAGAGCATTTCAAAAAGATATACCTATTCAATAAGTTTGTGCTATAAAATGCTATATGGTATAAAATCATAAAAAAAAAATCACAACAGCGCCCTCTGTGGACGCAAAGGGTAGATGGTCTTGACAATTAGAACACAGACCTTTAGAAGTTGAAAATTTGGGCCTTCCCCGGGAAACGTACCGGGAACTTCTGGACAGAGAGTTAAGGCAAACACCTTCCACTTGACCCATGGGTCGTCAATTAATTAAGAAAACAAAAAGAAAATGGTATTTACATAATTATTTTAACTTTATTTTTTATTTTTTAAAGCGAACGAAGTCGCGGGCACCGGCTAGTACTAATATAAATGTGAAAGTAACTGTCTGTCTGTCTGTTACCTTTTCACGCTATTAATTACTCGACCGATCTTCGTGAAATTTTGCATACACGTTGTCAGGGATAAGGAAAATACAAAGGTTAAAAATCATTTAAAAAAAAAACTTTCGGGGAGATTTTATTTTTCAAGGCGGACGAAGTCGCGGGCGCCAGCTAGTGTAGATTATTTTCTTAAAATGTACACGTTTCTCTCGTAGGATTCGGGAATGTACGATTGCGATGTTTGCACTGTAAAGTTACCCGATAAGCGCACTCTATCGGTGCACGTCACTAAACATTACGTCAGGTTGAAGTGCAAGATTTGCGACCAAACTTGCAATAGTTCAAGACAGAAACAGGATCATGTAGATGGAAAACACAAAAGATTGTATGAATGTTTGAAGTGTGGACTCAAATTTAGGTATGTGTTGTTTTTCTATCATAACACAATATCACTGAAACTAGAATATGTTACGTAATAATACATCCTTGCGAAAACTGATTGAATTGAAATAATACATCAGTGCGAATAGAGATGGCGCTGACATTAATTTTAAAAAAAGAACAATTTTTGAAATGGGAAAAACCATTGAACTCGCGACACTGTTATTGTAATCGACACCTCTGTATATAAGTATGTACATATATTGTGTATGTACATTGTACATACATAGATACACATGCATGTTGGGATTTTTTGAGATGGGAAAAAACCATGGAACTAGCGACACTGTTACCGTAACCGACACCTCTGTATATATGTGTGTACTTTCCTGACGATTCAAAAAAAAAAAAGAACAACACGTAATTGTTTTAGTTTTTACTTCTGTCGGCACCCCCGGAGTGGCACTGTTTTTTTTTTAATGTTAAGATCGACAGACATGCTGACGGCCCACTTGACAGTAAGCAAGTGCGTTACTCGAATTTTAATACTTAACTTTGTCGTCTCTATATAATTTCAATGTATTAGTAAATTTTCCTAGACTTAGTATAATCCTTCAACCTCTTAGATTTTGACTCGAAATTTTTGATTTTTATTTTATTTTATTTTATTTTTGAACAGAAATTAACGCAATGATTTAAAAATAAACATTATACAATTAGAGGAATTTGTCGTATATAATTATACGGCTCTGGCGAATTAATGGACACGAAAATAATTGTAGGATAAATCCGACTCTGGCGGTTAAAGGATTAAAAAGTCAGAAGACAGGTTCAACATTTGTCAGAAGTGGGATTCGAACCCACGCCCTCAGAGAGGACCAGAACGCCCAACCCGCTTAGCGGGCAAGTTGCCTTGAGTCTGGCGCCTTAGACCGCTCGGCCATCCTGACATATGGTTAACGTTACGAAAAACATGTACACATTGATAATGTCAACATCAGTTTTCAAATATTTTCATGAATGACAATGAAAATAATAGGCAATGATAATACATTAGGCATATTTTGATGAACGTGAAAATATTTATATGTAATTATATATTATCCGTATAACGGATTTTGATACTGATTTCACTATTGGAAAAAGCGATAAACGAACAAGATATATAATTAGCAGAAAAATATTGCATCCACACGAATTCGAGCCCGGAACGTTAGAATTATACAAATTAATATTTAAAGTAACATTTAAAAACATGTAATAATGTTTTCAAATGTAAATAATTTATATTTTAATAACATTGAACTAATATTTCCTTTTATATTGAATTTCAGTTGTCGCCGTGACTTCTACAAACATTTCAAGGCGTCCCATGAAAAGTTCATTTGTGATTACTGCGGGATAAGCTTTAAAATGAGATATTGTATTAAGGATCACATTAGGTATCATCAATTTTGATAAAATAGTATTATATTTTTTTTATTGCAAATTATTTGTTTATTATTTGAGATTTTTTAATCACCTTGAGCTCGCATTTGTTGTTATGGAATTTATTTAAAAAAAGTTATCTGCGAGTTCCATAAGATTCTCACAGATGGCGGTGTAAGGTGATTTGTCGGCTGGATTAAATAAATATTTATTATAAAAATTGCACTCCGGGCGAAGCCGGGAGCAAGTCAGCTAGTATTAGTATAGATTATTATTTTTTTTAAATTATTTTCACACATTCCACACATCACCATCTAGTTCCTCACTAAGCAACTAATGCTTGTATTATGAATACCAGACATTTGATATAATAATAGATTACTTTTTTTTTAAATACATACATATTATAAATACAAAACATCCATCACTCAGGTGAAAAGGTAAAATGTTAACACATAAACATTTTGCCCCTAGCTGGATTCGAACCCGCGACCGTTTGGTTAACTACTAGAGGGTTACTAGCCACTAGAGTCTATAATAATGATAATATAATAATGATAATAATAAAGCCTTTATTACTGTTAAAAATATTTTACACTTATATCTAATCTAATTTCTTAACTAATTTCACTTCGCAGCAACGTCTTCCTTTTTATTTATTTATTTTATTAACAATTTGTCTTTCGACAAAGGCCTCCTCCAAGATTTTCCACTCTTTTCTGTTTGTTGCCACTTTTATCCATAGCATAACTAGAGTCTAGTGGCAAATTATTATAATTAAATTTATATATTTAAAAAAAAAAAATATGTTATACTTATTTTAGGAAACAACACTCGCCCTTGCAGTGTAAAGTTTGCTCGAAAAGTTTCGCCCGTTACAACGCACTGTGGCTTCACAACAAGGTGCGTCACACGACATCGGAACGCGTCGCCTACTGCGTGGAGTGTGACAAAGTGTATCCGGATGTCTATAGGTATCGTTGGCACTTGGCCAACAGCGCTAAACACAAGCCCAAGAAGAGGATTAGGTAGGTGATTATTTGTGTTCAACTTTTTTAAAGTGATACTTTTATCGTTTGGAAATGTTACGCCGCGTAATATTGTA
Organism: Synanthedon myopaeformis; assembly: GCA_944738685.1. Lineage (NCBI taxonomy): Eukaryota > Metazoa > Arthropoda > Insecta > Lepidoptera > Sesiidae > Synanthedon > Synanthedon myopaeformis. Next base: position 2,485,739 of record OX122943.1, read on the forward strand.
ATGCATACAAGTTCGGGGGGGGGGGGGGGGTGAGGGCAACTGCCCATGGATAACAAGGATCAATATGGTTTACACTTTTGACCAATAATTATAGTTTCATATCAACATCAAACCTTTTTAATGGTATGTCATTATGAAGCTCATGTCATTGTACTGAAGTACGAAATAATTTACTTATTTACTATATTTTTGTTTTTATTTTTTGTTTGTGTCCCAAAGATTAATAATATAAATAAATAAAAATATTTTTATTGTAGGATACCGTGTCCGAGCTGCGAGAAAGTGTTCTCAAAAAACATTTACATGAAAGATCATTATAACTTGGTTCACTTGAAACAGTTCAAGTATCGTTGCGAAGAATGCGATAAGGTATGTGTTATGTTATATATATATATAAAAGGTAGTAACGACCAAGTTCTACTATTCATTTTGAACTTTAATGTGTTGACGTAAAGTCACATTTTCTTTAAATGACAAATGACAGAGTTGATGCTCTACGCATATATTATGTCACTTTTAAATGTTCCAAAAAGTTTGTAATGTTTTGTATGGCATGCGAAATCCATAATAATAATAATAATAATAATATCTTCACACATTCCACACAGCACCATCTAGTTCCACAGTAAGCAACTAATGCTTGTATTATGGATACCAGACAGTTGATATACTACATATATTACTTTTTTTTTTTTTTGTAAATACATACATATTATAAATACAAAACATCCATGACTCAGGTACAAAGGTAAAATGTTAACACATAAACATTTGCCCCTAGCGGGATTCGAACCCGCGACCGTTTGGTTAACAGCTAGGGTCACTAGCCACTAGACCAAACGTGTCGTCAACATAAATCCATAGATCTAGTACATTTCACGACACGTTTGGTCTAGTGGCTAGTAACCCTAGCTGTTAACCAAACGGTCGCGGGTTCGAATCCCGCTAGGGGCAAATGTTTATGTGTTAACATTTTACCTTTGTACCTGAGTCATGGATGTTTTGTATTTATAATATTTATTATGTATTTACAAAAAAAAAGTAATCTATGTAGTATATCAACTGTCTTGTATCCATAATGCAAGCATTGGTTGCTTAATGTGGAACTAGATGGTGCTGTGTGGAATGTGTGAAGATATTTATTTATTTAGACATTTATATTTATTCAAATAAAAAAAAAATTAAACGAGCCTTACACTTTGGCAATGAGTCGTTGTTGTGGCCTCTCTATGTTACAATGTTTCTATCGTTTTGACTTAAGTATTTAAAAATTTCACACAAATTTTATTATTGCTGTTAAAACATACACATACATTCTTGCTTCATATATACTTACTTACTAATATTATAAAGGGAGAAGATTTGTATTTTTTATATGTTTATATTTTATAATGAATGATCACATTGAAAACTACTGGGCCGATTTTAAAAAATAATTTCACCTATAGAAAACTAAATTATCAGCGTGTAACATCCGCACTGATATTATAAATGCGATAGTACATATGTTTGAATGTATGTATGGATGTTTGTAACTCTTTCACGCCAAAAACTACTGAACCGATCACAATGAAATTATGCATACACGTTGTCTGAGACACCAGAAAGGACATAGGGTGCCTTTCATAAAAAAAAAGTAGTAGGTAAAATTAATCTGATCCAATCTCAAAATTAGTAAAAATTTTTTTTTTTTTTTTTTTTTTCCCACCATTTTCATTTATTTAGGGTTATTACAATGATATTCGATTTCACTGAAAAACTGTTAACCGACAAACATTGAAATACATTCTTCCAAGCATGCACATTAACATAAAAAAAAAAACATAAAAAGCATAACATAATCAAATTCAAAACACTGTTGCTGGTTGGTTTTGCTAATGAATCCATCCCCCACCTCTTTCCCCTCTCCTCGTGTACACTCGTGTATGTGCGACAGATGTCGTTCTCTGTGTTTAAAAAACTGCTTACGGCGCGCGTGTGGGTCGTCGACCGCATTTATTTAATTTAATTAATAAACCCGCTTTAATACGCAAGAACAATAGTTATGTTTCTTATCATCATAAACCGCATCTGTGCTATCGAAGTTCGCACTGTGAATGTATGGGATTGTGCTGCTGTGAACTTGCCGGGTGCGAGACCTACCCTCTGATTGATTGTCATCGTCAGCTTCGGGAGACAGCGGGAGCTAAAGGCAGGTGAGTGTGCACGATTCCCTTATCCCATTTACAGCTTTGACCTTATCCATTAAAGTAACATTTCCCTGGAGGCGCCAAACCTCTAGGGTGATCCTTCATCGCATTCTTCTCAACCCGCACCACCAGTTGCTTAGTTCATAAGTTGTTTGTAATTCAAATTCTTGAAATTCATAAGATTCTTTTTAGAATTTCATACGAAACGCGGAACTGGTTCAACATAAGCGAAGGATACACGAAGGCATTTTGCCGCCAAAAAATAAAATTTGCAACGTGTGTGGACGTGGGTTTTCGGTGAGTTATATAAAATTTACAGTAATGTTTAATTTACAAAATGTTTTTCTCGAAAGACAGGGGCTGATATGATAGATAGATGGCTACCGTCGCCTGTGATCGAGTGCCCGTGCTGCCGATCATAGTAGGATTATAGATAAAAAAAAAAAAGGTTTGGTAGGCAATTTCTCCAATTCACCCCTTACTTATTGAAACACAGCACGAATACAGTTATTTAACAGTGAAGTGACCTTCAGTAAAAATTTTTTTTTTATATATAGCTTGATAAATGGGTGATTGAAATAGAATAGAATAAGATTTTATTTGTAGCAAAGGACATAAAATAAAAACTAAAAATTAAAATTTAAAAAAATATACATAAATAAAAACTAAAATCCGTTAGAGCCGATGGTGAGGTCACGCACTTACTAAACAAAACATAATACATAAAATCTCCAAAAACAAAGAAAATTGTCAAAAATAAAATTATTAAAATTAAAATAAAACCTATAAATGTACAAAAAAAAAGTGTGTGTGTGTCACCTCCGACGCGCGACTGGAGTTTACTACTTACGAACACGATAATAAAATACATATTAGTAAATGAGGGTAAATGAATGCATTTTGTTAGCTTTATTATATAGTATTGTATTAATTATATTATATTAAATTAATTGATACAATTTAAATAATTAATAAATTTAATAAATATAATTAAAACATAATAATATAATAAATTATATGTATTGAAGCATATTGTAGTCTGTAACACGTAACGTGTGACATTTGACATTTGATTTAACTCCCATAAATTTCCCTGGGCTTATATACGGAAGTTAAAGTTAACTCCATAAAACACTTATATTTATACAGAGCAAAAAGAGAAAGAAAATAATGTTCTCTTGTCAACAGAGTAACAAGATACTGTCGAATCACATGCGAACCCATACGGGCGAACGTCCGCACGCGTGCGCGCACTGTCCCGCAAAGTTTGCACAACGCGGTTCTCTTCTCTCTCACCAGAGGGCTTTACATTCGTCCACATCACGTTGAGGCGTTGAGGAGAAGCCTCAATCTAGAGAAATGTTCAAATATTATATTTGGAGTTCAGTCTGTTTATTGCCAGCGTACTCTATACAAATTGACCCTGCAAAAAAAACCGCCCTGACGCAAACGCCGCTACGATCAAATCTTCCAATGTTAGAAAAGATATTAATAATGTTAGAAAAGAATAAATTAAATGGAATTTATTTTACAAAAATTTGTTTGTTTTATTTTGTATTTTAAACCTCCGAAGCCCGACACAAAAACGGGTTTTTGCAAATTTGACGTGTTTGTCTGTGTATAAATCTGTCTGTGGAAACGCAGCTCCCAAACGGATGGACTAATTTTGATCCGATGTTTATTGTTTGATCTGTTCAGGCGTTTGAAGATCAGCCCATTTCCCAGTTGACGAAAGGATTTCACTAACTTTCGATTGATGTGAAATTTGGTATACTGTTACTTCGGGGGTATTTCCATAACATGATAACCTTGACCGGCTCGTCAAATATATTATTCTATGCTTTTTCATTATAAATAATATTTAACAATGAAACATGTTAGCTATATTTACTACTAGCACGTTGTATAAGTTTAATGTAAATTTCTTATTCGTTATATGAATGTGCTTAAATAAAACGATATTTCGTTTATATTAATTCGAATTTGGCGCCATAGAAAAATATTTGGCCATTTGGCGCACTTTATTACCCTTTTTCATGTTGGAGTAGAGTATAGTTTAAACCAGTTACGCAGCTTTATTGTGTTAGTCTTTTGCATTGCAAAGAATATTAACTACTCTAGCGAGAATTGAAATTTATACGTCGTGTAGAATAAAACTTCACAAAACTGTATTAGTATATGAAAAAGTAACAATTAGGTACCTATTAGTGGTATACACAAGAATACAGTTCCACACGCTTATGACAATATTTTTAATCCAAAATTAGTACAGATTCACTTAGTTGGTATAAAACAATCGCATTTTAAAAAATAATTATTCAAGTAGGTACCTATTTAAAAATTAACCATTGTTAGCTATAGCTCAAATGTTGTCCGCAAGTACATTTATTTAACTGCTAACGCATAAATCTATTCAATAAAATGTAGATAGAGTTAATATGGAGGAAAAACCAAAGATTTAAAACAAAAGTTTTTAGCTCTATTTTCCATAAACACACTATTAATGATTGCAGATGCAGACTGAATGAATTTTGATTGATGCTACTTATAATTTTGTGCACTGTGGCGTTGTATTTAATGGCGTCCAGTCAAAGATAGACTGTTATTGCTTTTTCTTTGTTTGTATTTGTGATGTAATTAAGCCACAATCGAAACAGAAAACAACATTTAACTATGATTATTACACTATAAAACATTAATTACTCTATATATTGTGTGACGGTGTTAGTTTTAGCGCGATATCGAAATGAATACTCACGAAATACAGATGAACCAGGTTCCTATGCCTCCTATGCAAACGCAGCCTCAACCGGTGCCAAATCAAATGAACCAACCACCGCCTATGCCTCAGGAACAACCGCAGCCTATCCCAGCACCGCAGGATAACAAGAAAGACTTGAAACTCGATAAAAAAAAGAAGGAAGCGATAGACGGACAAGCTAAAGAAATCATATTTAGAGTTATAAAGTTCTTTGAGAGCGAAAAACAAAACAGAGGCTATGCTTTCCCGGTAGAAAACGTTGTTAAGAGGGCTTGCGCCGCCACAGGTTTGTCTGAGAGTACGATAAAGCGCATAAAAAGAGATGGCCTAAGGGCGGAAGCTACCCATACAAAAATGTCTGGCCCTAAGAAGAAACGTGTTAGAAAAACAAAGGTGAAATATGACTATGATTTCTTAATTTTAATTTTTTTATGTTAAGATTGACAGACCAATTGATGGTAGTTGGCTACCAAAGCCTATAATGCTAGCACAGGTGCTGCAAGTGCCTGTGGACTACCGACCATAGTAGGGTTAAAGATAAGAGTTTAAGGAGGGATAGGACAATGGGCATCCCTCTCTCTATACACAACAGCACTCACGATGGTTTTCTGTAAGATGGTGGTTTCTGTCTCCAGATGGGCTGCCCAAATTATTGGGAAATGTGGGACCCCCGGAACAAGCAGTCTTTGCCACACTGACTATATTTCGCCTTTTGTGTAGCATTGATAATATTCAATTCTACTGCCCGGGTATGCGTCACTGACTATATTCAGCCTTTTGTCAAATGTTATATATTTGATTCTACCGCCCAGCTATGCCACACTTAAAAACATGTGTAGGCTGCATAGGCTGCCCGGTGCACCGGGCTACACACAGCTATAAAAGACAGGCTTTTATACCCTTTAATAAAAAGAGGCATAGTTATACAGGCTTCACTCTGCCGTCCACAGGGGTCTATCTTTCATACTTATTTTATCTACGGCCACACTTACTATATTTGGCCCTTTGTTAAACAAATATATTTTATTCAACCACTTGTCTATGCTAAATTATTTATATATATATAGCAACCCTTACACGGGAAGTTAGCAGGTTGACCTTTTAAATTTTTTCTGATCAAAAAATTTTAAGAAATAAATCATTCTTCTCCTTTCAGGTGCAACTCGATTACTTCCAATTGTGTGCTCTAAGAGGTATTGTCAATAACTATTCGTTAAGAAAAGAGGTCCCGACTCTGGGTAAAATTTTAACGGCTGCAAAAGTCGAACTCAACTATAGCGGTGGTAAGGAATCTTTAAGGTTAATACTGTTGAATAAATTGGGCATAAAGTTCAAGAAGTGCGAGAAGAAGAATAAAAAGCCACCGGAGCAGCCTCCGCAGCCACCCGTAGTGCATCAGGTGCAGAATGTCATGCAACATATACCCATGCAACAGATGAAGCCCGAAAACCAGTGTGTGTATAGTAATATGATGCCTCAGGTGCCACAAGTCTCTTACCCTATAGTTTCTTAAGATTTAAGACTTAAGTTAAGACACATAGACTTAAGTCCAAGTAGCATCAGAATGTGTTCAAATTCTATCTATCTATCTAGGGGGTGCTCAGACTTACATTGCTGGCTCAAGACCTCAAGCGATCTTGCTTGTAGTTTGACTCGGTAGATGCCGCAAGTATGTGAGATGCATATATCAAATCAAATCATTTATTTCCATCAAAGTACTACAACTGTCAACCAAGGTTTTCTTAGATCAGAGCAAGATCATGTCTATTAATTGCTTAAGTAGTGCAAATAGCTATTATAGTGTATAATGGCGTACATAGATCATATCTGTAGGTCTCTGGCAGGTTTCCAGAGGAATATGCCAGGAATCAGTCACGTGCCATGGCTTTTCTTTGAAAAATGCCATGTGTTTCTGTGATAAAAAATATGATATCATATTTTTTGATGAATGGACTGTATGCAAATGAAATTATGAGTATTCAATAAAAATATATTTAAAATAAAATGTTAACAAACTGATACGCAACTCTTATATCTCCAACCGTTTTACAGTTTTCTTTTTTATTATTTGTGGCCACTAACCAACCAGTTGCCAACAATATTTATTTTATAGGGGATTTTTAATTCAATCATTTTTTCTTTGTAACTTTTCTGCGGTCCCCTCTTGAATTGCAAACAATTTGCAGAAATAATCTTCAATCTGAAAAAGAAAAATAGCTATTTTGATATCAAAAACAATAGGTATGGAAATGAAAATGAAAAAATAAAATGGTACCTTGTTACTACTTCTACAAACTCTTTTTTCAGTTTTTCATACTCTTATCGGTACTTTCATCTATAGATAATGAGAACTTATTATTCCTCATTGTTTCAGCCATGATGTTGATATCAGTACCTACTTCCCAGCACTTCTGTAACAAGTATGGTGGTTTTTTCCTTCCACACGTAATATTCTTTTAATGATGTCATGTTCTTACATACCCTTTTTTTCGCTTTTTCAAGAACTAATTCTCTGGCCATTTGTTCCACATTCTGCTCAGAAGAGTGGTAGGGACGGTGTTTTGCGAGCAATTGCTTGATCATTATTACCAATGGTAATAGATGCACTACACTCTTTTTGAGCATCTCCAAAATGAACTGATGTTTTTATTATTGGAAACAAAATTATATCAGAATCAGTCGCATCAAACAATTTTCTTACCACCTAGGTAATATAAACATCAGTCTTATTTCTATCCATTTTAATGATTTCCGCCGAATGACTGAAATATTGAAATACTGAAATATGGGTTCAGATATGCCCATATCGATTCTGGATTGTGTAAATTGCTTGATGAAATGGAAAAAAATAATAATTGTCTTTTGTCTTTTCAGCTTTCATATACAGTACACCTGTATGATTTGAGCTTCTTCATATGATGTTTGCATAGGTAATTAAACCTCACTCACAAAGGTATGAGGTTCTGATGATCCGATTAGTTTAACCATGTCAGCTCATAACTATTGTCTTTCATCACAAAATTGTGTCATAAAAGGTTGATTACTAAACCGATCAATCTCACCGGTTAAGCTTCTTTTCTTGACATGCACAAATTGTCTAAATTTTTTCCTGTCTGGCCATATATTATTATTTAGGTATATTTCTGACTTGTATATTGGTACTAATACTTTGAAAGCGTTATATGGGCGTTTAATTTTCATATTAATTTTTTCCAATGTTAGGTTGTCCTGTGTCTTAGCAAGGATATAGTCAGTAATATCCTCTTCTTATTTACATTCGAAATAAACAAAGGTAAATATGTATCGGCAGCTTTAAATTTTGTGTCCGAATCCTTAGCTTTCCCCGTTTGACAACGGTTACGTAATTTCTTTCGTTGGACAAGTGTCCATTCTTCGTTCGACCGGACTAAAACAAAAATTGAGAATAAGACGAACATAAGACAATATTTCCCGAGATCGCTCAAAAAGCTCTCGCAATCGAACGTTTGAGCACCCCTTACTTGCTACAATGGGTAGTCTTATAATATCAGCCTGGCCGCTAATAATGCAATGTGAATTATATATTAAAAAAAAGTGTGTGTGTGTGTGTCGGCTCCGACGCACGACTGGAATTTACTCATTACGAACTATAAATAAGAGAAAATATATGACACTGACACACAATGACAAATAATTATTTAACATGAACTTCATAATGACAGACCGTTAATAAATACTCCTTACGAACGTTTATATAATACATAATTATGAAACTTCAGAGATATTCGAAAATAGAACGTAACGCATAATATAAGGCATTCGTGTACAATTATGATTTTACTCCCATAAATTTTCATACCACGGGTTTATATATACAGGACGTCCCAAGACTATGCGACATGAAGGGAAAGTACCTTAAATATCGTAGATAGGATATTTTACTGAAAGAAGACTTTGTTATTTTTAAAAGTTTGTAATACTGCATTCAAAGATTTTCTAAAATATTCGGCAATAAACAATATTCTTGAAATTTGAATCAAACATTTTACGTTATTCCTTTCTTTTAAGATACTATGTTACTTAAGAATTATTATTTTTTGTCCATTCTTACGATAGGTATCATAAAAATAGGTGATTTTTTTTTCACATTTAAGTCGGTTCGTTTCCCAGACGAAGCAAGTAATTTTTAGAAAATCTTTGAATGCAGTATTACTAACTTTTAAAAATAACAAAGTCTTTTTTCAGCAAAATATACTATCTACGATATTTAAGGTACTTTCCCTTAATGTCGCATAGTCTTGGGACGCCCTGTATATGCAAATCGATTCTTAAGAAGTAGGTAAAGTCTAAAAAACAATATATTTATTACATAATCTACCTAATATATTTATTAAAAAATATAATTTATATTATGAATTTATGAATATGAGCAAGATGAATTTATGAATTATTTTAACTTTTTGATCGCTTGAACACTTTCAAAGTAGTCTAAATGCGAATAAAATGGAAATCTCTATACTGTGTACTGTATCATAATTTTGTGAATTTTTTTTGCTATAGAATAATTTTATTATTATAATGTAAATATCTAGATGTAAGAATTTTATGTTAATACTATAAGTATGTTTAATGATGCGTTTGTTTTTATTGTGTAATACGTACATAATATTAAGATTCTATTTATTTAGCAATTGAACCCTTTAGCTGCTCGGTTTTATATCGCTCAACACAATGTCGATATTTGCCTTTGCAATAATTTGCTCCCGGTTTATTAATAACTAGTTGATGCCCGCCACTTGGTTCTTGTGAACTTCATCTTAAGGACCGGAAAATTATGATAATCAATATCTCATTCATGTAAAATTTCAATAAACATGTTTTCTGGATATTTTAAAGACAAAATCACAATTAATAGAAATTGACTCGATGCTTTTATTTTTCATTTTTAAAAATGAGACCAATTATTTTAAAGATTTTTTCGATTTTCTCAGAACATATGCAAAATAAATAATCAGAGAAGGAAAATACAGGTTATTAGTTACATAAAAGACAAAAATTACTTAGACCGATATTATTACTATTCTCATAAAATTTGAATACCGTCAAACGGATCATTCTATATTCAACCTTATTCCGATATTCATAAGGTTGAATGTCGATATGTTTAATTTTTTTTTTAAAGGTTAAACTGATTATAATAAATTCGCCAACCGAAACAATATTTTTTTTTAATATTATCGACATTGTGTTTTGAGCTTATATTTTTTTGTAATCTTCCTTTAGAATTTATTGTAGCTTTACAGAAACTACTAAGTAAAAGAAACTATTAAATTTATAAAAAGAGCTATGAAAAGGTTTTTTCACAACAATTTTATTCGTTTTATTTTTAGTTTATAGCTAGGGTTGTCACCTATTTTGTTAAAATTAAGTATAGTTCAAGAGTCAGGCGGAAACGCGTCGACTCTTTATGATCAAGTACTTACCTCGCTATAGTCCTGCGGGGAATTTTTTTTTCAGGTAAGTTTAGTAGGAGTAAGTATTTTAGACTTTAGATGAATATTCGCCACCTGGTACGATCAATAAAGTTATGACGTTATCAAATTGTAAGAAAAAAAAATTACATTTCAGCCAGTTGTTTCGTAACAAATTAATAGCATTCTTTAAAACATACCAAGTTTGGGCTTTTCTTGATAGGAAACGGCCGAATGATTTTTTTTTCTAAAATATATGCCGAATGACTTATATCCTCAATCTAACGTAATGAAAGGAATTCGGAAAATTCTAATGCTTACTATTTTTTTTTATTCTTATAAAAAAAGAATAGCTGCTTTTCTTAAATAATGTAGCTATCTTTTAAATAGTGAAATATTTTTTCAAAATTGTTAAGAGTACACCACGTCTATACCTACTGCGTTTTTTAATTCGATGGAGTAATTTGACATTTCCTGGGTTGCAGATTTTTGACCCTACAAAAATAGTGATGTCACCTAATAGAAATTATTAAAAAACTTAAGATTTTATAAAACCGTAATCAATGCTTTATAGAACATTAGTTAGTTCAGAATTAATATGAATTATTATTTAATAGTTTAAATTATGTTTTTGCAAAGTTCGTTCTATAAGTCGCAATTCTTTTCGATTATTATAATGACTTTTCTGATGAGAATATTTTCATAGGTAACATAAAATTAAAACAAAATAATAGCTGTGTAATACGTAATATTATTTATTTGACCACATATAAATTGTGTTGTTTTTTTATTCATTCCAAATCGACTTGGTCATTAGTAATCCTGCTTTAAACGAAACTGAAACCTTAAAATAAGAATATCACGTTTTGTACACGTTTATGGACTACTTTGAAAAGAAAAAAAAAGCTATAGCAACTCATTTGCTTCGCTACGCTTTAGTGATGTCCAAAAACACTTTAGCAATTTTAAACATTTAACAAAATATCAAAATGTGACTGAGGTAAGTTTTCAATAATATATTAACCGCGGCTCTAGTATGAGTTTATAATATCTGCACTCGCTAACGAGAGCGTTAAATTTTTATATGGAAAATTGTCAATTTGACATTGAAATTTTACAATTTTCCACACAAATATTTTAAGCTCTCGCTAAAGAGCGCGGGCATTTAAACTCATGCTAGAGTAGCTAGAGGAAGGAACATATAGCTAGAGCCACAGTATGTGGTATGTATATAAATAAAATGTAAGCTCAGAACACTATAAGTTTGGTCTGTGCCCATGACAGTGACAGTTAACGTCATAATAAAATACTACACAGCTTTTTAAGTTTTTATTTATATTTCAAAATAAAACAAGAATATAATCAATTATAATATGTATTAGTTTTATTTAAGTGTTAAGAATATATAAAACCGTTAAATTAAATGATATTACGTATTTATTGATAGCGCATCTATCTTATACGTTCATTAATATGGAAGAAAGTGTAGATTCCCCAGAAATAACGCTAAAGCAAATATGTTGTACATGTTTAACTAGACAACGGAGACTATATCAACTTTGCAGACTCAATGATGGGATTAATAATCTGTATTCACTTTTGTCTTACGATTCTGAAGCTTACAGGGTAAGAAAATATTTATCTGGCCTTTTTACGTTAGTAATTAGTGTTTTGCGAGTTCCACCAAGACATTGTCTTATTATACTTTTACTAGCTGGTGCCCGCGAATTCGTCCGCCTTGAATAATAAAAAATATATAAGAAGAAAAGATAACACTTTGGCCAGGCTTTAGTTTTTTATTTTAGATGATTTCTTAGGAAGAGTACTTTTTTTCTGAATGAAAGGTACCCTATGTTTTTTCATGTATCCCTGACATCGTGTATGCAAAATTTCATAAAGATCGGTCAAGTAGTTAAGACGTGACAAAGTAACAGACAGACACAGTAACTTTCATATTTATAATATTAGTATGGATTCAACTAAAACTGAATATCTAGTTATTATTTAGCCTATGTTTATCCTGAAATTCCATTCTAACTATTGGTGAAAGAATTTTTCAAATTGGATTAGACTAATAGTTTCGAAGATTACATCCTACAGACAATATTTAACTATATGTATATAATATGAGTATATAGATAATGTATATCTGTTGAGAACTTCTCTATTTTTTTAAAGAATTTCTGTATTCTTTTTGTTTAAAAAAATATATGTGTGTGTCAGCTCCGACACAGTTACTCTGTTGTTTACTCCTTATGAATGATTATAAAATTTAAATTTTCACAATTCGAACACGCCGAAAGAACACATTGTTCTTTTTTTAAATAATATTGTGTTGATGATGCAATATCTCTGAAACTTCAGATATTCTAAAATATTCAAAAAATAGAATGTAACACATTCATGCTCGCATTCTGTGTGACAACTTTGATTTTACTCCCACAAATTTTCATACCACAGGCTTATATATATGTGCAAATCGATTCTTAAGGAGTAAACTCCAAAATAAGAAAATTAAAGGAAATTGGCTATCATATATCAAAGGAATTGGTGGAAAAGGCATATTATACACTTAATGAATTCCTAAATGATGAGATTATAAATAGTGCAAGCGATGCAAGCTATGTCTTATATAAGTGTAGCATAAAATAAATACAGTTATTATTTAATTATCTTGGAAGATTTATTGTTTGCTTTTAGATGATTTTTAGATTTGCACACAGCTTTTCGGTTGAATATGTGGACATTATCTATTAAAATTTACAACAACTTATGTATAACCATATTCAGCAAATAAATTATTTTGAATTTTGAATATATTTACATTCGAAAACGAAACATGTGGTAATAACTTTTTATTTATTTAACATTTTTAATAAATTCATTTTATTCATACAGTTGTGTCAATATCTACATTGAGTAGGTATGTCTGATCTTATATATCTGAACTTTGAACAATAAATGTCTTTAATTTTCAGGAAGGATTTTACAAGGATACTGGCAACTTGTTCATTTGCTGGGAATGTAAAGCAATCATGAGAAGAATCACAGAATTTAGGACACAAGCCTGTGTAGCTCAAAAACATTTATCAGCCATTGTTGATGGACGGAATGATGTAAGTGTTTTTATAGTCCTCATAGTTATTCACATAATAAAAAAAAAAAAACAATTTATTTCAGACAAATTAGCCCATACATAGTAAATTGCATAACAAATAAACATAAATTAAACCTCAACTATGAGTAACCGCTCAAGTTGAGGCGTTGAGTTGAGATTGCCTTTCCGCTCTGTCACATAGGTCCTGGGTTCGATTTCCGGTAGAACCGACTTAAAGTTGGCTCAGGCCAGATCTGGCAATGAAGTATAGTGGCAGGGTCATTGCATTTTGCAGTCATTTGGGCAGCCCGTGTAATCACCCTCTGTAAGCAGAAGATCACCGTGAAATAACAGCATGTGTGTTGTGTTTCGGTAAGCGAGTAAGGACATCCCTTATTCTTGATCCTACTATGGTTGACAGTGGCACCTGCAGTTGCCACTGTCAACCATACACCACTGCACGGTCTTGACACACCTAGGGGTGGGCGACGGCAGCCACCTACCATCAAGTGGACAGTGCACCTATTGAATGTTTTTATTTTTCAGATGAAAACTATGAAATTATGCCTATCACGTCTCACCGTCCACCACGATAAAGTGTTGTGTGCGACAGTTTTCACTTGTGACACAGAACAAAATAGTATTGGTGATAATTTTGTGGACTGCGGCTTGAACATAAAGTCCGAGAGCGATCTGGATGATGTACCTCTATCCGAGCTCCACATTAATTACTTATCAGATAACGATGAAACGAAAAGACTCGATGAGCGGAAAAAAGTTGGGCCAAGAAAACAAGTTAGGAGTAAAAAAAATAACAATGAAAGTATAGATTCAAACAAAGATAATAATAATGAATATGAAACTTCAGCATTCAAATGTGTAAAGTGTTTGATGGGATTTAAAAGTTTGAAAAGTTTGAAGAAACATAATGTAGTTTTTCACATGGACGTAAGTCAATCGAGTTTTTTTTTAAAGATTTTTGTTAATGTTACGGTTACTTGCAGCCGATCTGACACAAAAAAGATATGTTGCCTTATTGGTCGAGTCAATAATTTTTAAGAGCCTTCATTGGAAGGCACACTCGACACTCCATACTAAATAAATAGCATTTATTTGCTGATTTATAACGCACCATACTAAATAACAACAAATCTGCTTATGGTGTTATAGCATTGTCCGTGTCCATTGTCCAAGCTACCGATGTTTAGGGCTCCAGAGTGAGGAACCTCCTGACAATTAGTTTGACAAGTACCTACGGCACCTCAGACTCGATAAGACCATATATAGAAGGGCAAATTACCGATGAATGATTATTATTATTAATGTTTTCAGGGCAAAAGTAAAAGAAAGCAAGCGTTAAGTTCCGGTTCAAGACCGCGAAGGAAACAATCTATGATGGACAAGAAGACAGATGACGGCTTTCCTTGCACTGAATGTAACAAATATTTTGAGTTAGTCATTCAACTCACCTAAATAAATAAATAAATAATAAAGCCTTTATTGCTTCCACAGCAAATGAGCACACATTTGAACGTTTGGGTGCGCTCTGGTCTATATTAAAAATTATAAAGAGGAAAGATTTGATTGTTTGTTTGTTTGCATTGAATAGGCTCCGAAACTACTGGACCGATTTGAAAAATTCTTTCACTGTTAGAAAGCTATATATTATCAGCGAGTAACATAGGGTATATTTTATAAAGACACGCGGGCGAAGCAGCGTGCAACAGCTAGTAGGTATTAATATAATTCGATCCGTTCAACTGCAAACATGCCACAGTGCTTATTGATGAGTTTTATAATCTTATGACCTCAATGTGTATAAGTTTCATTTTGTGTTTTAACAAAATGAAACTAAGACTAAATTATAAGACTTTTTCTTATGATGCATGATATATCTAATAGGTTAAGCGTCATGTCACTTATTGAGTTTTGTTTTGTATGAGATTGTGTATCTTAGTATTTTAATCGATCGATGGTAACAAATTACATTTTTTTTTTCCAGCAATAAAAGTCAAAGATGGAAACATATTCAGAGGCATCACCGCGAAGGCTACAAGTGTGAAACGTGCGGAAAGAGATTTGCATTCAAAAATAATCGAAATAGACACCAACAGTGAGTATATAATTATATGAGTACATATCTTTCCAGTAACGTGTGTATTTTGTAGGTAAAAAAAAAAAAAAAAAAAAAAAAAAAAACGTCAGTCGTTCGACTGCACGTCAGAAGTGAAAAACTAAGCTCACCAAAATTATTGATCATTAATTTCTTTGAATTTGTGAGACTTTTACTAGGTTTTCAATTCCAAACTAGAGTCAATTTTGAAAAGTTCATTTACAAAGTTGACCCCGCCTGGAAGAATATTTTAAATATAATAATAATATCTTCGCACAATCCACACAGCACCATCTAGTTTCACAGTAAGCAACTAATGACAAGATGACAAAAGGAATAGTATTCTGAGTTTCTTCTCAGGATCGTCATCTTTTTAGGCATTTTTTTTCCAAAAGCCTGGTAAATTTAAATTTATAATGACGATCATTAAGTGTTTCTTGGTGAAACATAATTGATGAATGAATATTTTGATTTCGATTTTGAACCGAAACCGGAGCCCTTGAGAGTTTGATTGAGGCCCTCGAGAGGCCTAGTACCAGTAGTCCGATTACTTAGTCCGATGATATTGATGATGTATGATATATCCGACATATTTTCCAACAATTTGAATTCTTATGAATGACGACACGTTTGGTCTAGTGGCTAGTAACCCTAGCTGTTAACCAAACGGTCGCGGGTTCGAATCCCGTTAGGGGCAAATGTTTATGTGTTAACATTTTACCTTTGTACCTGAGTCATGGATGTTTTGTATTTATAATACGTATGTATTTACAAAAAAAAAAAAAAAAAGTAATCTATGTAGTATATCAACTGTCTGGTATCCATAATACAAGCATTACTTGCTTATTGTGGAACTAGATGGCGCTGTGTGGAATGTGTGAAGATATTATTATAAAAAGAAAATTGGCGAATTACTTTTGAAAAATTAATTTTATCACTCATGAATATTCTCTTCTTATTATTTTTATTATTTTTTTAATTAATAAATAAATGTATGAATATAATTTTTATGATTCTTTAGGCCCAATTGTGTATAATCTATAATATATATTTTTTAAATTTATGTCTGTACTGTATTTATAATCTAAATCTAAATAAATAAATAAAATGATAGGACTGATGAGAATTTTTCGTCTCAGTAGTCCGATGGTATAGAACTCAATGTTCGTTAGGCAAACGTTGCCTTCACCACTAGTTATAGATTTATTTTGCCATTTGGAAGGTTGCACCAAGCTCCACTCCCCAGGGAAGAGTGTCAGGTGTGTCACAAGATGATACGAGTGGACCTGGTGAGGATCCACTCCAGGATACACAGCCAAAGGGAGAAGTTCTCTTGCGTTGAATGCGATAAGACATTCGTCAGTCGGGCCTCATACGAACACCATCTCAAGTACACTCAGGCGCACGCCTCCGTAGATATACTCAAGTGAGTGATATTTTTTTTATTTTTTTTTTTACTATATCACCAGCTGTTGCAAGCGACTTCGCTCGCGTAACTTTTTATATAACTTTTTATATATATAGCTTTCCAACAGTGAAAGAATTTTTCAAATCGGTCCAGCAGTTTCGGTGCCTATTCAATGCAAACAAACAAACAATCAAATCTTTCCTCTTTATAATTTTTAGTATAGACCAAAGCGCAACCCAAACGTTCAAATGTGTGCTCATTTGCTGTGGAAGCAATAAAGGCTTTATTATTTATTTATTTATTTATTTAGGTGAGTTGAATGACTAACTCAAAATATTTGTTACATTCAGTGCAAGGAAAGCAGTCATCATGTCTTCTTGTCCATCATAGATTGATTTCTTATTTATTATGATTTTTATAAAAATTATATACACTATTTAACGCTCGGGGAAAATATAAATAATACTGAACTTATACTCAATATACTGAAAACTAACGGACGGATTAACTTGACATTTTTTATACAATATGCAATCCGCTTCAACGATTGATCATATCTATTTTTCGCGTAATAATATAATCTGCCATCTGCCGAAAGCTTGGAGAACTAACTCGCCAAAGAGAACCACTGTCACATTTAAAGTGAAAGTTAGCCTTTGTTATGGCAGCCGAGTTAATTAATATAAGACTGAGCCACAGCGAAGCGTGTAAGGGAATAATATAAAAAATACTAATAGGGTCATTGCACGCGCAGCGTTAAACTGTTAAGCGCTACTAATTTTTTTTATTTTTTTATTTAATAAGGTACACAAAACAGGACACTGACATTAAATACATTGAATAGATATGATTACATTGAAGTGAACTAGACATATGCCCAAAACACGTGTACACAGCATTTCCAAACAAAACAGTGTTGCTTACACATTACAGAAAAAAAAAAAAAATCAAGTTCTCCGTGTGCATTAACGACTGACTTTTTTATGGTAAGATCGTCAGACATGCTGACGGTCCACTTGACGGTAGGTGGCTACCGTCGCCTATAACGCAGGCAACGCGACAGATCCCTTATGCGTGGTGTTGTTATGTCACGGCGTTCTTTTGGTTACTGCCGCCAGACGGGCTGCCACTACTAAACATTACCAACGCATGTTTAAAAACGTTTACAGGTATAAATGTAGCAAGTGTGATAAAGGTTATAGATCAAGAGGGGAGTTGCGGGATCACATGGACTACCAACACATGGGGAAGACTAGGCACAAATGTCCCATATGTGGCAAGGTATGTTGATTTATTATTTACTAGCTGTTGCACGCGACTTCGCCCGCTTAACTTGTATACTGTATTTGTACTTGTAATGTTGGTGCGCCATGTTGGCGTGAAATAAAATGTCTAGACAAAGCTAATAATGGTTTAGTTAAATTAAATAAATAAATAAATAATATGTTCATTATCGGCATATCGGCAGGGAAAAGTATCCTTCGGCATAAATATATGCAAGCGCAAATTGTCGGAAATTATGCGTTGGCATGCTGCAACGTGCTTAAGCATGCCGAAGCGTCTCGCGTTCTCTTCAGGGCAAGCTATCGCAGAGCGTTGCCTCGGCGTGCGGAAGGATGCCGATGCATCCCGAAGCATCCTCAAAGCAGCGTACCGAAACGGTGTTTTTGTTACTACGAATTGGAAATTTCAACTTTATTGCCATGACGTTAATGTATATTACTATTTGCCACCTAAAATCCTCTAGCCGTGCCGATACCACCGATAGTGGACGCCGGGCCTTATGCGGCAAATGACTTATGTGATATGTTTATGCTTTCAAAGCTTTATGTTAATTAGTTTAGGGGATGATGAAAGCCCCAAAATATAAAGATAATAAAAAAAATAACTTCAATTTCAATATAAGATTTTTTTTTTATTATTTTGGTGAGGAAGGGTTTTTATTTTATTTTATTATTATTATATATAACTTTAGGCCCTGGCCACACGTCGGTGCATTACTCGACACGTGCGTCGCGCCCATCACGGCCTCAAAGAGAGCGCGCGCGACAAGATATGCCAGCAGTGTGGAAAGGCCTTTAGGGTATGCTATTTGTTTATATATTTTAACCCTTTAACCGCTTGGTTTTGATGTTGTCGTGCCCCTAACGCTTGATTCGTAAACCGATATTTTTTTTTATAGAGAATGTAACTCAACGATTATACAAGTAGAGGAATAGAGCCGTATATTGTCGGATAAATCCGACTCTGGCGGCTAGAGGATTAATTAACACGCAATGTTATAGCGAGTGGTTTTTCTCTTTACAGGACAAGAAAGGTCTCCGCGAACACGAGTTCATACACACGGGCGAGAGGCCTTTGTCCTGTGAGATATGCGGTTGCACTTTTAGACAAAGTGCTTCCCTTTATACGCACAGGAAGAGAGTGCACAAGATATATCCGGAGAAGAAAAACGTGGAGCTATTGGAAAGTTAGAGGTTTTTGGGATTAAATCAAAATTTGATTCGGTTTTCGTACACTTGAAAAGCTCGAAGGACCAAATGGTGAAATGTCGAATGTAAAATTTGCATTTTACATATCATTAAATTTGAATTATTTTGGAACTAATTAGCGCTCGCAACTTCGTACGCGTAGTAGTTGGATTTTTGAAAATCCCACAGGAACCTAAACTTTTTCCAGGATTTGTTATATGTATTTACTTTAATATAATTTTATGGAACGTGATCAACATGATCTAAAAGTACTTAATCTAAAAAGTAAAACAATAAAATACATTATTATTATTATTATTATTAGATTAGCTGGTGCCAGCTTTGAAAAATAATTGCATTATTGAAGTTTACTCCTTAAGAATCGATTTTTTTTTTCATATTATATATGAAAAAAAAAAGTTATGGGAGTAAAATAAAAATTGTCACATGTCACGAGTTAGTTTTAATTTTAGCGCCATCTACACAATGTCTCTGAAACTAGAGTATGTTTTGTAATAATACATCCTTGCTGAAAACTAGATGGCACCTGAGCACCAGAGATGGCGTTGATATTGTTTCGTTATGATAAATGTTTTTATAATTTTTATTATGTATTTTATTTTATAATCGTTCGTAAGGAGTAAACTCCAGTCGTGCGTTGGAGCTGACACACACACACACATTTTTTTTTCATTTTCAACTATTGATAGCGCCATCTATTTAAACTACAATAGAATTAGGTGAAGTGATTTTGGTCACACTATATTAATATCGATCGGATTTGGATAGAACTGTTTGGTGATATATATATACACCAGTAAGTATCCTTTAAGTCATGATGCTGCAGCATCACGTCAAGGTTACCATGTCATGGAAACACCATCGAAGTGACATTATACCAAATTTCACATCAATCGAACGTGTAGAAGTTAGTGAAATAACTTCGTCAACTATAAGAAATGAGCTGATGGTCTTCAAACGCCTTAAAACAGATCTTCATAAATTATAACTAAGAACAATCTCGATCATTTCAGCTTTCAAACAAACAGTTCTTAAACAAATCAGTTTGAGAGCTAAGATTTCATAGAATGTACACACATATACACCCAGACACACTAATCAAACTTCTAACACTCCGGGTGTTGAGGGTTTTAATAAATAAAAGTACTTTTTTTTAAAAAAAAATCCATTTATTTACAATATATGTAATTAAAAAAAAAAGTTAAGTTTACATTTAAAATTAACTTATGTTTGTAACACATGAACGATAAAATAAAATAGATAACCTTCGTTTAATTAAAGCAAGACAATTAATTGATTCTGAGTTTAGTCAGTGAAAATTATTTAACTTTTTGTTTTTTATGTTAAACTCTACAGACAAGCTGACTGTCAACTTGATGATAGGTGGCCACCGTCGCCAGTGACACAAGCAACTCCACAAGTGCGTTTACCTATCATAGTAGTTTTAAACAAGTTTTCACTTTAAAAAAACAAGTGTATATATAAGTTTTGGGTATCATCATCGCCATATTAATTTTGCATTGAGGAGTAAATTAGACAAAGATAGATAGATAGAAGATAGCATAGGCTTCAGTTTGTTTGTCATATGAGTCGGTTCTTCTTACCTCTACCCTCCATAGCAAATGAGGAGATCCATAGACGTAAAAAAGTTACAGACATGGCTCGAAGGACCAAAAGTTGAAATTTTTGCGGGCAAGACATATGAAGACGTGAGTGAATGAAGGTGATATGTCGCATTTTTGGTATTTTTCGTTTTTTTTTTTTGCGTTTATGAATGTCCATATAAATGATTACAGACTAAGATCGTCGTATTAAGTTATATTTTGGAAAATAGAGTTGAAAAAGGTTGAAAAGGTTGTGTAAAGTTAAATTTTAAAAAGCAAAAACTGCAGAAAAGTTTACTTTTGTCAATGTAAGACGGAGCTATGTTCACTTTTTTTTTAAATTAAATAATAAAAAATAATACAAGTGTTTAATTGCTAAAATACCATTAATATTTTAGGTTGTTTACACAATTTTGCATCATAATTTAGTACAAAAATCAGTTACGTGGCGATTTAATCTCAAAAATTAAAAGTAAAACTTTAACCTCGAGATTCACTCAAAATTGGAATTAAGCGACTTATCACCTTCATCCACTCACGTCTTCATATACTCGTAGTATGGCTGGTTTAAGAAAACTATGGAGAAAGTTTTCTTACGAGGCCTACACTAAGGCTCTATTTCACCAACAGACGGTTATATTTAAACAGCTGTTTAAAATTTAAACAGCCGTTTAATAATTTGTTTAATAATATTAATCATTAAGTTAATCTGATGTTTAGGGCGTTTAACCCGCAGTTTAGCGATGGTGATCAACTCGAGCCTAAGACTCGATTTCACCTGTTAAAATTTTAACAGCCGTTTAAAATTTAAACAGCCGTTTAAAATTTAAACAGCCGTTTAATAATATTTTGTTGATCACCATCGCTAAACTGCGGGATAAACGCCCTAAACATCAGATTAATCATTAAGTTAATCTGATGTTTAGGGCGTTTAACCCGCAGTTTAGCGATGGTGATCAACTCGAGCCTAAGACTCGATTTCACCTGTTAAAATTTTAACAGCCGTTTAAAATTTAAACAGCCGTTTAATAATATTTTGTTGATCACCATCGCTAAACTGCGGGATAAACGCCCTAAACATCAGATTAATCATTAAGTTAATCTGATGTTTAGGGCGTTTAACCCGCAGTTTAGCGATGGTGATCAACTCGAGCCTAAGACTCGATTTCACCTGTTAAAATTTTAACAGCCGTTTAAAATTTAAACAGCCGTTTAATAATATTTTGTTGATCACCATCGCTAAACTGCGGGATAAACGCCCTAAACATCAGATTAATCATTAAGTTAATCAGATGTTTAGGACGTTTAACCCGCATTTTAGCGATTCTGAACAACAAAATATTATTAAACGGCTGTTTAAATTTTAAACAGATATTTAAATTTTAAACAGCTGTTTAAAAATAACCGTCTGTTGGTGAACTCGAGCCTTAGAGAGCACGTGTCACACATTGTCTGATACACCATATTATAATATAATCACTAAAACAGTGCACTGTTCGCGGGGCGTAGAGTGGCGTTGTGCAGGAGTTTGTTGTGAGTGTAAAGTGCGGCCGGATGAGCGAACGCGGCCGGACAGTGAATGCAATGGAGCGGCTTCTCACCGGTGTGAGTGCGTATGTGAGAACGCAGTATGGACAGCGTCTGCAATTGCAATCAAACCAATCAAATGTTAATTTGATTTAACCCTGTGAGTGAGGATTTATCCGACAATTATTTCGCTAGAGCCGGACATTTAGGACAAATTCCTCTACTTGTGTGATGTTTTTTTTTTAAAATCATTGAGTTGCTTTCTTTAAAAAAAAATAAAATTTACAAAACAAAACTCCTACAAAACCAAACGGTTAAAGGGTTAAAAAATTTTTTTTAAAAATTTCAAGTTAGACAGACAGGCTGACCGTCCACATTATATGGTAGGTGGTCACCGTCGCACGTAATACACGTACAGTAAACAGTACACACTTTATAAGGCGCGTCGTTAATCTTCGTTATCGCAGAAAAGAAAATATTGCTCCGACGATTAACTTACAATTAACCTTTAGACACAATATATATAAGGTTGATAATAGAATGCGCACTCGCGTAATATGGCAAGCGACGCACGCTATATATTTTATAATAAAGTTACGCGGGCCAAGTCGCGTGCAAAAGGCAAGTAGAAAATAAATATAAACACTCACAGTGAAAGATTGTCCGCAGTGATCACAAATTTTATTCTTCGGTGGTCTTTTCTTTTCGTGAACGAAACTTTGGTGTCTCTTCAGTGCTATACTGTTTTTGAATACCTGAAAATATACAAATATTATAAATGTGATAGTGACTCCGTTTTTGCATCGGGCGTCGGGTTTTATGGAGATTTTTTTTTTTTGGGACAATTTTTTTTATACCATTTCGCTTGTACAGCCATTGCCCAAAAGCGGATTTCTACGATGGGAGATAGGGTAGGATAGGATAGGCGTTAATTTGCTTTGACACCTTCGAGCAACTCTTGCATTCGTGTTTTATAATCTTCAGGTGAACCCAATCCAAGTGTTCTTGCATTGAAGGTTTCGTTAGGAACTTTGCGCCGCATTCCTTGCACGAAAACCTGAAAAGAAAATTACATATATTTCATGTAATACTAGCTGTTGCACGCGACTTCGCACGCGTAACTTTATTTATAAAATATAGTCTAAGTTACTCGCTGATAATGTAGCTTTGTATAGGTGAAAGAATTTTTTTTTTTTAAATCAGTCCACTAGTTTTTGAGTTTATTCATTACAAATTTGGTTGTACATGGATGCAAAACCAGATAACACCATTCAATACAAAACGTCCCAGCATGTACTACTACTACATTTGGTGTGCAAAATATCTATATTACGTGTCAAAACTATTACACAAATCAATGTCAAATTTAAAATGCATCAGAACACTATAGGTCAGTGTAAGGGTTGCTATACATATGGTCGGGCCGGCACATTAAATTCGACAATTTTTGTTGAACAACAAAGCCGACCCGAAGTACCTTCTACATAATATGTTCGACTTTCATTCGGCTTATCCGATCGGCAAAATCACCCGGGTTTTTTTTTTTTAGTATATACACTGCGCGGGTAGGCCAAAGGGGCCTTTTTGCCGAACGTTCATCTACACATGTTCGATTCTACCGCCCGACCATATGTATAGGCAACCCTTACACAGTCACTCACCGTTTATCGCAATCGGTGATATGTTTAGAGTGAGTCCTCAGATGTTGCCTCAGGTTGTGAGGAGTGCGGAAGTGGCGTCCGCACGGCGTGCAAAAGGCGTCCGGACGGTGGACGGCCGCGTTGTGGGCCAATAGACCCGACTTCGCCCTGTACACGCGTTCGCAACTCTGACACGAGTACACGCGATTCGACTTCTTGTGTACCGTACTGAAATTTACACGTCACAACGCTTATATGATCAATCAATCAATCAATCAATCAACCAAACAATCAAATGATCAATCAGCCAGTCAATCAATCAATGAATCAATAAGTAGTGGCAGGCCACACTGCGTTCCACGAGAAGGACGGCGTACCTCCACTTCCGGGTACGCCGAGGTTACGACGGGGAGCGTAACCCTCCCCGCGCTGGATAGCCGCGGCGGGGCACCGATATCGTGTCGTAACGTCCCCGCGACCCCGCATCTACACGCATCTATGTCATCTACGGCGCATCTACCTAGTCTTCAGTGACTAGGTAGATGCGCCGTAGATGCTGCACACTAGGTAAAGACGCATCTGGCAAGTACATAAAATATTTTATTACAACTCACAGCATATGAATTTTGAGTCCAGCGCTATTGACGAATGTGTTACCGCACGTTGTGCATTGCGGTTTCTCTTTGTGCTTGTCTCTGTGGTAACGGTAGCCACGCTGCGATCTGCAGTAGACAAAATAGAGGAGAAAAAAAACATATAATCATCTGCTTGCATGACAACTATTCAATAATCCACTAGTGTCCGACCGAAGCTTCGGCTTCGGCCACCTTCGGTCAAAAAAATGCGTTTTGTACATTTTGAGCACATTTTGCTTCTTGTACATTTTGCTACGGAGGGAAATAATGAAAAGACAGTACAAGAGACTCACCCAGTGGTGAAACCGCAGTCCGAGCAAGTGAATTGTAATAATATTTCACCGTGATTCTCGTTATAATGTTTGACGGCGGAATACATGCTGTTGTAACGTCTACCGCACTCCTCGCATTCGTATCTGTTGTGAGGAAATACATTCATTTATAACGCTATATGCCTATTTGAAAAACGCCATTTTGGCATTGTAGGCTATGGAGCGATTGTCCATGGAACTAAAATTAGTGATTATACATATCTATACATATACATATCTATGGAATAAAAATACGCAAACATCAAAATTATGTAGTTTTCGGGACAATCGAGGGCGGCGTCTACAGGTGTCACAATTCTGTGACCTAATATGACTAAAACTGAGCATTTTCTTACACATATTCCGATATTTTTCATATTAAAATACGGATGAAACCGCACATACAGTTAAAATTATTTCGATTCGAGATTCCGAACGCAGTAAATTCATACAAATCTATGGATCTACCACATACATGTACAGTAGTTTTCCATACGGAATTTATCCGAATCGAAATTCGGAATTCCGACTGTATGTGGCGGCCCTTAATGTATACAGACCTTCTGACGTGCCGTTTCGTGTGTTCCTTATACGACGCTTCTGTGTTCAGCACCGAATTACAAATATCACAGATTAAGCCTCCCCTTTTCTGTAAAAAAAAACAATATGAAGTATTTGGCCTCAATTATCCTAATACTGTGTGTTCTGGACGTGTATACAAAATTTCATGATGATCGATTGAGTAGTTAAGGCGTGAAAAGGCAACAGACAGACAGTTACTTTCACATTTACAATATTACTATGGATTCGGCGCCACTATTGTCACAGCTATTGAGATGTCAGGCGTTATATATTCTTTTCATGGACGTAGTCGCGGGCACCAGCTAGTTTATAATATAGATAATATTATTATACTTACAACAGTATGACGTTTCTCCATGTGCTCCTTTAAATTTAACTCATGATCAAAACCGGTGATACAACTCTCACATTTGTAGGGTAGTTTCAAATAAGATTCCTTCGAGGCGTCCCTCTGTCTTTCTTCCATCATTTCCTCTCTACTCAATATTGTTATACGTATTTTATTCTTATACTTATTCTGTAGGGTGGGAGTCTGGAAAAGAAATGACTAAAAAAATAATAAATAATAAACTACCCCCTGACTTTCTATCGTGCCCAAACACGCTATATCTGTACTAAGTTGCCGACGAGTTGGGTGTCCAGCAGAATACTCGATGCCGCAGTATCAGGTCTTCAGTGATGTTACCATGTCATGGAAACATCACTGAAGTGACAGAATACCAAATTTCATATAAATCGAAAATGTGGAAGTTAGTTAGATCCCTTCTTCAAACTAGGAAGTGAGCTGATGGTCTTATCTTCATAAATTATAGCTAAGAATCATATTAATCACATCATCTTTCAAACAAAAACACACACACACACACAAGTTTTCGCGTTGGGCATTAAAAAAGCTTAAGGTTGATAGGAAAGACTAACAGTCCATTTATTAATGGGTAGGTGACTCCTACCATTGAAGGACTCAAGTTCATTGGCAGAGCACACTACGTTTTGCAGTCATTTAAGCAGTAACCACCCATCTGGTGGCAGTAACCATCTCCTTACAGAAGACCACTGTGAAATAATAGCATGTGTGCTGTTGTGTTTTGTTGAGTGAATAAGGGATGCTAGAGCCCATTTCGGTATTCCATCTCATTCCCCATCCTCAATCTTACTATGGTCGGCAGCGCACTTGCAGCACCTATAGTGTTGCTTGTGTTATAGGCAATGGTAGCCACCTACCATCAAATAAAAAGACACCCACAAATATCTTGATCTTAAGCAGATAAACTTGTTTAGTTTGATCTCAAACAGAGCAAACCAATATTTTTTTATCATCTTACTTACCTTCTTGGTCTGTGCACTTTTAGCTTTCTTATTCTTCAATTGTGAGAGTGGTACATCGTCGGCTTCAAATTCGGACGAACCATCTTCCGCTACAACTTCTGAAGACATTTCTTCTTTAACTGTTTCAATCTCCAAACCTTCAGAGATTGGTTCAAAGCTGCTTGGAGTGGAACACTTTAAATTGTGAATTTTATTCATAGACATGGTATTGGTTAGCTAAAACAAAATAGAAATTAATTTTACAAATGAAAAATCAGATGTTTTAAACAGTATTTATTGCTAGAGACTAGTGATGTGCCGGATATCCGTATCTGTGGGAGAAGAAAGATCCATATTGGTTACTTTTAGGTGGATCTTTTGCCTTATTAATTTTTAATTCATAGCTTAAATTCGACATATAGGTGGTTAGGTAGCAATGAAAAACTATTAAATTCCATTCAGATTATTTTTTTATTTCTTAAAATCAAACATTTGGCACCTTTATAATTTAAGCGTCAAGTGGTGGGGGATCAAATAAATTAATGTCAATAAATACTATAGATACCTGTCCGTTCAAAACCAAAATACTTTCTTCGACCTGTTGCCTAAACATTTCCATTTTTCTCAATAAACAATGGCAATAATGGCATATTAAACATTCCACTAGCTCCATCTGAAAATAAGTTTAAAATATGTTAATAACTTAATATTGAGACAATGTACGACCAGGTGGTCAGACGACCTGAAAGGCTTCGTGGGAAGTGGCTGGTGATGAGCCTTGGGAGAGCCTGGGAGAGTGAGACACAGCCGGAGGGCGAGTCGTTAGTATTGTAAAAAGATATGTAAAAGGAATTTCCTTATAAATCGTACTCGCCTTAATTTTGAAGACTTCTTCGAAAAAACCGACATGTTTGCAAGTAGAAAGGTTGATGAATTTATTGTTTTTCGCAAGGCAGCAAAAGCAAGACTGCTGGTGAGTTCGTACATCGTCAATTGCTGTATACTCCGGCAATTCAACGAAATGCGCCATTTCCGTATTAAATTATTACTCTAATTTCATTTAAATTACCATTAATAAACACATTACATTACACAAGCAAGAAACAAAACAATCATTGATATTTTTGTTTGACTGATTTGATTTATTGTGCCGCCGCGCCGGTGCATGTAGACCATATGTAGATGTACAGAACAGACAGTCACAGCACAGTAGCACAGAGACCACAACGAAAGATAAAATATAAAGAACACAGATTAAAGTAAACTACTATTAGCGCTCCACGCATAAGGTAAATATTCCATGCGTGGTATGCGAGGGTCCCCAGATATTTAAAAATAAAAATCCAAGTAATTCAACGCTTGGGAAAAGTATAAAATTGCATATTTTGTCAGGAAATTTTTCAACGCGGACGAAGGCTCGGGCACCAACTAGTAGAAAATAATACGCCATCAGAGCAAGTAACACGATGTGACGTCGTGTTTTAAAACCTGGCTTTAAATTTATATTCAAATCTATTTTATTATAGTATCAATTTAAATTGTTCTGTGTTCTCCCCTTTTATATATTTTTTTCCATTTCTATAGTAGCTGTCAAAGAGAATGTGTATGTATTCTACGAATATGTATTATATATTATATTCCTTGCTGTCAAGTCAATATTCTATTCTGTGGATCAGTAAATTGATTTATAAGCAAAGGCTTTGTTTATAATTTAAAAAAAACATATTTTTTTTTTAATTTATGACAGGAAAACATTTTCATAATACCGTTTTATCAAAAAGCTTCGTAAATTTGGCAATAATGAACAGAGAAATTAGCGAGTTGTGTTGCGGTTGCCTTTCTATAGGAAGACGAATGCTGCCGCTAATTGAACTTTCGAAAAAGCATTGTTTCATGCAAATAATCAACGAAATACCGGTAATATTCTTATTGTTTGTCTACTAAAACGTTTACTGCCTTGAATATTAACGAAACAATAGTAACACACATCAACACTAGTCACAACTAAATCATATTAGAAAGTAAAATAATAGCACTTAATCACTAATGTCATCTTTAAATCCTAATCTATACTTTTAATACTAGGTTTTGCCCGCGACTTCGTCCGCGCCCGTTTTCTTATCCGATCGCTACCAAACTTCACAGGATCACCCGCTGGACTAATCTGAAAATTTCATCAACATTGGTTCAGCGGTTTTGGAGTCCATATAGGAACATACTGGAACATACATACACACATTGCCTTTTATATATATAGATTATAAAGAGAGAAGATTTGTATGTTTATAATGAATAAAACCAAAAACTACAGGACCAATTTTATAAATTCTTTCTCTTGTACAAAGCTACATAATCAGCAAGTAACATATTTAGCTATATTTTGTTAAGTTACGCGGACGAAGTCGCCTGCTACATCTAGAAGTTTGTATGTTTGTTCCTCAATAACGCAAAAACTGAATGGATTTGGATGAAATTTAGCATCCTGGAAAAATGACATATTGCTATACATATTTCGTCAGGCTGACGAAGTTATGGGCACCAGCAGCTAGTTAATAATAAATGATTTTTTCTTCTAGATGTCCCAGCAGTTAGATTCGGAAGTTATGTTGTGTTTTGAATGTGAAGCGCTCATAGCGAGGTTCACCAAATTTAAGCAACAAGTCAAATCTTCCTACAAGATGTTACATGATTTTCGTAAAATGGTTAGTACACATAAAAAGAGATTTAGAATCATATTATTCTCACAGAGAATTATCAAATTCGATAACATTAGAAACTTGTGTTTCGGTGAGTGAGCAATTGGTGCCAGGCCCATTTCCCATATCAATTCTCATCCCTTATCCTTAACCCTACCATAGTCGGCAACGCACTTGCAGCACCTGTGGTGTTGATTGTGTTATAGGCGATGGTAGCCACCTGCCACCAAGTAGCCCGTCAGCCTGTCTGTCGAGTTTTGCATGAAAAAAATCATAAAAATTAAAACTATGGGAAATTATCGCTATGACTTTCGAACATTTTATCACCATCAGTTAACGTGTTAACAAACTATTGACTAAGTTAAGAATATTATGAACCAAAAAGTACATACTAACTCTGATAAATGGCGCTTATTTCATACAATTAAATGTCATTGAGGGTGTCGCTGTTCTTCCACATAACACGAAATCCCCTTTTTTCGGACCAAGCGCTTTAAAACATCCTTTATAATGCGCCTATCTTCGCTCTCTCTTCGCTACGCGGCTGGATTCTGGCCAAGGGCAAATCCATCTCTAATAAAAAAAACCAAAAGAATTTTTTACTTTTTACTTAAAAAATCAAATTTTTTTAATAGGACGATGCGACGAATCTTCGCAACATATCGAAATTGACACAGCAAAGGCTCATACAAATCAGTTTTAATCCATTAGAAGAGAATGCAGTAAATAAATCTGAAGTCACAGATGTAGTTAACATAGAAGAGAGTAAGCCATCTCCAATCGCAGAGGACGATGTGAAGATAGAATCGGACGATAGATCTGTGCGTTCAGACAGGTCTGAAGACATTTCTCTGATAGAGTACAAGAGGAAGAGTGAATTGCGGAGTGCCAAGAAAAAACGCAAGCGTAAGAGAAAAGTGGAGATTGGTGTTTTTAGGGAGGTGGAGTTGAGTAGGGAAGAGTTAGTGGAGGAGAGGAGACAGCAAGCGTTGAAGGAGGAGTATGTCAATGCGATGTTCAAATGCGAACTGTGCATTATATCTTTTCCGAACAGCGAGGATATGAAGGATCACCGGGTTTTGAAACACGAGATGGTAAATTTCTTTTTTATACATAGGTGTACAAATAAGTTTCTGAAGTTTTTAATATATTAAAAAATTGGGAATTTATTGTGAAAGGAAGGTACCGAATGTTTTATTCGAAGTATTGTCCATGATATCTCCAATATGATAAGTGTTGGTCACACAGTTCATGCGCCATTGATCGAAACAAATGAAAATCAGAAGGAGCAATGTCTTTCGCACACAAAAGAATATATCATACTGATAAAAAATCACTAATATTTTAAGGTTATGTTGTCCAACCTTACGTTAATGACGTTTACATCTGACAATTTTAACCATAACTTACCGATGGCTCCAACTTTTGTCAAACGGCGGAAACTTATTTGTATTTGTACTAGCTGTTGCATGCGACTTCGCGTTAAAAATGAAAATAAATAAATAAATAAACAATATAACGCTTGACCTCTTATTTTATTTTAGATGATCTCACGGGAGTGATAATTTTTTTCTGGGTGAAAGGTACCCTATGTCCTTTCCGGTATTCCTGACAACGTGTATGCAAAATTTCATGATGATCAGTTGAGTATTTAATAAAGACATGAAAAGCCAGTTGGTAATATTAGTATGGATTCTAGGTCAATAATATTAGCTACCTAGTTTTAGCTTGGCGCAGATGGTAAAATTCACAATATTAAAATAATTTTTAACCCTGGACGCCCGACGCAAACATTAGGTGTTATAAGTCTGACGTGTGTGTCTGTGCATTTATTTGTGGAATCGAGCTAAACAGACTATTTAGATGCGGTTTTTTTTCGGTTATTTAGATGGGTTCAGGCGTTTGAAGATAATTGGCCCATTTCCTAATTGACAAATGGATCTCACTAATTTCCACAGTCATGTTCAATTGATGTGATATTGTTACTTCGGTGGTATTTCAACAAGTGGGATTTAAAAAAAAAACGAACTAGGTATAGTTGCTAGTTCATACTTAAATTATTTCCCAGAACGCGTCCAAATTGAAATGTGACATTTGCGAGTGTTCCTTCAGCACTGAAATGTCATACAATTACCACACGAACAAACATAAGAGACGATATCAGTGCAACACGTGTGACGAGACATATCACAGTAAACGAGCTGTGACGAAACACTACGAGACTTTGCACTGTTTTGAGTGAGTTATTTGTTATTTTCAGACGATTAAAACAAATACCACACACACACACACACACACACACACACACACACACACACACACACACACACACACACACACACACACACACACACACACACACACACACGACACACACACACACACACACACACACAGAGAGAGAGAGAGAGAGAGAGAGAGAGAGACTCATACACACACAGAGAGAGAGAGAGGGGACGGACGCGTCCTATTTTGAAAAATATAAAATACTATCTAAATTCGTTCAGCCGTTTTTGGATGATTGAGTAACAAACATCCAAACATACAAACATCCAAAAAATATATAATGTTGTTTTATACTTGGAATAACTCAAATGACAAAGGCGTGATTGCGTTTCTGTGAAAACGAAAGTTTATTTACAAAATATGTTCACAATTTGATCAATAACATTATTATTCTTAAAGTTTATAATTATAATTTACTAACCTGTGAAAACGAAAGAAACAACATTCGAAGCCTATAATTTGTCTTTTTATAATTATCATGAAAGTTTGCTGTTAAATTTAACTCGCACATTCGTTTATAATCTACCCAAACATTATTATTTTACTTCATAGTGGTCAGTCTTGAAATATCGTTAGGCTGTCGGTAACGCGGTAAATTTAAATTCAAGAAAGAGCGGCAAATTCAAACTAAAGAGAACACTATGACTGAAGTGATTTTCTTTACAAATATATATGTTAATCTGAGCTATATTAAATTTCAGAATCGACATTAATTTGGAAATAGAAACGAAGAATCAAAATGGCCCAATCAGCCAAGACCCACCCAAAGTCGAAAGGTAAGGTGTTGACTAAGAAGAGACCTAAATCCCCCTAACCTAAATACGTTGCTTTGTTATACCACCAGCTGGTGTCCGCGACTTGGTCCGCGTTGAAAAAAAAAAAAGCAATACAATGCTTGACCTCTTGTTGCTATAAACACTTTGGCCAGGCGTAAGTTTTTATTTTATTCTAGATGATCCAACCGGAACAGCCTTTTTTTTCCGGACGAAAGGTACCCCTATGTATCCCTTCCTGTATCCCTGACAACGTGTATACAAAATTTCATGACGATCAGTCGAGTAGTTAAGGCGTGAAAAGGTAACAGACAGGCATACAGAGAGAGTTACATTCACATTTAGTATATGGAAGTATGAATTAGTATGGATAATATTTAAATACAAATTAATTAATTTGCCGAATATAGTTATACACAACATAAGTTGTTGTAAATTTTAATAAAAAATGTCCAAATAATCAACCGACAAGCGGTTTCAAAAATTAAAAATAATTCTTCCAAGATAAATTTAATAGTATTTGTATTTATTTTATGCTATATATATTTTATATGTAAGACATAGCTTGTGCATCGCTTCGCTTGCACTGTATAGTTTCATCGTTTAGGAATTCGTTAAGTGAATTATATGCCTTGAATTATATCCAAAAAATTTCATAAGTGATCCTTGAACTGATTATTCTTATATATTTTTGGAATTTTTATTATATAAGTGCGATGCCATACACTTATAAAAGAGACTTATTGAAATAATTTAAAGAAGATTTCGTTACAGTACAAGCGACGCGGCCACAAAGTATCCGTGCGAGTTTTGCAATAAAATGTTCAAATGGAAGACGTCATTGAGGAAACACGTGGAGACTCATCGCATAGAGAGCGGACAGAAGAGGAAGCCTTATTGCGAACCTTGTAGGTGAGTTCGTGGTTTTTTTTTGAATTCCATGGCTGAAGTTTAAATAATTGAGGCAGAAAGTATAGTATAAAGTGCTCTGTGGCGTTACAATGTAAAGTGCTCTGTGGTGTTACAATATAAAGCACTGTGGTGTTAAGATATAAAGTACTCTGTGACGTTAGAATATAAAGTACTCTGTGACGTTACAATATAAAGCACTGGTGTTAAGATATAAAGTACTCTGTGACGTTACAATATAAAGTACTCTATGGCGTTACAATATAAAGTACTCTGTGACGTTACAATATAAAGCACTGGTGTTAAGATATAAAGTACTCTGTGACGTTAGAATATAAAGTACTCTATGGCGTTACAATATAAAGTACTCTGTGACGTTACAATATAAAGCACTGGTGTTAAGATATAAAGTACTCTGTGACGTTAGAATATAAAGCACTGGTGTTAAGATATAAAGTACTCTGTGACGTTAGAATATAAAGTACTCTATGGCGTTACAATATAAAGTACTCTGTGACGTTACAATATAAAGCACTGGTGTTGATATAAAGTACTCTGTGACGTTAGAATATAAAGTACTCTATGGCGTTACAATATAAAGTACTCTATGGCGTTACAATATAAAGTACTCTGTGACGTTACAATATAAAGCACTGGTGTTAAGATATAAAGTACTCTTTGACGTTAGAATATAAAGTACTCTATGGCGTTACAATATAAAGTACTCTGTGACGTTACAATATAAAGTATTCTGTGGCGTTACAATATAAAGTAATCTGTGACGTTGCAATATGGAGTGATCTGTGGCGTGACATTGGAGGCCTATTTTCAGGCTAAAGACAAATCGTACTACGAGTATAAAAATGGTATCGAAAAATTGTGTGACCGCTATATATGAAGATTATATATAGCCTTTGAAGGAGCAACTACATATATTGAATAATAAAATCAAATTTTATCAAAAAATAATTTTTTTTTTATTTATTTGAAAAGCCTATGATCTTTTCAGCCCAACTGTTAGTTTAGATATAAGTTTTTGAAGTATTTTTATTTAAGAAAATCTCTTTTTTTTTTTCTATACAATTCGTCATTGAATTGTTTTTTTTTTTTACAGATTATCATTCACAACAACGTCTAACTTGCAGAAACACGTGAAGACAAGTTCTAAACATCAAATACAGTTGAAATTGAGGTAAGATCCCATTCGCCTATTAAGGCATTAACTGCCTCGGGCAGCCCGTCTGGCGGCAGTAACCATTCCCTTACAGAAGACCACCGTGAAATAACAGCATATTATGTGCTGTTGTGTTTCTGTCAGTGAGTGAGGGATGCCAGAGCCCATTATCCCATCCCTTCCTTATCCTTAAACCTTCTATGATCGACAACGCACTTGCACCGCCTATGCCGTTGCTTGTATCATGGCGACAGTGACCACATATCATCAAGTGGACCGCGGAGTCTGCTTGTCGACCACTCACATGTAATACATACTACTGGACATGCTGCTCTGAAATCATTTTTATGCCTATTTGAAAAACAAAAACGCCATTTTGGCGCTATAAGCTATAGAACGAGTGTCCATGGAACTGAAATTAGTGATGTCCGCATGACACTACTATACATATCTATGGAACAAAAATACGCAAACGTCAAAATTAGTTCTCGGGGCAATCTTCGAAAATTGCGTTACGTAATACTTGAACGCCTCCTTCTTCTAAGTACTACAACTGTGGATTTTGCGTGACAAATACCAAAGCGGGACCAAATTCAACTATTCATTTTAAACTCCAATATGTTGACGTAAAGTCACATTTTCTTTAAATTACATACGTTTGATTGGTTTTAAAGTTAAAGTTCATGCTCAACGCAATATATATGTCACTTTTAAATGTTCCATAAAGTTCGTAGTGTTTTGTATGGCGTGCGAAATCCACAGTTGTAGTACATTGATGATTCAAATTTTAAAAGACGGATGACAGAGTTGATGCTTTACGCATATGTCACTTTTAAATGTTCCATAAAGTTCGCAGTGTTTCGTGTGTCGTGCGAAATCCACAGTTGTAGTACATTGATGGGCCCCCTTGTTCAAATAAAAATTATAAAAATGTTGTCGAAATGACAGGAAGTTGAATGAGGGCGGCGCAAGCGACTTGGGAAGCGCGGCGGCCGTCATAAGGGCGTCCGTTATGAGCGCGAGACAGAAGTTCGCGTGCGAACAGTGCGACAAACGGTTCCAATGGCGGGGGAATCTTTTGCGACACGTGTACAGCCACGCGGCGAGGTTAGTCTTTTCATGTGTAGTGAATACGTCTTTAAATTTGCATCCATAAAGGGGGAGAGGTATTGATAAAAGTGATAATAATCAATATATCTTCACACATTCCACACAGCACCATCTAGTTCGACACAAAGCACGGGCGACGGTAGCCACCTACAATCGTAAGTTGATCGTCAGCCTCTCTGTAGACCTTAACATAAAAAAAAGGAAAAAGAAAATACCAAAAAAATATTTGATACATTAGCTATGGTGTAATTAACTTTCGGATGTAGACTATAGATATCTAACTACAGCATCAAAATGCATCCCCCGATTTTGTTATCATCGCTTTTCTAAATTGCCTCCCACTATGGAAGCAAATTCACTTAAAAAATTTGGGTGATACTTATCATTACTAAATGATGATATATCAAAATAATCTTTTGGAGTCTCACAGCTTTACTCTCACATCTTTACTTGATAAGCAAACAGGGTATCCTAGTGAAATGCGGGATTTATGTCGATCCCCTGAGTGGATTCTGATGAACCGAGGAGTTCACCAGGGGGGGATCATGGTGGACTCACTCAAAAATTTAAATACTTTTACCTCCAATATGCGCCGGGGCCCTTCATATAATTTTGATATAACTACAGGGCAAACGGTGAGTTAGTGTGCGCTCCATGCAATCGTACGTTCTCCTCAATAGCGACTTACAAGCAGCACATGGAGATTAGCAAGAAACACGTATCAGAGAATGACTTTAAGTGAGTACTGAAATTCAACTTCAACTTCAACTAGGTAATGTTTGGACAGTTAAGCTCATCGAAGTACTACAAGTATGGAATTCGCGTGACAAATGCCAAAGCGGCACATGTCAAGTACGCCTGAAACGGAATCATGGCGGTGTCAATGGTGAAAGGTAGTGACGACCAACTTATACTATTCATTTTAAACTCCAACGTTAAAACGAGTTTCTACTGTAAATAGCAAATATATATACTATGACACATTATAAATTCTGTAGCTGATAGGTAAAGAATCGTGAGTAAAAAAAAAAACGCCTAAAACGCGTAATCATGGCGGAGTCATTGGTAAAAGGTAGTAACGACCAACTTCTACTATTCATTTTAAACTACAATGTGTTGAAGTAAAGTCACATTGTCTTTAAATGACAGACGTTTAGTTGGTTTTAAATGACAGATGACAGAGTTGAAGCTCTACGCATATATGTCAGTTTTAAATGTTCCATTAAGCTCGTATTGTTTTGTATGGCGAGCGAAATCCATAGATGTAGTACATTGATTGTTGTATTAATAAACCGCAACGTCACAGGCGCTTTTAGTACCTGTGGCGTTGCTTGTGTCTATCCTTATCCTATGCGGATATCCTTATCCGTATCCGTATCCGCGGACTAACGAGGGAGTAGAAAGATCCGTGTCCGTTACTTTTTGGCGGATCTTTTACATTAATTACAAATAATAATAAATTAATATTTTCAATTCATATATGAAATCTATACTTATTATTTTTACTAATACATAAAGCTGAAGAGTTTGTTTGTTTGTTTGTTTGGTTGAACGCGTTAATCTCAGGAACTACTGGATCGAATTGAAAAATTCTTTTTATGTTGGATAGTCCATTTATCGAGGAAAGCTTTTGGCTATATAACATAGTATAATTTCGATTTGCGTCAACTAGCGCCATCTGTCAGTGAAAAGTGACATTGAATATAATACTGGCAGACTGCAGTGACAAAAGTCATCCCATCAGAGGGCGCAAATTTGTTTTTGCTATATCTCATAGTATAATAATTACTCGTACATTTTCTTTCTCAACGCGGACGAAGTCGCGGGCACCAGCTCGTAATGTAATAAATGATAAGTGTCCGACATTTTCAGGTTTATGTGTAATGAGTGCGGAAAAAAATTCGCAAACAAAACTCGACTCAAAGACCATATAGATTGGGAGCATCTTAAAAATTATGTTCACGCTTGCAGCGTATGCCAAAAGGTATAACATTTTTTTTTTATAAATACCCGACGCTCGACGCAAAAACGGAGTGTCATAAGTTTGACACGTGTGTGTCTCTGTTTTTTTTTTTTAGATATTCAAGAGTCACACGTCGCTGTACCTTCACAAGCAAGTGGTCCACAAGAAAGATGGCGCTGAACATTTGTGCGATCACTGTGGCAAATCTTTTCCGGTGAGAAACTTTTACTATGCCTCGGTTTATGCTTCAACTAGCGAGTGTGCATTTTTTTTTTCAGCCTAACCTTCCTCGTTTAACGCTCTTTCCAATAGTGAAAACCGCATTAAAATCCGTTGCGTAGTCTAAAAGATCTAAGCGTACATACATACATACATACAGAGAGACGAAAGGCGGGAGTCTATTTTATCAGTTGAAATCATCAATGTACTACAACTATGGATTTCACACGCCATACAAAACACTAAGAACTTTATGGAACATTTAAAAGTGACATATATATGCGTTGAGCATGAACTTTAACTTTAAAACCAATCAAACGTATGTAATTTAAAGAAAATGTGACTTTACTTCAACACATTGGAGTTTAAAATGAATAGTTGAATTTGGTCGTTACTATCTTCGAAGGCGAGACTCCGCCATGATTCCGTTTTAGGCGTACTTGACATGTCCCGCTTTGGCATTTGTCACGCAAAATCCACAGTTGTAGTACTTAGATGAAGCGGGCGTTCAAGTATTACGTAACGCAATTTTAGAAGACTGTCCCGAGAACTAATTTTGACGTTTGCGTATTTTTATTCCATAGATATGTATAGTAGTGTCATGCGGACATCACTAATTTTAGTTCCATGGACACTCGTTCTATAGCTTATAGCGCTAAAATGGCGTTTTTGTTTTTCAAATAGGCACAAAAATTATTTCACAGCAGCATGTCCAGTAGTATATATTACACGTCAGTGGTCGACAAGCAGATACCGCGGTCCAACTTGATGGTATGTTGTCACTGTCGTCACGATACAAGCAACGCCACAAGTGGCGCAAGTTGCATTGTCGACCATAAAAGTTTTAAGGTTTAATACTTTTTATAGTATACCATTATAGTAAACACATAAACAACAAAAACATGAAAACGCTTAGCACCTACAAGACTTACCACTATAAAAAAGTGGGTGGAATTTACAGAGAACAAATAAATAAATAAATATCTTCAAACATTCCACACAGCACCATCTAGTTCCACATTAAGCAACCAATGCTTGTATTATGGACACCAGACAGTTGATATAATATATAGATTACTTTTTTTTTTGTAAATATATACATATTATAAATAGAAAACATCCATGACTCAGGTACAAAGGTAAAATGTTAACACATAAACATTCGCCCCTAGCGGGATTCGAACCCGCGACCGTTTGGTTAACAGCTAGGGTTACTAGCCACTAGACCAAACATGTCGTCAACAAAACAAAAACAAACGAAACATTGATATACACAATTGTATGTACATAGATGTTTCTATTTTAGAATCACGCGAAGTTGCGTAGTCACATAACGGCTCTGCACACGACTCAGTCCCCTTACAAGTGCACAATATGTCCGGCAAGGTTCAGCTGGCACTCGTGTCTATCGAGACACGTCAGACGAGTGCACAGAAGAAAAAGCAATCAGTG
The DNA here is from genome assembly GCA_944738685.1 of Synanthedon myopaeformis. NCBI lineage: Eukaryota > Metazoa > Arthropoda > Insecta > Lepidoptera > Sesiidae > Synanthedon > Synanthedon myopaeformis. The sequence goes on from OX122943.1 coordinate 2,525,435, forward strand.
AATGTAGTGAGGTGTTTTTTTTTTTTATTCACAGCACAATATGAAACATGTGAACAGTTCGGTTTGTTGGGAGTAGAATAGTGCAAGTGCGACGGAAAAGTGTCATGATTTTATGGAACGCGCGCTATTTCATTTGACCAATGAAATGAGCGCACTCTTGCATAAGTGAAATGTTGCAAAAATCGATAAAGTTGCGAGAAAAAAATCGGGAGTTTTATTCGAAATATAATAAAAATATTTTTATGTTTTAACAGCAATAATTTGTGAGGAATTTTTTAATAGTCAAAACGATAGAAACATTGTAACATAGAGAGGCCATAACAAAGACTCATTACAAAAGTGAGATGTCAGATGTTACACATTATATTTATTTATTTATATATAATATTTAACAATTTTTAAGTTTAATATATATAAAATAACATGTAAAATGATAACACTAAAAACCACTGAGGTTCAATCTAGTGTTATCATTTGTAATTATTAAATTTCTTATAACAAGCTTATAAGCCTCCTATAATCCTTTTTATGAATGAGAGCGTTAATGTGTCCAGTCTGAGTACTTGACATTGACATTGACATTTACGATCGCTCTCGCCTCAGTACCAAGGAAATACCCTGTACCAAGACATCTTACGACTGATAACCGACAATTTAGCGATCAATGAAATTCATTGATTATGTATTGTAATCTCTGAGTATAAGCACTTTGGAGTATTATCATTAGGTTAACGTAACTGCGTATACTCTATAGAATCATCGTTTAAATTTATTACTCTTATTACACTCCACACACCCTGTATATAGCGTGTTTGGACTCAATAGAAAGAATAGAAGTTTATGATTTATAATTTATAAACTTGTTATTCTAAATTCCAGGTAGAATCTGAACCAATCGGGGGATATCCTTAATGTTTCAAATCCGACTTCACGCGGATGTAATTTTTTTTTTGTGAAAATTATATACACAAATCTTGGTCATTGATCGCTATATACATTATTAAAAAACTAGTTGAGTAATTAAGGGGGAGTTAGTGGACATACAGACAAGACTGTTAAGACAATTCTGTAGTTGAGAGGTAAAGGTATGTAATCTTAATCATCGATGTACTACAACTATGGAATTCGCACGCCAAAAAGGAACTCTATGGAACATTTTAAAAGTGACATTATTATGCTTAGAGCATTAAATCTGTCATCTGTCATTTATCAAACCAACCGAAAGTCTGTCGTTTAAAGAAAATGTGACTTTACGTCAACACATTGTAGTTTAAAATGAATAGTAGAAGTTGGTCGTTACTACCTTTTACCAATGACTCCGCCATGATTACGCGTTTTAGGCTTTTTTTTTTCCACTCACGATTCTTTACCTATCAGCTACAGAATTTATAATGTGTCATAGAATATATTTTCTATATACAGTAGAAACTCGATTATCCGCTGCCTTATTATCTAACAGCAGACGACTTGCGACAGGCGAAAACTGTCTATCAGTTTATGCAATATCACACTAAATAAATCGTGTTTTCGGTATCACATAACTCGTAACAAAGGTGTGGTTTGCGATAAGGCCTCTTGCGGACAATAACTAAAATTAAAGTGCATCATTTTTGTATGGCAGCACACGCGATCGCAAGTCGTCTGCTGTCGTCTAACGTTAGATAATAAGGCAGCCGGTTATAGCGATTATCGGGACTACCAACCGCGACTAATTATGTATATTAAATACCTAAAAGTCGAATTTATGCAATCATGAACGCTTCGGAACTGGCATTACCTTAATTATTTCTTAATAAACATTCATTTTCGTTGATATGTATTTGTTGTTTTTAATAAACACATAACATATCCAAAAAAAAAAAACAGCTTTTTTTCTTCATACATTCGATTATCCGAATGCCTAAAGGTAAAGAGTTTCTACTGTATTATAATTATTATCTTGATCTCAATGTAATAAAGCTTTAGTTAGTACAATATTTTTTTTGAGTAAATAATTGTTTAATTTCTTTAGTATTTAGTATCATAGTTCATGTACAATTTAGAATTAATAACTTATGTGCATTAAAAAGTTCTGAATTTATTTTTTTAGAAAGTACAAGCTGAATTTGTAAAAAAAAATGTGTCAGATTTTTTTTGGCTTAAGTGTTTTATGAAGAACTGGTGGTAATCTTACTAATATTATAAGGCGAAAGTTTGTGAGGATGGATGTATGTTTGTGTTACTCTTTCAAAGCAAAAACGGCTCAATTCGGACGAAATTTGGCAGATATAGTTTACGAGCTTGTGCCCGCGACTTCGTCCGCGTTGAAAAAGAAAATATATGAGTAATAATTATTATACGATGAGATATAGCAAAAACAAATTTTAAAAAATCTGTTGCTATTTGCGCCACCTGGTGGGATGAAAATAAGACTTTTTATCATTGACTCACTGCAGTCTGCCGGTATTATATTTAATGTCACTATTCACTGACAGATGGCGCTAGTTGACACTTATCGAAATTATAGATAAATATAAGCGTGATGTTATATAGTCAAAAGTCTATATATCAGTATCAAATAAATGCAGATTTTTTGAACTGAAAAACTCCTTTAGGCGCGTTGAGCACTTTTAGTACACACAGTGTATGCAAAATTTCATGATGATCGGTTAAGTAGCTAAGATGTGAAAGCGCAACAAACTCACTTATACATTTATAGTATTAGTTAAAATGTCGTGATTGGATTGTGTGTTAAGATAAAAAAAAAAACAGTATTTGTGGATTTTCGTAATTGATATATTTAATATAAATTATTTTAAATATTTTACCCTTGTTTTATTTAACTACAAGAAATGTACCAATCCCTTTACAAAAAACAAGTGTTTAAAAAACTTATAATGTGCTACTAGTAAGTAGCTTTTTGATGAGCCCAATAGTCAAGTGTTCAGGGTACTTGCCTTGACGATCTGTTTCAGGGGTCCCAGATTCGATTCATGGCAGGGTTAACTTTGAAAATTTACTTTTCAAAGTTGGCTCCGGTCTGGATTTGGAAAGTAGAGGCAGGGCACACTGCGTTTCGCAGCCCGTCTGGCGACAGTAACCACCGCGAAATAACAGCATATGTGCTGTTGTGTTTCGGTGAGTGAGTGAGGGATGCCAGTGCTGTTAAAGTGTAGGACGCAAAATGTCTGTAACCAGGCCACACAAAAATCTGATGACTAACATCTGTCACTTGTCTATTCAATATTCTTTAATTCTTTTGTATAGCTCATGTGTATTTCTCTCTGTTCCAAATATTAAATCCGTCTTTATTAATCACATTAACAAGTTGTTTCATTTTATCAAGACCCTATCCCTTCCTTAATCCTACTGTCAGCAGCGAACTTGCAGCACCTGTGGCGTTGCTTATGTTATAGGCGACGGTAGCCACCTACCATCAAGTGAACCGTCAGCTTGTCTTAGCATTAAAAAGATTGACTATTATTTTATTGACTAAGAGCAAACGAAAATATTAAAATTCACATATATAAATAAAATAAAACATTTCCTAATTTTCAATTTATTTATTTATTACATATTCTACATAGAATATTAAAATCTTGACCTTTATATATACTAGACTCGCAGAGATTTTGCATTAAATTACGGTAATTCTCCGTAATTCATTTAGCGAGCGTAGAACGCGTAAGCGCCTTATTTTCCACGGCGCTTTTGACATTTCGATCGCGAACTTCAGCGTATTTACGCCTAAAACGGAATCATGGCGGAGTCTTGCTTTCGCGGGTCAATGGTAAAAGGTAGTAACGACCAAGTTCTATTATTCATTTTAAACTCCAATGTGTTGACGTAAAGTCACATTGTCTTTAAATGGCAGACGTTTGGTTGGTTTTTAAATGACACATGACAGAGTTCATGCTCTAAGCATAGTCGCATGTCACTTTTAAATGTTCCATAAAGTTCGTAGTAGCACATGGAATTGGTATTATTTACTTTACATCAAATAAGGTAATTTTGATTTTTTTATATGTTGGTACTGATGAAATGGTAATGACATATCCAAATTTTCCACCTCAAAAGCCTTACGGATCATTGTTAAATTCATTAAAATTTAGTTTTTTTTTTTTTTTCAGTTTTTGTCGATTTTTACTACCAAGGATCTGTGCTATGGCAAAAGTCACTATGCACACTTTTTAATTAGATTAAATTTTCAATTGAATGAAGATAATTTAGTCTACGTAGGTCAAATAGGTTCGCAAAATTTAAAAAAAAAATGGATGCTTTACAGTTGTTTTTAGTTTTCGACAATTTTGACCACTAAGATGACTTTTTCGCTTTGATCGACGATAACTCAGTAACAAATCATCGTACAGAGCTCATGAGGAGGTCAAGTTGTAGGGAATGAAATTATCTAAAAGAGCTTTATAGTGCTATTACAAAATAATATTAAGGCTTTTACACCGATTTCAAGACGAACAATAATTTTGACAAATTATTTCACGTTGGTTTTCTGACGATTACTCATAAACCGCTAACGAGAAAAATATTTGAAACTCGGATTCAAAAACTAGAGTTCATACTGTCTATTTTATTCTGAATTAATAAATATTTTGAATATATTTTTACATTTAGAAGTTGTTGAATAAATAAAATAAATATTTCATTGGAAGAAATTGAAGTTTTTTTTTTTTGCATGTTTATTGCCTATTGTTTCCTTGCAACTTGGAGAAAAGTGGTGCACAAGTCTCGAACAAAAACCTCATTGGTTTTAAAGGTCAACTTGGAAATGGTCTGATGGTCTTCAAACGCCTCAACAGATCTTCATAAATTATAGCTAAGAACCATCTCAAGCTACGGTTCCATAGACAGACACACGTCAAACTTATAACGCTCCGTTTTTGCGTCGGGCGTTGCAAACAACACTCACCAAAACAGAAAATTACAGAACCCATAATGGTTAAAGCAAGAGCAAGAATGTCTGAAGCTAGAAAGAGAAGCAGGTCTAAAGTTACAGATGTTGAAACGCCCGTTGATTTGCAGGTTTCTGGTAAATATTATCTTTGTTTCTCTTTTTAACCCCGACGCATAAACGTGGTGTTACAAGTTTGACCTGTGTCTGTTTGTGGAATCGTAGCTTCCAAACGAATGGAGATTTTGATCCGGTTTTTTTTTTGTTTGAAAGATAAAGTGTACGAGATTGTTCTTAGCTATAATTTATGAAGATCTGTTTTAAGGCGTTTGAAGACCATCAGCCCATTTCCTATAGTTGACGAAGTTATTTCACTAACTTCTACACGTTCGATTGATGTGAAATTTGGTATACTGTTACTGCGGTGGTATTTCCATGACATGGTAACCTTGATCTGATGCTGCCGCATCTAATAGTCTTCGGGGCACACAACTCCTCAGTGACTTAGAGCAGATATAGCGTGTTTGGTCTCAATAGAAAGTCTGGGGTTAGTTTATAATTTTCAATTATAATTTGTTCTCTATTGAAGCTTTGTTAAAAAAGCTCATAATGTTTGTTTGTTTGAAATTGTCGCTAATTTTTTTGTGTTTCACACTATTTCTTTTCAATGGCGTAACGGGCTTTGTAGGTACGATAATTATATCGGCAACATTTTCAGGACTTAGTACAGTTTGAATAGTATTCTTTTGAAGTATTTTTTCGCATTTTTTAATATGTTTTTTATTGGTACGCTTATTAATTTTTTTTATATACTCAATGCCTCGTTTTTCTTTAACTTTTCTCAGAGCTTTTTCGGTTATTTTACCATCTGTCACTCTATTGGCGTCAGTAATCTTTTTAACTGATTCTCTTCGAGAATTATTCTTTTTACGATCCATTTTATTGTTGATAATTTTTATTTTTATATTTTTATTACTCTGTTTACTTTTGAGTTTAACCTTTTGATTTATTGTTACGCCATCTATATTGATCAAATTTTGTATTTCAACATCACCTATGACATTTCTAGTTTTTCTAATATCACTTTTACGACGTACATTTCTTTGTTTAGATAATTTCTTATCGCGTTTAGATTTTTTCAGTTTCTCACTGCCCCCTTTAACGCTTGCGGTATCGCGATTTCTATTTTTGGATTTATTTTTATTTGTATTTTCTATTTTTAATTTATCTATCGAATTAGAATTAACATTTTGATTTTCTTTTTTTGCATTTAATTTATTTTCCGAGTCTAATTTAACTTTTTCTTTTTTATCTTCACTTACTTTATCAATTTTTTTAACTTTTCTACTAGGTCCATCATTATTAACTAGTTTACGTTTACGGATTTCTTTACGAATTGTCGCGTCGACCGCGTAATCTATTACCGTGCTTAGCGCTAAAGTGCTTTTTTCCGAATTTCCTTGCCCATAGTTGGAATTGTACTCATCTTGTCTATTGACTTCATTCAAATAGTGATTCTTAAAACTCTCAATGTCAATGTTCACATTATCCTTTTCCAGTGTTTCTTTATCCAACGTGCTGAACTTGAATGAACACTGTTCGCTTTTATTTGGACTTTTTCCTTTGAATTGCTTCAAAACGCATGTATTTTCTGGACTCACTTTGGTTACGTGTATGTTGACGACTTTGTCGTCTTTTGATATTTCCATAGAGTCGTTCTGTAAATCTATTGTTTTCGTTTTCTTTGGGGTTTCGAAAATGGGTAGACTATCATCATCGCTTTCATTGTTCGCTACGAATTCAGATGGCAACTGAAATGTACTGTTTGACGAATCATCGCAAACATTCAAATTATTGTTTACAGCGCTTGTTTTTTCTTTTTCATCTTCTTTCTCTTTGGTTTCTGATTCGTTTATTGAATATTTATGTTTCTTGGGTGTGGAGGTTGATCGGAAATGTATTTCCAAGTTTTCTTTATCATCTGTTTCTTCTATCTCTTTCTTTACTTCAATTTTAAATTCATTCTCCACCTGTGAATAATATTAAGTATTAACATATTTGCAGCCCGTCTGGCGGCTGTAACCACCCAATTAAAAAAGATCACTTTGTAATAACAGAATGTGTGCTGTTGTTTTTTAGTGTACGAATAAAGAACGCAAGGCCATTTTAAAGAATATCACCAATTTTTTATTTTTACCTTACAAATAGACTCATTTTGTTATCATCACTTTTCTTAATTTCCTCTCACCATGTAAAAGACAAAAGACGTATTCTAGTCAAAATATTTAAAATTCAAGTAACACTAAACTAACCTTAACAATATTAGATTGACAAGTAACCAATTCCTTTTCATAAGAGATTTCTTTGTTTATTTTATTCTCGTTGAGAACACCACCATTTAGATCTTGTAGTATTCGCCTGAAATTAACATTTTTTTTTTATTTCAGTTTTCCCTTATGTATCGGGTTCGATTTCCGGCTAGGTCAACCGACAGGGTCCACTTTGGAAATTAACTTTTCACAGATTTGCATTTGTGCGTTTCGCACGCATTTGGGCAGCTAGTCTGGCGGCAGTAACCACCCCTTTTATAAAGACCACCGTGAAATATCTTACATATTATGTGCAGTTGTGTTTCGCGGTGTGTGAGTAAGTTATGCCAGAACCTATTACCTTATCCCTTACCCTTCTATGGTCGGCAGCGCACTTGCTGCAGCACCTGTGGCGTTTTGCTTGTGTCATAGGCGACGGTCACCACTTACCATCAGGTAGACAATTGGCACGCCAAATTATGATATACTTAAAGCGGAATTTTCAACCACAAAGTACCAGGCAAACATGAAATAAACAAAGTATGACCAATGAAGACACTGTTCATACTTTGTGTACTTGTCTGTCGACATTATCATAAGAAAGTGCACTGTGATTCGGCAATCACAGCTCGTCTGGCGGCGGTAACCAACCCATCGAAGTGACCGTATACCAAATTTCACATCAATCGAACGTGTAGAAGTTAGTGAAATAACTTCGTCAACTATAGGAAATGGGCTGATGGTCTTCAAACGCCTTAAAACAGATCTTCATAAATTATAGCTAAGAACAATCTCGTACACTTTATCTTTCAAACAAAAAAAAAAGCCGGATCAAAATCTCCATCCGTTTGGAAGCTACGATTACACACAGACTGACTCAGGTCAAACTTGTAACACCACGTTTTTGCGTCGGGGTTAAAAAGAGAAACAAAGATATTAATATTTACCAGAAACCTGCAAATCAATGGGCGTTTCAACATCTGTAAGTTTCAAGCTGACATTTCGATCATGTCAGCTTTAAAAAAAAAAAAAAAAACACATGTCAAACTTATTACACCTTGTTTTTGCATCGGACGTTAAAAAAATAAGCACGTTTTATAAAACAACTTACTTAATAATATTTTTCTTTTCGCTCATCGGTCTCGGCCTTTTGAGTTTCAGCCTCAACGACTCCAATATCCCCTTGTCTATGGTCGAGTAGGCTGTCGCCATTTTCTCGCAGGCTTCTTGGAAATACTTTATGGGCGATTTGAGACTGTACGCCTCTATCGAATTCTGCAAGAGTTTTAGCGGCGACATATTCGCATTGTCCATGATCGTCCTCAGCAAACTTGCCACTTCTATGCTGTCTATGGTCGAATAGAACTGTTTCTTTGGAGATTTCTTCGTTACTTTCGTGTCTTTGCACGCATTTTCGTCGCCTCTCAAGCGTTTCAAAGTTTCTATGGGCGATTTCAAATTCAACTCTAGACGGCTCTCCTCTAAGCTCTGTAGAGGCTCTGTAAAAAAAAAAAAAAAAAAAACATGTCAGTTGTAACTGTATGAGAGCCTGGTGCCCGTGGTAGGTATATAAAAAAAATACCCGTGTTACATAGATCACCAGGTCCCACTCCGCAGATTCCACAAAGAATAACAACATCCACAAATAGCAAAAAAAATAAACAAATACAATTTTTATGACTAAATATATACAAACTATAAATATCAAATACTGGAAGACATTTTAAAAGAGTGTCTAAGGTTAACTTCGTCAATAGTTTGTTAACATATGTTAACAGATGGCGTAGTTTTCACAAAAACATTACGTCACATTACATTACAATAACAGGTCGCGAGTTCAATGGGTTCTTTTCCCATTTCAAAAATGCCCAACGCGCCTAAAGAAGTTTTCATTAAAAAAAAAAAAAAAAAAAGAAAAACCCATCAGTCGTAGATATCATAAAGGAACTGTCATATCAGAGCGGTGTGTCAAACAGGGACGGCATATGTTACCTTAATATTCACTCGTGTCTCGGTGTCGCAGCAGTATCAACTCTCAGTCAGAACGCTTAAGGTTGATAATCAAACGTACGTGAATTAAGAAAAACTATTCCGCTATGTTGCTTCGTCGGGGGCATTTGACTACTGGGAAGCATTAAAATAACACTTTTCTATCGACAATTATGATATTATACTTATCAAATATTGACAATTGTGTTGTAAAAAGTGAATACTATACTCGTATGATGATAATACTGTTGTTTTATTATATTTGCACGTGAAACTATTGACTATGGAGCAGTAGAGGGTGAGGAGGACCGACTCTATGTCTATAAAAAGTGGTCCCAGAATACAAGTAAACTGAGATGACACTAGTGTAGCATTGTCGAGTAAATTAGACAAAGATAGATAGATAGAAGATATGCTACACTGACGCCATTGTGTTGCCACTTTTAGAACCCTTATTTGATTGTTGGAGAGGACCATTTTTTCAGTTTGATTGTGATATGAGTCGATACTCCTTACTTCTACCCTCCATACTATTGACGATGTTAAGCTTATAATTAACCAACAACAAGTGCGTACCAATTCGGGTAGATGGCGCTTGTTTCATACAATCAAACCACACTGAGGGTGTCGCTTCAAAAATTCTTTATTTAAAAATATACATACTACATCCACCAAAAGTAAACATTAGCCAAAGTGTGGAAAAATGTTTAGTTTAAAAATAAAAAAAAACTGTCAATCACAGGACTGCACGTCAGATGTGAAAACTACGCCATCTGTTAACAAACTGTTGACGAAGTTGAGCTTAGACACTCTTTTAAAATGTCTTCTAGTATTTGGATATTTATAGTTTGTATATATTTAGTCATAAAAATTGTATTTGTTTATTTATTTTATATTTGTTGCTGTTTGTGAGTGTTATTGTTTGTGTCTTACATCTGTATATTCTTTGATTTTGTGATTGTGTGGAGCTAATAAATGCATTATTATTATTATGCACCAACAAGTGCGTACCGATTCCGATAGATGGCGCTTATTATATACAGTCAAACGTCACTGAGGGTGTCTCGTTCGCAGAGTCTGACGACCGAATTCACTTATTTCGACAGACAGACGGGCTGACGGTCCACTTGATGGTAGGTGGCTACCGTCGCCTGTAACACATGCAACGCCACAGGTGCTGCCTATTAAGGATAAGGATAAGGATAAGGGATGAGGCAATTGGTTATGTACCTTTTTTCTTATTGCACGGCTCCGCTTCGGTTCGTGAACTCGATGGTCTGAAAGTTTAAACAAACTATATTAAAAATAATACGTACAATATCTGTGTATCTATTTCTTTTTAATTATATATGTAAAGAAGAAAATATGTACTTAATTTTCTTCAATTTATATTAAAACTTTCTTTTTATTATTAATGTATTCAAAACTATTTGGTTAAGCTACGATTGATTATAAAATATAAACTTGACATGTACTCATAAGTCAATATATAAAAATTAATATGAAATATCTTTTTTTGAAAATATAAAGCTGAATTGTAAATATAGGTGATTAGGAATCGACATTGTAAATAAAAACATTTAATGTCGTTTCTTTGCTTACAGAGAAACACAATTCTGTTTTAATTGACTGTGTCATCCTAACCACTAGAAAAATATATCATTATATATATATATGTGTGTGTGTGTGTGTGTGTGTTTATATAACAGTTTAAATTTGGACTCACACATTACTCCTCAGTTTGGTGCGTCTCAGGGACATCCTGGTGGGCATTCTTGGCCCGTGCTGTTCAGTTTCCCTTCGAGATTCCTCGAGTATCACTGAAGAGATTAAGCAAATTTACTCCAACTTAGAGATCAAGATCACGAATGCACTCATAATTTAATATACAGAAACGTAGTTTTTTTTTTTTTTTGATGATATATTTATTTTTAACAAGCATAATCAATTTTACTATTAGAAATGGGTGAGATTAAAAAATATTTTCTAGGGCACAGTTATAGAAGAGCGCACCGCAGCGAAATTAATTTATAACTTGTAAATATATAACAATTTTTATAAAAGTTTAAACTTCTGTAAAGTTATCGTGTGTACATATAAGAACAAATTTAACGATCTCGACATCACACACACACACACACACACACACACACACACACACACACACACACACACACACACACACACTTGGCTATTAAATAAATAAATAAATAAAATAAACATTATCGACACGAACGCTGTCAATCACTAAACATGGTCCCATAAGCTCTATAAGTGTGAGGGAGCGCGCCTGTACTGTACTCCGCTCTACTCACACGTTCTATTGCCGCGTCTGCAGCGAGTTTTTGTCGCTACTATAGGCCCCCTGTTATATTATTTATGGATGCGAAATACAGAAGACCGTGCGTGATGGCGCGAGCCTTGGGAGATTCCTACATCGGGCAGTGATGAGACACAGCCTTGATGATTGATGTCGATGACGATGATTAAACTCACCATCCCGTATTCTCTTCTGAATTGTTTCCAGATCCTCGGAGACGGCCGGTCGACAGACTAAGCATACGTGAGGTCTGTCACCGCATCCGGCGTGTATCCCTGTACTACCGCACAGCAAGCACATCTCTATATCCCAATCCCTGTTGAGAGACAAATTCCGGGGATGGGAGACAAGTTGCCGGAGTGCGTACAGAAAATAATATGTATATTGTTCATTCATAAATAAATAAATAAATATCTTCACACATTCCACACAGCACCATCTAGTTCCACAGTAAGCAACTAATGCTTGTATTATGGATACCAGAAAGTTGATATAATACATAGATTACTTTTTTTTTTTTTTTTGTAAATATATACATATTATAAATAGAAAACATCCATGACTCGGGTACAAAGGTAAAATGTTAACACATAAACATTTGCCCCCTAGCGGGATTCGAACCCGCGACTGTTTAGTTAACAGCTAGGGTTACTAGCCACTAGACCAAATGTGTCGTCAAAATTAAAATTCAGACTGACAGATTTATTATTTTACATATTTTCTGACTTACCCGATCTCAGCATCGTAGTCCCTTCCCATGGGACATTTGCATTCTGTTGCCCCGCATGTTATGAGTCTCTCGTACAAGTCCGAGAACGCATTTTGTTCCAATTCCCAGACCGCATCGCTGAAATATTGTTTTTTTTTTTTTTTTTTTTACATTAATAAATAAAAAACACTTCAATACTATAATATAGTCCTACTAATAAAATTATTATTAATGCGAAAGTTTGCGAAGATGATTCGTACTGATTTGAATGAAATTTACTTGGACTAAGATTATAATATATATATATGTGGGAAGTTAATAAAGCAAACTTTGGAATAACTTTTATCTTTAATTATAACAACACACTTCTATTTCATCTTCACTTGACAGACCCCGCAATGTTGCCATTTATTAAAAGTACTAATATTCTATCAGTGTTGACATATTAAAAAAACAACCTTAAATACTACATATCCCACACGGCCATCCTGTTCATTCATCTGACTCAGATGAATTGTCTGTGCGGATCCAGGGCTTCATTAGATCGGCTGAGCTGGTCGAATGAATTGGTCCTTCACCATGACCGACTTTCTCCAATGTGTATCTATCATTGCGTTTCTTCTGAACAATCTTGTAAGGTCCAAGGTATTTAGGGTAAAGCTTACTTCCTTGTGAAAATTGGGTCCTTTTGATGGCAACCAAATCCCCTACATCATACGAATTCGCTGATATTCTCTTTTTATTATAGTATTTGACATTCTCTTCCTGTATTTTTTGTATAGAGTATTTTGCTTTCGTCCTAAGTGCAGCTCTCTCATCGACATAGTTCTCTATGGTTTCTCCCTCGATAAGCTTCAAAATCTCGTCTTCTCCGTGTCTCAATTTTACACCAATGAGTAACTCGAAGGGTGTCATACCAATACTTCGTTGATAAGTGCCATTTAAACATCTTTGTACGGCAGCAACTTTGCGATACCAATTGGATGGGTTATCAATGGTGAGTTTGCTCAAAACATCAATAATTATCTGATGGATTCTTTCCACCTGACCATTTCCTCTAGGCTGACCAGTGGTTATGGTGTAGTGAATGATATGTTCTTCTTCACAATACTTGCGAAACTCGTTGGAGGTGAATGCGGCGTTCCTATCTGTAATTATTCTTTGTGGTGAACCAAATGTTTGTTGCTGTAACAATAGTTTATTTAAAGTCTCTTCAGTAGTCAGAGTCTTAACTGGATAGATCCACGTGAACTTAGTGAAACCATCAACTACGGTCAGTATGTATTTGTAATTCTTATTTGTGGAAGTTAATGGACCAAGGTGATCAATGTGGTATGTCGATAACGGAACATCACCTTTATCTAATGGATGTAAGTATCCCTCTTTCCTTCCTCTTTTATGCGATATGAGAATACACTCAACACAATTATCTATTATCTTCTTAATTTTCATTTTCAGATTTTCAATGTAGTATTCCCTGTTAATTAATTCTTCGGTTTTTGTAATGCTAAAATGTCCCTTTTCATGGTTCTTTCTTATAATTTCGTTTTCCATCCTTTTGGGTACTACAATCAAACGTTTTCCGTCTTTCTCTTTAGTAAGTATACCATTTTCAATAATGTAGCTTTCATATTTTTCTCTTTCTAGTATCTTTTTTATAAGTCTGATGTGAGGATCTTCATTTTGAGCTTTCTCAATTCGAGCTGTAGTCTCCGTAAATATTAGACAAATGGGGTGTCTACTTAAAGCGTCAGCGTGTTTTAGTCTAATGCCAGGTCGGTGTTCTATCTCATAGTCGTACTCTTCTAATAACAAAGCCCAGCGAGCAACACGAGGAGGTAAGTCCTTTTTCTTCAGTGTCATTGTTAGTGCTGAACAGTCGGTTACGATTTTAAAGTGAATCCCGAGCAAATAAACTCTAAACTTCTTTATAGCTTCTGCTACCGCAAGGATTTCTAAATGATAGCTATGGTAATTTCTCTCGGCTGCTGTAGTCTTTTTGCTCATATAATGAACTGGATGCATCTGATTGTCTTTTGTACTTCTTTGTAGAAGCACTGCTCCATATCCCTCTGTGCTTGCGTCTGTATGTACTTCTGTTTCTAAATCGGGGTTATAAATATGGAGTACAGGCGAACTACATAATTCCATTTTTAATTTCGTAAACGCTCTCTCACATCTTTCGTCAAAATTAAAATTAATATCCTTCTTAAGAAGATCTGTTAGCGGTTTTGCGATTAGGGAGTAATTGCGGATGAACTTTCTGAAATACCCTGTCAAGCCAAGAAATGATTGTAGCGACTTGATATTAGTAGGTAATTTAAATTTAAAAACAGCATTAATTTTCTCTTTAGATGGACATATTTTATTATCGCGGATGGTATAGCCTAAATAATTAATCTCTCTTTTCATAAAATGACATTTCGCCCAATTGAACTCAAGCCCATATTCCTCAGCTCTTGCAAAAACTGTCTTTAGCTTTGACTTGGCTTCATCTTCAGTCTTTGACGGTATAATCAAATCGTCCAAATAGGCTAATACGATTCCATTGGAAATCAAATCTTGGAAGATGTTGTTAATAAATCTTTGAAAAACCGACGGAGATGTACACAGGCCAAAGGGCATCTTTTTGAATTCATATTGGCCTTGTGGTGTTACAAAGGATGTGTATTTTTGGCTGTCTTTATGGACATTGACATGCAAAAATCCATTTTTTAAATCCAAGGTTGTGAATGTCGTAGCTTCCTTTAATTGGTCTATTTGGTCCTCAATCAGTGGTAGTGGGAATCGTTCCTTTATTATCTTTTTGTTTAGCCTTCTGTAATCTATACATAAACGGTATTTTCCATTCTTCTTCTTTGCTAGAACGATAGGACTTGCGAAATCTGACTTACTAGGCTGTATGATTTTCTGTTCTATCCATTCTTCAATTTGTTCGTTCACTATTTTTCTTTCTAGAGGTGCGAGTCGACGTGGATTTTGATTAATCGGCTCCTCATCGGTAAGTATTATCTTCATCACAACATTACTTTCCTTCTTTGCTTCTTTAGTCTTATAGTTTCTTATCATCGTCTTTATTTCTTCTAAATATTTCGTTTCTCCTATCTCGTATGATTCGTGTGCTGTCTTTTCTTGTGTGATCAAAGTAAGGTGTTCTATTCTGTTTACAATCACTTCATTTTGAGCGAATCTTACTTCAAAATCGCTCAATATCGGTCTTCCAAGAATCACGTTTACGGGTATTGCGTCATCTTCGACTACATGGATCTTAACATCGGCAAAGTAAGCACCTATTTGTAGTTTGGCAATAAATGATCCTTTTGTATTTGCTTTTCCTTCGCCTAAGCCCTTCAGGCGTATGATAGCATTCTGGTCGTAGTTGGCTTTCAGTTTTTTGAACTGGGTCTCTCGAATAACATTGGCGTCACTTCCGGTGTCGATTAAAGCTATCATGGCGACATCATTAATCTTGATTCGACAGGAAACTTCGTCTTTTGTGTCTTCTGTATCAATATTCATTAATTTCTTGGGTCGATTTGGACAGTCGGGTCCTTTATGACCGAATTCGTTACATGCAAAACATTTTATGCCCTTAGTGCAGGATGTTGTTTGATGTTCTGTATCGCCGCACTTAAAACATCTCTTAGGAGCAAAAGGTTTCCGTATTCGTGGTAAAGGTGTTGTACTTGGAATGTGGTTAGGTCGTGTCGCCATCTTCGTCTTCAGATTACAATAAATATCTAACTTTCGTCTGAATTCTTTCAAGTCTACAGCACCATATAAGATAGCCTTATTAATTTCGTTGTCACAGATGCCATCTATGACATACTCTATAAGTGCTGCATCCTCAATATTGCCATGTACTGCCAGCTCTTTCATGTGGAGAAAGTATTGTTGGTAACTTTCATTACTTTTCATTTTCCGTGAGGCAAGCTTCTTGTGTAGGACCGCACTGTTCAGTTTGGACCCAAATTCTTCAAGTAAATTACTTTTAAGGTCATCCCAACTCTGAATGCCTCTTAATGACCTCATAAACAATTTGGCAGTTCCTCCTAACAATCTCTTTCCATAAATAAGCTTTTCAATGTTAGACCATTCCATAATGAGAGCAGTATCTTCGAATTCCTGGATCCATGATGATATTGGATAAGTATCATCGCCAGTGAATTCTGTCATGGATTTCTCTAAGTCGCTAAACGAAATTCGGGGTGCAGACATTTTCTTTAATTTTTGTTTATCTTCTTTATCGGACTGGCTTTGGTATTCTTCGCTATTATCTTCTTCCTCTGAATAATACATTATATTTTTCACCTTTTCTTTATTATCTTTCTTAGTAGGCATAAAAATTTCTAATCTTTATTCATCTTAAAATAGTCTTGTTTGCTTCTTAAAATCTTCATAAAAACATCTTCATTTAAAATTGTAGTCAACACTTACGTTCCGTAACCTTTAATTCAGAGGTAACTGTGCCTCTAAGTATTCTGAGCAATATTTGTACAAAGATTATTTCATTGTTCTGTGGTATAGTGCTCATTACAGTTGTTACAATTGTAATGTTCTGTGGTTCTAATAATTGTATTGTTCTGTGGTCTATGCTTCTGTGGTTTGATAACTTTGACCTTTACGTGTTATGTATTCGTTTATAGGTATTTACCGGCTTTGTTTGATGATTTTCTTAATTCTTCATCTTCAATCACTCCAAAATAATACTTCACTAAATTCCAATTGTATCCCGGACGAGCCCCCATAAGTTGTGGGAAGTTAATAAAGCAAACTTTGGAATAACTTTTATCTTTAATTATAACAACACACTTCTATTTCATCTTCACTTGACAGACCCCGCAATGTTGCCATTTATTAAAAGTACTAATATTCTATCAGTGTTGACATATTAAAAAAACAACCTTAAATACTACATATCCCACATATATATATATATATTGAGTAATACACAAAACCAACACAACATTCATATATACATATACACTATATATATGTAGCCCATTACCCCATGCCTTCCTTATCCCTTATCCTTAACCCTTCTATAGTCGGCAGCGCACTTGCAGCACATGTGGCGTTACTTGTGTTATAATAATAGGCGACGGTAACCACTTACCATCACGCAGACAATTGGCCCGCCAAAGCAGAATTTGCACTAACAAAGTACCAGGCATACATGAACACACAAAGTAAGAACCATGAAGGCTCCAGCTGGTCTCGATCTGGAGAGAAGTGTATAGTGGCATGGAACATTGCTTTGCACAGTCATTGGGGCAGCCATTGTGGCGACAGTAACCACCCCCTTACATTAGACCACCGTGAAATAACCACATGTGTGTGCTGTTATGTTTCGGTGAGTGAGTGAGGGATGACAGAACCCATCACCTCATCCCTTCCTTATCCCTTATCCTTAACCCTTCTATAGTGGCAGCGCACTTGCAGTACATGTGGCGTTTCTTGTGTTAATAATAGGCGACGGTAACCACTTACCATCACGCAGACAATTGGCCCGCCAAAGCAGAATTTGCACACACAAAGTACCAGGCATACATGAACACACAAAGTAAGAACAAGAAGGTTGTGCTCAAGATCTGGAGAGAAGTGTATAGTGGCATGGAACATTGCTTTGCGTAGTCATTGGGACAGCCAGTGTGGCGACAGTAACCACCCCCTTACATTAGACCACCGTGAAATAACCCCATGTGTGTGCTGTTGTGTTTCGATGAGTGAGTGAGTGAGGGATGACAGAGCCCATCACCTCATCCCTTCCTTTTATCCCTTATCCTTCCTTCTATAGTCTGCAGCGCACTTGCAGCACATGTGGCGTTGCTTGTGTTCTAATTGGCATGGAACATTGCTTTGCGTAGTCATTGGGACAGCCAGTGTGGCGACAGTAACCACCCCCTTATATTAGACCACCGTGAAATAACCCCATGTGTGTGCTGTTGTGTTTCGATGAGTGAGTGAGTGAGTGAGGGATGACAGAGCCCATCACCTCATCCCTTCCTTTTAAAATCCCTTATCCTTAACCCTTCTATAGTCGGCAGCGCACTTGCAGCACATGTGGCGTTGCTTGTGTTATATAATAGGCGACGGTAACCACTTATGATGGTAGACAATTGGCCCGCCAAAGCAGAATTTGCACTAACAAAGTACCAGGCAAACATGAAGTATGAACAATGAATACAATCTCACCGATCGGGTATATAATATCCTTGGCTGGCGACAGCCTGATGGAAAACATCTTTATCGTTGCATAGTGGACATTTTAAAAAATGCACGCCCGCACTAAGGGCCATTCGCTAAAAAAAAAAAAAAAAACCAAAAGACAATATTAAAAAATCTAACACTTCCATCGCTTTTTATATATAATAATTAATAATAATATACTTTATTTCTTAAGCCTAACTGTTGTATACATAATATTCACATTTTAACAGGAACATAACTTAGACAGTAACATAGGCTTTAAAATATATATACATATATATTGTCCCCTGACCTCCGAGCTAGGATTGCCTGTGTTTTGGAGATCAGTGGTCGTGGCAGCCGATACCAGAGATACACATTTAGTATATGCCAATCTACTACCACTTGAAGCCTAAGTTACATAAGGCTTATTATTATCATTAACTTTTTACACGTTTTCATCACAATGGCAAATATGAGGTTGTTGTATATGTAAAAACCAAACACAACCTATTTAAGCGAGTCTCTGATGATAATTAAAAGAGCACAAAGAGATCTCAACAGATTATGCATTCGAAAAGCAAAAACAGCCCGGATGCATAAAAGTATTTTTTGTGAAACGCCAGTTATATATATATAATTAAATTCCAAATATTATAAAGAGGACAGATTTGTTTTTTGTTTGAATTGAATTTTAGCTCTGAAACTAGTGGACCGTATTTGAAAAATTCTTTCACCGTTTGGAAGCTATATATTATCAGCGAGTAACGTAGGTTATATTTTATAAAGGACGAAGTCGCGTGCAACAGCTAGTAGTTAATATAAATGACCAATCACCTCCAAGCAAGTGCGGTGGAACCAAGCGTCTCTACCACAACACGGAGGCCAGAATGTGTTTGTGGAGGGATAACCTTCTACTGCCTCGTAGCATATCACGCAAGCCAATCCCGTGTCAATACTATGCGATGCTAGAATAAGAAAACAATATATAATTAAAAAAAATTATAAACTAACCCCGGAGCCCAAACACGCCCCATATATGCTGTAAGTTGCTGAGAAAAGTTAAAAAAAAAAAAAAAAAAAAAAACGAGGCATTGAGTAACAAATGTACCAGTAAATAACATATTTAAAAGAAATGCAAAAAAAAAAATACTCCACAAGAACAATATTTAAACGGTACAAGTCCTGAGAATGTTGCCTATAAAATACTAGTACCTTTAAAGCCGGTCACGCTGTTGAAAAGAAATAATGAGAAACACAAAAAATTAATGATAATTTCAAACAAAAATACATTATTGAGTATGTAAAAAAAATTAATAAGCGTACCAGTAAAAAACATATAAAAAAATGCGAAAAAATACTTCAAAAGAATACTATTCAAACTGTACTAAGTCCTGAAAATGTTGCCGATCAAATTATCGTACCTACAAAGCCTGTTACGCCACTGAAAAGAAATAGTGTGAAACACAAAAAAATTAGCGACAATTTCAAACAAACAAACATTATGAGCTTTTTTAACAAAGCTTCAATAGAGAACAAATTATAATTGAAAATTATAAACTAACCCCAGACTTTCTATTGAGACCAAACACGCTATATCTGCTCTAAGTTACTGAGGAGTTGTGTGCCCCGAAGACTATTAGATGCTGCAGCATCAGATCAAGATTACCATGTCATGGAAATACCACCGCAGTAACAGTATACCAAATTTCACATCAATCGAATGTGTAGAAGTTAGTGAAATCTCTTCGTCAACTATAGGAAATGGGCTGATGGTCTTCAAACGCCTTAAAACAGATCTTCATAAATTATAGCTAAGAACAATCTCGTACACTTTATCTTTCAAACAAAAAAAAAACCGGATCAAAATCTCCATTCGTTTGGAAGCTACGATTCCACAGACAGACTCAGGTCAAACTTGTAACACAACGTTTTTACGTCGTGGTTAAAAAGACAAACAAAGATAATATTTACCAGAAATCTGCAAATCAACGGGCGTTTCAACATCTGTAACTTTAGACCTGCTTCTCTTTCTAGCTTCAGACATTCTTGCTCTTGCTTTGACCATTATGGGTTCTGCAATTTTCTGTTTTGGTGAGTGTGTTTGACAAAAAGATCTGTAAATTGAAAGAAACATAATTTTACTGATGTATATATTACTAATCAGTTATTAAAATTTTTTTAAAAAATGTTACTATTTTACTTTTTAGAATATACAGGATGTCCGGTTCTAGTCATAGAATATTTCCAACCAGTGATACTATTGAATGATACAATATTACATATTTTTTAATAATAATTTTAATAAATTTCTCAACAATGAAAAATAAAATGTGTAGTATGTTTCTATTTATGTTGAGGTCAACAGACAGGCTGCCAGTCCACTTGATGGTAGGTGGCTACCGTCGCCTAAAACACAAGCAACGCCATCGATTATGCAAGTGCGCTGCAGACCATAGAAGGATAAGGGATAAGTTAATGGGCTCTGGCATTACTCACTCACCGAAACACAACTGCACATAAAATGCTTTTATTTCACTGTGATCTTCTGTAAAAGGGGGTGGTTACTGACGCCATACGGGCCGAACAAATGAGTGCGAAACGCAGTGTGCCCCGCCATTACTTTCCTAATCAAGACCAGAGCCAAAAGTTCATTTCCAAAGTTGACATTAGACAAGCAAGCCCTTAACACTCATCCAACAGGCTCGTCAAATTGTGTGCTCCAAATTATCAACAACCTGTATACACTCGATTTCTGGATCTTTCTAAGGACTTTTTTTCAGACTAAAATTCTCTTTTAAGCCTTTTTTTATTTTTGACACCCCCCACTTAAACAAAACTCACTTGTAATTTCCAAAAAACATGGACACTGCATTCCTCTCCTTGCCACATGGCAAATGGAATTGTTTTCTACATTGTGTGATGCTGCAACCAAGAGTTGCACCTTCTCGGTTGCAGTATGAACATTTCTGTAAAAGAAAAACTGTGAAAACTTAGGTTCACAAACAGTTTTGTATAGTTCAGCACAACTGAAACTTGAGTTCAGTACATTTTCCCCATACCAAAAATGACAAAAATTATGTTTGTAATAAATAAACACAAAAACTAGTGGACCAATTCCAAAAATTCTTTCACCTATAAAAAGTTACATTATCAGTTAGAAACATGGCTGTATTTTATTTAAAAAAAATGCAGACGAAGTCGCGTGTACCAGATAGTCCATACAAATATTATTAAGAAAAGATTTCTATTTTTGTTTGTAATAATTAAACTCAAAAACTACTGGACTAATTTTACCTGACCACCTGTTAAAAGCTACATTATCAGTGAGAAACATAGGCTATATTTTATAAAGTTACGTGGACAGAGTCGCGTGCACCAACTAGTACACACCTCAGATCGCACTGGGTCAAAATTAAAAATAATTTCATATCTACATTTTCTATGCTTTAACAACTTAACTGCCGAACCAATATTAATGAAACTTGGTATGAAGGTAACCTGATCTTAAGGGATCATTTTTTTTAAATTTTAAAGTTGACTGACAAGCTGACGGTCCATTACCATCTGGTGGCTATCATATATAAAACAAGCAACACCATAGGTGATGCATATGTACTGTCGACTTTAGTAAGATTAGGCTGTAGGCATAAGGATTGGGAAAACGGAAATGGGCTCTGCCATCTCTTAAACATAATTTACCAAAACACAACAGCACACTTGCTGTTATTTTACGGTGGTCTTCTATAAGTAAAATAAAGTATAATTTACTTAAGAACTTACGTGTTTCTTAGCCCTTTCAATTTCTGCAATAATATCCTTGTACTTGAAGCCAAGCAGTCCCTCTGTGTCTTTGCCTTTCTGCACTAAACAACTCGACAATAACTAAAAAATAAAAAAGGACCTATATATAATATCTATTAAAAAATAGGTAAATAATGATCTGATCACGAACATTTTAGTAATTAAAACAGTTGGAATACTTGTAAAAAAAGGTATAATTATAACTTACAACGCAGAAATAGTGACATTGAATTTCACCGATAGCATACAGTTTTCCGTAAAATATTTCGTTGTCTATATTGCGGTGGCAAAAGGCGCAAGGGAGTTTCTCGTCATCTTCGCAGACGACTTTCGCTTTTAAACTGCTCTTTTTATTGTTATTCATGATGCCACGTTTAGTTCGTTTTCTAAGACTACCATTTCATTCACATTTCATAAAGTTAAAACCATAATAACATATCAAATCAAAAGCTACAAATAAAATATCTAATCAGTAATCCTCCGATTAATAATCATATATGAAAATGGCGGCAAAATAATCCGCTCAAAACACAACAGCAAGGAATATAGTACTCTCTAAGCAAGAGTTAAAACTAGAAAACAACAGCACAAATTGTCACTGTCACAGTTTCTTTTTTTTTTGGAATTTATGGCCTGGTTGTCAACAGACTCAGTGTCGCCCACATATTATCGCTAAAACCAATGACTAAAGAACAACCAGTTTATTTATTACTCATTGACGACAGCCTAAAACATCCTCGTGATTACGAGTATCTCTACTTGCTAGGTTCAAGTATTGTGAAAATTATTACACTTTTTACCTGCTTACTTTATAAAAAATCAACAAAATTATGTTTTTAATTAATATTTCTTATTTCATTTTTTTTTGTTATAACAATGGCAACACAATGAACAAACCATAAATGCATAATAGACGTGTTTGTGATGTGACTGGATGTGACCTCGACTTGGAAGAAACAAATTAATGATATCAAAATCTATTGTCTATGAAAGGAAAATGATGTTTTCGGTAAAAATAACGAGCAATTAGTGTCAACAGCAACACTAAATTTAAAACGTCAAAAAATTAAAAATCATAAAAGCCGCTCAGGCCAATTTGTTTATTAATTAGTTTTAGTTTAATTTATTATTAAAATGTTGTTATTAAACTTTGTGACAGTGAAATATCCATAACTATATCTAGTCTACTAGTAATAGTTTATTCTTTTAAATTTTTTCCAAACCAAAACCTTGTTAAGTGCCATACGATGTATCGGAACATTTCTTTGTTATAAATAAACATAAATTTAATGCTTTTCTTTGCAAAACATTGTTAAAATACAAAAGAAAACTTACTTTTCTTTGTTATATATACCGTTTCCAAGTGATTACATAAGATGTAACGCAGTATATTTTGATGAAAATCTAACTAGACAAATTTTCATATTTTCCATCAAGAATATGGCGTTAAAGACTGGTTGGATTAAAAATAATTATAATAACTTCATTTGGGATCCAAGTAAAATGATGAAATTACATTCTTATTAGATTCTTATTAGTAAACATGTCAACTTTGGAAAATAATTCTGTATGGTTACAAAGTGATCGGATTGACGCGAAATACGAAAAATGTCGGCATATCACGGAGGAAATATACAAGAGAATCAATATTACATTTGAAATAAGGAAGTTGGAGACTGGGACTCCGAGTGATTTGTCTGATCATAGGTAAGTGCAGCATTCTTGTTATAGCCACTAGCTAAACTCAATTTAGCTCATATTTTATGGGTAGAGCAATATTGTTTCTACAATATCCTACATTATGGACATGCTCAATAAGCTTTGTTTCTATTTGTTTATGTTGAATGATATTTATTTTTATCGCCCAACTCAAAAACGGGGTTTTAATAAGTTTGAAGTGTAACAAAAATCAAACAAAAGTAAAAAAATATTTTTTATAATTGATCCATAAAAAAATGGAAACTTTTTCATTGAGTTAATAAAAAATGATTATGACTCTTGACTTGACCTTCTTATTTTTTCAGTGACCTTATAGACAGCAATGAGTTGAGCAATGAAACAGACCTTTTTGCTTGTGACAAAACAGACTCTATATCGAGTAGCACAGAGCCTGAAATACCCAAGAAATTGGAGAGAGCTACAGAAAAATATATCAACATCAACAACAATGAAGAGACGAAGGTTCAGAAGCCTGTGACTGTTTGCAAGAGGCCTAAGAAAAGGTAATTATCGAACCACAAATGTCAACCTTAACTTAAAAAAGGAGGAAAGATGTTACACATCAAAAAATAATATAAATAAATAAAGCCTTTATTGCTGACATTTTACAATATTTCTTATTTTTATTTTTTTTCTATATTATTGTTAATTTAAGTTACATTTATTTTTAAATTTAATTTTTATTTTTAAGAAGTACCTATTTGGTTTTCCTTTTCTGTGTCAGCTTGCCTATTGGCAAAGGCCTCCCCTAGAACTCGCCACAAGCCTTCCACAGTGTACCTGCCGTTTCCCTGATTTCATTCTCCCATCTTTTTCTCCCCATAGCCGTCGATTGACTATAATACTAATATACACAATCTCATACAAAACAAAACTCAATAAGTGACATGATGCTCAACCTATTAGATATATCATTCATCATAAGAAAAAGTCTTAAAATTTACGTACAGTTTTTACAAAATGAAACTTATACATTGAGGTCATAAGATTATAACACTCATAAATAAGCACTGTGGCATGTTTACCATTGAACAGGTAGAATTATACTAATAGAAAAGTGCTTCTAGTATTATAGTCTATCGATGGCCCTAACACAAAAAATAATATAGCAATCAATTTTTTTCTTAGATTCAGGAAACGTGTGAAGAAGAGACAGTCCCGACCGCAGTCTGACACGGATTGCTCGAGCGATGAAGCGGTTCCATTGAGTAAGGTTGTAGACATAGAAGCCTCCAGCGATGAGAAGAGTGAATCCGATAATGTCATGGGAGTTCCGAAGATAAATATCGTCACTAAGGGTGAGTTAAATGACAAAGAGATTCCTTCCACCTTTTAATAAATGAAGATCAGCAGACAAGACCCGAAGATGTTGAGTTTGAGAACTCGAAAGTCCCGAAGATGAACTTTGAGAAATGGGCTCAGCATTTCTACTCGCTCAACAAAATATAGAAGTTTACAAACACAAGCTATATAAACTACTAGCTATTGCACGCGACTTCGCCCGCGTAACTGCATGTTTTCTAGTTTTGTTTTTTTTTTTCTTTTCAGAAAAAAATATAGGTTTTTTTTTCTGAATTTTTAAAGGTTTTACTTGGCCACTGATTTACTAAAAATAATAATATTAATAAGAAGAAAAAGAAGAAAAATCGCTACCGTTTTTGCGTCGGGCGTTAAAAACACCATTATGTGTTCTTGTTTTCAGATTTGAAACCCAGAACTAAAAAGGAGTCTCAAGAGAAAATTCCCGAAGAAATCAAGGATGCGAAAGCAACACAAACAGACATACAAAGCGTTAATAATATATCCGATAAGCCTACATATATACTGTCAACTGAGTCGGAAGGTTTTGAGACACGTGACGACGCCATTTTGAAATTGTCTATGGATAGAGGTGTCGTAAATGAACGAAAGAATTGTACAATGTGCAGTTCCACATTCCGAAGCGATAGAGGACTCAGGTATAAAAATATTTTTAAATTCGACGACACGTTTGGTCTAGTAGCTAGTAACACTAGCTGTTAACCAAACGGTCGCGGGTTCGAATCCCGCTAGGGGCAAATGTTTATGTGTTAACATTTTACCTTTTCACCTGAGTCATGGATGTTTTCTATTTATAATATGTATATATTTACAAAAAAAAAAAGTAATCTATGTATTATATCAACTTTCTGGTATCCATAATACAAGCATTAGTTGCATACTGTGTTGCTGTGTGAAGATATTTATTTATTTATTATTAATTTAAAATTGTTAAAGTCAAAGTCATTTGGGCCGCCCGACTGGCGGCAGTAACCACTCCCTTACCAAAAGACTACCGTGAAATGTCCAGTGACAATTTACATATGTTTACAAATGAAATTTTTCCATAACCTAATAATTTTATTGCCCCGGTGCAAGCAAACGTTGACTTTTCTTACCCCGACTGTACGTCGTGTATGTGTGTGTGTGTGTACGTTATTTTTTGTTTTGTAGAATCTTATTTTTATTTATTTATTAAAAAAGAAAACATAAATGAATTACATACAATAGCTAAATTGTATATTATAAATAATAAATAATAAATTTAAATTTTCCAATTTCAGACGCCACATGACAATTTCACACATAATATGCACAGAGGATGTTACGAAGACATCTTGAATTTTCAAAAAAGCCGCATAGGAAAAAAAAAAGGTAACCGGAAACCGACTTTAAGGTATCTTAAAGTAACTTTAAGGTTAACAGCACTCGGGGTAAGTTGGGGTAATTTAGACTTTTTGCTTTTTTTTTTTTTATACAGTGCGTGATTCGGCATTAGAGATTTATACTTACCCTCATCAGTTTTATTTAATGATGACAAAGATTATGATACCATAGATTGATATTATTACTTTATCATTACTTATAATATTTGTTTTATTATTAAATAACTAGTTGAACCCTTGCACGCTTCGCTGTGGCTCAGTCTTATATTAATTAACTCGGCTGCCATAACAACGGCTCACTTCCACTTTAAATGTGACAGCGGTTCTCGTTGGCGAGTTAGTTCTCCAAGCTTTGGGCAGATGGCAGATTATATTATTATGCGAAAAATAGATATGATCAATCCTTGAAGCGGATTGCATATTGTGTAAAAATTTTAAGAATCAATGCGTCGGCTAGTTTTAGAGTTTATGAGTAATACACAAACCAACACAACATTTTTTTTATATATATATATATATAGATTGTTTAGTATTAACTATGAATCTATTATAAATTAAAATTTTATACATTTCTAATGCCGGATCTTGAACCGTGACTTGTTGATATATCTGTCAAGTAAATATCAACCTTGTTGCTATATAGACAACGTCGTCTATTACTTTGTGTGTTTGTAGTTTAAAGTAACATTTAATATTCGTTTTTATGTCGATAGCAAGAATGTTGATTCTCCAATGTCAGTTGTCACTTGATTTTAAATATTATCTAGTATATATTTTTTTGTAACAAGCCGTGTTTGAGATATAAATGGTCTCGTAAATTATGCATAATTTTAATATGTCTAATGTTTTGTTATTTAAAAAATATATAAAAAAGTTAGATAATTGATTTTTGAGAGAATGTTACATATCTACTAAGAATGATATCGTCATCAAAGCCGTAAGATGTCCACCGTTGGATATAGGGGTCCCCTTTTTTATACCTATCTTAACATATATCATACTACCTTTTACACGCGACTTCTCATCCGCGTATTTTTTTTTATAAAACAGGTGGAAGAATTTTTAAAATCGGTCCAGTAGTTTTTGTGTTATAACAAAAATTCATTACAAACAAAAATACAATAATTCAAATTATTTCTCTTTATAATGTTTGTATAGATTAGCCAATGTCTATGTGGAATAATATAATTTTCAAATTTTTTTTTTAATGTATAGGTCCACTTGATGGTAGGTGGCTACCGTTTCCGAAATTTTAATATTGGTCCACTAGTTTTTGAGTTTATTCATTACAAACATACAAATCTTCTCTCTTTATAATATTAGCTTATATTCTTATTTATATATTTATATCTAATCTTGCTTATCTTAACATTATTTCGTATAGGTACTTTATCCTATCAACTCTATTAGTGCCCTCTTAACCGCTCTCGCTTTGCTTGTTTTATGTATGCGAGGAACAGCCACATACCATCAATTAGACCATCAGCCTATCTGCCGACCTTTACATAGAAAATCCTGGTTCATAATTATTTTCATACTTGTATAGAAATAATGTTTTTTAAGACACTTTCTCAATTTGGCCTCTATCGACCTTTCAAGTTTCCTCAAGACTGCCCCAGTTATAAAACTAGGTTTAACACACGATTGGGACAATCTTTCTATTCAATTTATTTTCTTTGTCTTATATTCTTATTTCATTATCTTTTTTATTCATAAAACGTATGTTTCAATGTGAATTTATGGTTACATCTTTGACATGTACAGACCCAAAAATAGATTATTTATTTAACACAATAAAAAAAATATATTAAAATAATGCATAATTTACTAGTTTACTAGATTAAACCTCAAGCATAGTGTGTAAAGTCATTGTGTCATTAACATTACTCTTAAGGACAGTTTTCACGAAATACTTTGGGGGTAATTCGGGGTAATTTTTATCTAAACTTAAGTGACCGTTTTACAATACTTAGGTATACTTAGTTATTATATGTATAAAGTTGTAATTAATTAGGTGGTATACCTGTTGTTTGTAGTACTGTGAAATGTTTCTTGGACACATTTACTGTGAAAATCCTCGAGATTTTGCGGGGGTAAATGGATAACAGTCATCGGGGGTAAACTATAAAAATAAAATCGATGTCTTTCCCTTTGATTATTTCATGTTACGTAACGTAACGTTTGTTGATTCCCGATTGCTGTTATCGTCGATGCTAGTTTATAAAAATAAATTATTTGGAATTTAAAAAATTTTAAATAATATGCGTGGCATAAAGTCGGAAGATAGAATAGAAGTAGGTAGAAAAAATGTTCGATTCGTTCGTGTCGTGAGTTTTTTTTTTAAATTAATCATTCAACCCTCGTTACTATTATTTTGATTAACGACACAGAGTATTCTGATATTTTTGAAACAAGTTTTTATGAAAGATATCATTTAAATACGGTTGTGAGTTTTTCAAAGTTGTAAGAAAGCAAGGAAGAAATTTGCGTAAATTGCGAATTATGCGCAGGAACCTTGTCAAATTAACAAGCACGTGACGTCATCCGAAAACTAAAAACTCGCTGGTTAGTGTTGCTAACGCTACTGAGTGTGTCACGAGATGACGTCACCAAAATGGCATCAGGCACATTAGCAATTTGCCTTGTATATGTACTTGGTCAATAATAATCATTACAAAAACAACATACAATGAAAATACAAAGATGGTCTACATTTTTCATGGTAGTTTTTAATCTAAACCATATAATTTTTATACAATAATTTTAAAATGATATACAGGCTGTCCCAAAACTCAAAAGTCCAAGCGGGCATGGCATCCGAATTTTATGGGCTGACAAAATCATGTTAAAAAAATAAGTTTTTATAAACCTACGTAATGTACATGGTTTACACATATAAAACCAGTATTTAATGAGTTATGACTACTCTCAATATAAATTTTAATCAAATAATATATGCACTGAAGTTTTTAACGGAAAAATAATTTTACTTTCGATTTGTTGGGTTTAAAATCGATGAAATAATTAATAAAAAACAAAATTGGATATACCAACATACCATATAATATATACCATTCAACATACAAAATAATATGTGTTGTACAATTTTAAAATCTTGATTAAATGGGCCATTTTTTTAAATAACTTGGCAAGGGGGTATAACACTTTTTTAAAGACGCAAGTGTCAAATAGCTTTGATTTCCAGTAATAGCTTTGATTACTGACCCCCAAACCATTTATTAAACCTCGTTTCGACCCGGTTTGTATATCTAAATGACTACAAATTTCATCTACATATTCCAATATAGTTTTAATATTATCGACTATATTTCTTACACTATCTATGACATGAAATGAATATGTCATATTTCCATTGGTTGTAAAGGTGTTTCGGTTTCTGAAGCTAAGGTAACATAAAGATGTCTGTTAAACTTCTCTTTTCGACATGGTTCACATTTTAAAATGAGTTTTTTTATTTGTTTACGCATATTCTCCCAGTAGTACTTTTCACATAATTGTTTATAAATACTTTCTATGCCATGATGTCTATTACTCTGTAAGTGACATTGTTTTATTATCGCCAATTGCTCATTTTTGTCATCCACCTCTATTAATGAGTTAGAGTATCGTGATGGTTTAAGTTTACTATGGTCGAAATATTTGCGGTAAACTTCTGAAACTTTATAATATAGTTCATCGTTTGGGATAATAAAAGCGTATTTTTCGTGATTTAAATATTCCTTCATAAAGTCTTTGATAATCTCCTCTTCTTGATTTGGGGGTATGAAGAAATACCAAATATTGTTTTCTTTTTTTATGAGGCCATTTAAAAAACGACTCTATGTAATCTTTTAGGAGGGTAAGCGTCAATAATAGGGATACCTTCATCGCTGTCTCTTTGATTTGAATGTAAAGTGCTTGATGAGCTTGATGTGTTAGAAACTAAAGGTTCTATAAGAGATGGAGCATTAGCTCGCAGTGAATTATCGCTTGAATTATTATCTAATGGTGCATTTTGTGTTAAAGGGACTGGTGTTGTATCGCTATCTGTATTATGTAATTCAATTTTACTAAGTGCATCTGCCACCGTGTTATCTTTCCCTTTGACATGTTCTCTACTAAAATCGTAGTCTTGTAATTTTAACTTCCACCTAGTTAATCTTTAGTTTGGTTCCTTTAATTTAATAAGCCAAATTAAAGCTTTGTGATCTGTTCGTAATGTAAATAAACATAAGGTCTGAATTGAGTTACTACCCAAAGCACACCTAATAATTCTTTTTCAGTCGTGTTGTATTTTCGTTCTGTTTCCGTTAAAGTTCTGGATGCATATGCTATTGGATGGTTAGCTTGGCTAAGGCGCAGCCTAAGGCTATCTCTGAGGCATCAGTTGTAATTACAAAAGGTTTTTCAAATTCAGGAAAAGCTAAAATGGGTGCGTTACAATTTTTTTGAAGTTTCAAACGCTTCTAAATAATTTTTATCTTTAGGATTTATTACCGCATTTTTTTGTCGCCTCTGTTAATGGTTTAATGATTTTGCTAAGATTTGGAATAAACTTGCGATAGTAGCCAATAAGTCCCAAGAATCCTCTTAATTGTTTTATTATGTTGGGTATTGGATATCTTTGTATCGCCTCTATCTTAGTCTGGTTATATTTTAGTCCGTCTTTATTGAGTACATGCCCTAAGAATTCAATCTCGGGTTGCATGAATACGCACTTATTTTTATTGACCTTTAAGTTCGCTTTACGTAACGACTCGAACACTTGTAACTAGTTAATCTTTGTTTTGTCTTTGAATACATAATAATATCATCCACGTAGTAGTCTACTTACTAGCGTCTACAAACGTTATTCGTAATTTCACACTTAAGCACATTGTTGATCATTCTTTGAAATGTAGCCGGGGCATTCTTTAAACCAAACGGCATTCTAAGGAATTCAAAATGTCCATCCGGCGTACTAAACGCTGTCTTTTCTATAAAGAAAAGAAAGTCTTTTCTTTCTATGAAGAAAGAAAAGACGTTACTACTGCTACGTCATTATATTTGTCCAATAATTTACTTTTTATAAAGAATAATTTCTGCTTTAACTCGAAAATTAAATCTCTATACGATTCTTTTCTTTTTACATTACCAAGTTCCATTAAGATAGTATTGAATTGTCGATTGTCTCCACATTCTGCCTTTAGTGTATTTTCTATTATATTCCAATCAAAATTATGATTTGCCATAGCCATTATTAATTCTGCTCTACCAGTTAACTTACTTAACAATAACATAATATTTTGAGGACTATTTCCTACTATCTTTAACCATTGTTTAGCATTTTGTAAGTATAATTATTGTTATTGTTATATTGTTGATGGTTCTCCATCATATGTGGGAATAAAATTTAATAATTTTAAAGGGTCCATAATAGGATGGCTCTGTGCTACTGATGGCGCAGACTGCGAATTACTAGGTACCTGTGGTCCGTAGCCAATATTACCCTCGCCTGATTCAGTGGAAGGGTGGAACATTCTATCGTACTTAGATTTAAATGCAAACTTAGCGGGCCTAAGGAATGGAATTTTGAAAGGACTAGTTGTGCGTCGGGGTCATCACCAGCAAGCGCCGCATTTGCTGCTGTGATGGGGTCATCCGGGTCCAACAGGATGTGTCGTGGTCTTCTTCTGAAATGAGAAAGAGTGTCATTAATGTCGGGGGTATAGATTAGGGAACTGGCCACTAGCGGATTGGGATGGTGAGGAAGTTTGTCGTAGTACTTCAGGGCGAAGTCCTTGATGCACTTGACCATGGAGGAAGGTTTATGTCGTGATGAAGGTCGACATTGCGGATGTACCATGGGGCGCTCACGGCTCTTCGCAGGAATCGGTTTTGGATGAACGTCGGTCAACAGGCGGCAGCTGCTTATATAGGCGATACGGTTGGTAGTGGGGCGAGTGCTGTCTTTGTTTGTCTTTCTTTGTGTGTAGTCCAAGGGATTATTACCACGTAATTTTGATGTATCCTTTCTGATGGCACGGTAATAGTTGCCACGGAATCAATAGTTTCATTATTTTTATATTTGTCAGTGGTATTCCTTGACTCCCGCTTAACGGCAGTTTTGGGACACCTGTATATAAAAAAATGTAGATAAATTATTTAGTTCCTAAACGAAACTCGCGATCCGAACGAAGTAAGAAGGCAGGGTTTTTATTATCTGTGATTCAAGTGCGGAAAATTGTGATTATAGGTTTAGAAATGAAAATGTGGCGGTGGACACTTAATGTAGAATTACTTAGCGACTGATAAAATGTGGCGGTAGTTGTGTAAAAAATAACTGTATGGATATCTGGTTGTATTTTAACCACAAGTTACATAATCGCGTTTATTTATGGTTTATCTTAAGATATTTTTTTCAATAATTTATCATTATTTTTTGTACTTTTTGTACGTCATTAGATTTTCTTTCTCAATATCGCCTCCCGCGTTTTCATCTAGTTGTCAGATATAAGTAATTCTACATTGAGCACAACAAGAAGGGGCATATTCGGCCATTTTCAGTACAAAAATTATATTTTAAAAAAAGGTTTTTAGTCGTATAAATAGCTTTTTAATATTTAAAATGGGGAAACAGATAATTGTTTATTTAGATGTTAAATTTTAAAATAGGTCTAATATGTTATATATACTTGTCGATTTCACACGAGGTTTGCGGGTAGTTTTTGATACGAAGATGTCTTTACCGCCATCTGTTGGAGTTTGTTAAAATTGCTTGCTTTTGTTAAAATTGCTTGCTTAGTGTTAGGTTGACGCTATTTTGTAATGTGTCGTATTCTAATTTTGTGTTTTCTTTAAACACAAAATTGTGTTTAAGATTAAAGTGTTTTCTTAAATGGCAAAATAATGTACACATTGCAAGATATGTAATATTATGAACAACGAGAGCACTAAGAGAACTAACGGATTTTGATACGGTTTTCACCAATGAAAAGAGCGATAAACGAGGAAAGTTTGTATATAATTATTATTATTGCATCCGTGCGAAGTTGGGGCCGAGTTGCTAGTAAATAACAATTTCAACAATTTAGTTAGATGAACATAAAAGCACTGATTTTCTATGATTTTTTTGTATACATATGCAAAATATGTAGGTATTGTTTATATATTTATTGTAAAAAATTTAATATGTATATTTCTGTATTTAGATTAGAAATTAATTAATTAGATTTTTTCCGCCTTAACCTCGTGTGAAAGTGACACACACTAGATAAATCTAGATATAAAATGTCTTAGGTATTTCTTATACTTACTAGTGTCGATTATTGAAACGTTATTATTAGGGTGTTGCAATATTGAAAAAAAAAACCATACTTGTTTGGCATATATGGAAGTCTGGGACGGCTTCCATATTGTTGCTTGCGACGACATAGCAACTGCACAGAAGCGTGTGCGATCGTTCTGGTCGCTTTAGCCACTTATTTTATGAGGGAAATGATCGCTCTAGCAACAGTCCTATCGTGTACGACAAAGAGTTAATGGATTACTCGCCCGAATTTATCTCGCCCAAATGGGCGAGATCATGTTTGATTTTTACCTATTATTTCAATAGACAACTCGCCCGCTAGCATAATGTACAGTACGTTACATTAATTAAGGTATTGAACGAATTTGTAAACTAGAATATTCTTCTATAGAAATAGAAAAAATTCTATAGAACGAAATAGAAATTTGGGCGAGTAGTCCATTAACTCGCATATGCCATAGTAGCCAATGTGCGTCCTCCCTTTAGTTAGTGTAAACTTTATTATAGTCATATTATGATGTTTTCATGGGAAAATCGTTGAAATATTTGTTTATGTTTTTTCACTTGGTGCTAGTTTTTTTTTTATGTTAGAGGCGTTTTCCAAATTAGTTTTTAAGCTAAAAAAAAGAAATCTGTCACAAAAAAAAGGTTTTTTGAAAAAAAAAAAAAAAAAAAAAAACGCTCGCTTTAGAAATCTCTCGCAAAGCGTCAATCGTTGACACTTTAAATAAAAGGCCATTTTGAAATTGAGCTAGTCAAAAGTTGTTCATCGAAAAAATTAATTTTAATCATAATTAGTGTAATTAATATAATGAGCGAATGCAGTCGCCTATATCCTTGCCTATATTTTTTTAGTTGAGCGGTTTAAAACCTGAAGGTAGTTTTATATTTTACTATTATAATTATTATTACCTATTCTAAAAGAGTTTATATCTTCCAAAATGAATGAAATTCAAAATTTTTAATATTTAAATGGAAATGTATTTTTTTTAAATAAAAAATCGAATGTCTAACATTAGTTTATACTATTTCTAAATAAGCTTCGTTGTGTGGTCACCCCAATAGATAAAGATCAATTGTTTTTGAAAAGTACCGATATAGCGTTTATAATTTTTGAATGAATGAAACTTGATCTCTTGACTTGTGTCATCTGTTTTTTTTTGTGCAATCAATAAATGTTGCCATATGACTTGTTGTTTTATTTGTTTACTTTCAGGCTTACAATTTTTACTTTAAAAAAAAACAAAAAAAAAACTATTTAACCCCCGACGCAAAAGAGGGGTGTTATAAGTTTGACCCGAGTATCTGTGTGTGTGTGTGTGTGTGTGTGTGTGTGTCTGTGGCGAGTCTATGCGTTTGGGAGGCGTATATGCCATAGACCGATCACGTCTCTTATTTCTGACGCGGTCAAAACCCGCGAGAGTGAGAAATTATAATAAAGCAATTGATGAACAAGGTCCCTTGCTTATGCAAGGGGTAACTGCGACTTTCCCCCCACTTAATAAGCCACATGTAAAACTATATATGGCCCGCAGGGGTGGTGTAACCCTCGGGGGGGGGGGGGAAAATGCGGTTTTTTTTTAAATTTTAGATTTTCTCGGGAACAGTACTTTTTTTCTGGATAAAAGGTACCCCTATAATCCTTTACTGTATCGCTGACAACGTGTTTGCAAAATTTCATGATGATCGGTTGAGTAGTTAAGGCGTGAAAAAGTAACAGACAGTTACTTTCACATTAAAATTTATAATATTAGT
The DNA here is from genome assembly GCA_944738685.1 of Synanthedon myopaeformis. Lineage (NCBI taxonomy): Eukaryota > Metazoa > Arthropoda > Insecta > Lepidoptera > Sesiidae > Synanthedon > Synanthedon myopaeformis. The sequence goes on from OX122943.1 coordinate 2,561,086, forward strand.
AAGTATGGATTTATATTCCCAACTTTCAATACACAACACTAAACAATAGCGCCATCTAGTGAATGAATACAATGGCTATACAGTTCTAAGACTGTCGCGATAACCTCTCTTCTAATTATCGAGTTTTTGAAGCGTACACAAACAAACAACTTTTTTATATACAAACACTAGCTGGTGCCCGCGACTTCATCCGGGTTGAAATATAAAAAATATATACATATAAGGAATATTGTGTTTTATGACATAATATTTTGCTATATAATCTCGACTTACCTCAACATTAAAAAACTTGAATTCTTTCTTACAAATATTTAATTACTAACTGGTGCCCGCGATTTCGTTCTCGTTGAAAAATAAAAAAAACCTAAGCAGTATCTTTATTGCTGTAACACTTTGACCAGGCGTTAGTTTCTATTTTATCTGAATGAAATTTTATTTTAGATGACCCTGTATGCAAAATTTCATGATCGGTTGAGTAGTTCAGGCATTTATAATAATAGTATGAATAAATTAAAAAAAATAATACCTTGAAGTAATTTTTATTTAACCAATCTTGTTATAAAACGTGTCAATTGAACTGCTTTTTTAGTTGCGATAGCTCAATAAATTAATGTAATTGAACTATTAAAACTAAAATTACTGATTTTATGTTATTTTATTATTATTTATTGTTGTGTAAGACAGTTTTCAAGTTAGTATTATGTACTTAGGGTGGATTGCACCGTAGAATTGGTTATTGTTTCGGTCAAAATTAACTTTAACGGTGACAGTCGAAATTAACAATTGATGTTGCACCATGATATTGTTCGTCACTGTCAACGTTAAAGGGGCTGCCATTATAAAAAAAATTAACTTTTCTAAGTGTGGTAATAATTTTTTTAGTATGACAACATTCAAAGTCACCTGCCACAAAACTGTCGTGGTCTGGTCACAGTTGACTTAACTTAACTGAAACAATAACATTAACCGACCAATATCAAGCGGTTAAGGTTAGCATTAAGTTATGACGTCATTTTAACCGTTGTAAAAATGGTGCAACACATAATATGCTTAACCGAAGATTTAACGGCTAGTTTGGATATGGTTACCGTTAAAGTTAGATGGTGCAACCCACCCTTAGTTATGTATTATTATCTGAAATAAATAATTTATTTATTTTTCTTCTTTTTTATGTCTTGATGTTTAGTTTCTGTTCTCTCTTAAATGTACTTAATATTTATCTGTGGACACGGTTGTGGAATGTGTTAATTTTTTTTGTCTTTTTTTACAATATTTTTATTTTTATTTGTTTCTGTGTCCCAAAAATTAATAAAATAAAATTATTATAAGGGCCTCTTTCACCAACTAGTTTTAGAAATAATTTTATGTTTTATTAAATTATGCACTCGGTTTACTGCATCCTTCGATAGGCGAATTTTTTTAATATTTTCTTTTTAATGTTTGGGACTTTTACCGTACAAACAAAGGTATATCAGCTTCATTAGGTGACCGGTGACTTTAAATGGCGGTTAGCTAGTTGACACTTTACTCAGAGATGGTGAAAGAGGCCCTTATTAAAACTAAAAATTCCCAGTAGTTAATTGAACTAACAGTGGGAATAGATCAAACTTCAATGTTTTTATAGATCTGTAGACAGATTAAATTCGTACAATGTAAGTAAAATAAAATAACTTAATTTTAGTAAATTTTTCTGGACTATATTAAAAATATACTGAAGTAAAAGTATAAAATATCTGTCAGAAGTGGGATTCGAACCCACGCCCTCAGAGAGGACCAGAACGCCCAACCCGCTTAGCGGGCAAGTTGCCTTGAGTCTGGCGCCTTAGACCGCTCGGCCATCCTGACATATGGTTAACGTTACGAAAAACATGTACACATTGATAATGTCAACATCAGTTTTCAAATATTTCCATGAATGATGATGCAAGCACGCTACCATAATAGTAGGTTTAATCAGGATTACACTGCCAAATAAAAATCCGGCCTCTTTGAATTTTCTATACTTTGAAAACCTTTTTAATACATCTCATCCTCTGTTGTGTTTGATTTTAAATTAACAAATGTCGAAGTCGGCGCTAAAGCCCCTACTGTCACGAAATTTTTCAATGTCTTAGTATCATCATGGTAAGATTAAGGATAGGGGATTGGGGGGGGGGGGGGGGGGGGGGACAGGACATCAGGCTTACACTGTCCAATAAAAATCCGGCCTTTTTTGACATTTCTATACTTTAAAAACCTTTTTAAAACATCTCATCCTCTATTGTATTTGATTTTAAATTAACAAAAGCCTCCACAAATGTCGAAGTCTGCGCTAAAGTCCCCGCTGCCACGAGATTTTTCAATGTCTTCGCTATATTGTTACTCTTCATGGCCACACTGTAATTCACCAAGCCGTTTGTAAAACTCGCGTTGTAGAACGGTTTCATTGTGGTAAGGTGAGATTTCTTAATGTTTTTATTTATTTATTGTTTATGCTAAGATTGGCAGACAGGCTGACGCTCCACTTGATGGTAGGTGGCTACCGTCGCCTGTAATACAAGAAGTGCCACAGATGTTGCAAGCGTGCTACCATCATAGTAGGATTTAGGATAGTGGTTTGGGAAGGGACAGAATATCAGGCCTACACTGCCCAATAAAAATCCGGCCTTTTTTGACATTTCTATACTTTAAAAACCTTTTTAAAACATCTCATCCTCTATTGTATTTGATTTTAAATTAACAAAAGCCTCCACAATCTTCGAAGTTGGCGCTAAAGCCCCCGCTTTTACGAGATTTTTCAATGTCTTCGCTATATTGTTACTCTTCATGGCCACACTGTAATTCACCAAGCCGTTTGTAAAACTCGCGTTGTAGAACGGTTTCATTGTGGTAAGGTGAGATTTCTTAATGTTTTTATTTATTTATTGTTTATGCTAAGATTGGCAGACAGGCTGACGCTCCACTTGATGGTAGGTGGCTACCGTCGCCTGTAATACAAGAAGTGCCACAGATGTTGCAAGCGTGCTACCATCATAGTAGGATTTAGGATAGTGGTTTGGGAAGGGACAGAATATCAGGCCTACACTGCCCAATAAAAATCCGACCTTTTTGACATTTCTATACTTCAAAAACCTTTTTAAAACATCTCATCCTCTATTGTATTTGATTTTAAATTAACAAAAGCCTCCACAAATGTCGAAGTCTGCGCTAAAGCCCCCGCTGTCACGAGATTTTTCAATGTCTTCGCTATATTGTTACTCTTCATGGCCACACTGTAATTCACCAAGCCGTTTGTAAAACTCGCGTTGTAGAACGGTTTCATTGTGGTAAGGTGAGATTTCTTAATGTTTTTATTTATTTATTGTTTATGCTAAGATTGGCAGACAGGCTGACGCTCCACTTGATGGTAGGTGGCTACCGTCGCCTGTAATACAAGAAGTGCCACAGATGTTGCAAGCGTGCTACCATCAGAGTAGTATTTAGGATAGGGGATTGGGAAGGGACAGAATATCAGGCCTACACTGCCCAATAAAAATCGGACCTTTTTGACATTTCTATACTTTCAAAACCTTTTTAAAACATCTCATCCTCTATTGTATTTGATTTTAAATTAACAAAAGCCTCCACAATCTTCGAAGTCGGCGCTAAAGCCCCCGCTTTTACGAGATTTTTCATAGTCTTCGCTATATTATTACTCTTCATGGCCACACTGTAATTCACTAAGGCGTTTGTGAAACTCTCATCGTAGAAAGGTTTCGTTGTTGTTATATTAAGCCTATTTATCATGGGAGGATTTGGTCCTAGAAGCATGTCTATGTAATCTTCATTATATTTGCGAGTAGTGAAGTCTATGCCCGATGACGTCACTATAGGTTGAGGATCGTATTCGGGTAAACCAGAGAGAAGGTGCACGTTGTCTATGCCATTGTAGATTCTTAGCAACGAGCTTATGTCGGTGCCTTGGAGGCGTACGTTCTCGTAACGTTTGTATCCTAGACCTGGGATAAAAAAAAATAAGATTAATCAAAAATATTCATACGGTGTGTGTGGCGTTGCTTGTGTTATTGGCAACGGTAGCCAGTAGACACCTACCATCATGCTGATAAAGGTAAAAAAAGAAAAAAAAAATAGTCATCAAAAACATTGATACGGTATGTTTATTTTTTGAAAACAGACTGCCTGTGGCGTTGCTTGTTTTATTGGCGACGGTAGCCAGTAGCCACCTACCATCAAATGCTCATAATGGTAAAAAAAAAATTTTTTTTTTTATCAAAAACAGTTAACATACAGTATGTTCATTTTTTGAAATATTACTGCTAAGGCCTGTGGCTTTGCTTTGTATTGTTGACGACGGTAGCCAGTAGCCACCTACCATCAAGTGCTCATAATGGTAAAAAAGAATTTTTTTTTTTATCAAAAACAGTTAACATACAGTATGTTCATTTTTTGAAATATTACTGCAAAGGCCTGTGGCTTTGCTTTGTATTGTTGGCGACGGTAGCCAGTAGCCACCTACCATCAAGTGTCATAACTGTTCATATAAATGGTAAACAATTTATATGAATGTTAATGGGTGGTTACTGCAGCCAGACGGGCTGAATAAGTGACTGTAAAATGCAACCTGAGTGTTGTATGAGATAGTAGTGAAATGGGCATTTATTTTCTTTAGTATAATGAAAGTTAATGAGGTTGTTTGCCTTGCCACTACACAGAACCTTAAAAAACAATTGAAGACGTAAGTTGATGAAGGTGATAAGTCGCTTAATTCCAATTTTGAGTAAATCGAGGTTAAAGTTTTACTTTTAATTTTTGAGATAAGTCACCAAGGAACTGATTTTTGTATTAAATTATGATGCAAAATTGTGTAAACAATCTAAAATATTAATAATGATATGATAGCAATTAAATACTTGTATTATTTTTTATTATTTAATTAAAAAAAAAAAGTCAACATAGCTCCGTCTTCCGTTGACAAAAGTAAACTTTTCTGCACTTTTTGCTTTTTAAAATTAACTGTAAATAACACCTTTTTCAACTGTATTTTCCAAAATATGTCTTAAATCGACTATCCTAAGGTCTGTAATCATTTATATGGACATATTACATTCATCAACGCAAAGAAACGTAAAAAAAAACCCAAAAATGCGACATATCACCTTCATCCACTCACGTATTCAATTAAGACATACCATCGCAACAGGCTTTTATCAATGCGTGCGAATGCAACGAAGTCACCAAGGCAACGGGGTCGCCAAGAGGCGTCGCCAAGTAAAGAGTAGACCCAGCGGTCTTAGTTGATGGCATGTGAACGCTTATATGGAGAAATTCCTCAACGATCACACTCTGAATCTGTATGGGAAACATACTGGTATAATTTTTTATTATATTTATATAATAAACTAGTCGTTGCACGCGACTTCGCCAGGTTAACTTTTACAAAATATAGCCTAAATGTTACTCGCTGATAATGTAGCTTGTAATAATGTGAATTTATAACATTTATTTATTCATTTAGGAATCTTCGGCGAAACCTGGCCGAAGCCGAAGGTTTCATCGAAGCGAAGGTGTTTTTTTTTGGCCGATGGTGACCGATGCCGAAGCTTCGGTCAGACACTAGTTAATTCACAAATATCTCACCACCGGTTCTCTAGACCTGAAGCCTCCATTGTTTCTGATCACACGAGAGATTCTCCTCGGCAATCCCCTCTTTATGTCTGCGAGACTCTCATCTCGAAACGGCTCAGACAGTTTAATAAGGTGCCATGTCTTGTTCTGAGTGCTAGCCACTGTGAAACATGGAAATTCTATTTATAATGTACGCTTAGATCTTTTAAACTACTAGTGATGTGCCGGATATCCGTATCCGTACCCGCGGATAACCAAGGGAGAAGAAAGATCCGTATCCGTTACTTTTTGGGGGATCTTTTTATGGATCTTTTACCTTATTAATTTTTATTTCATAGATGAAAATCTATATATTGGGTAGCAATGAATGCCGGATATCCATATCCGTACCCGCGGATAACCGAGGGAGAAGAAAGATCCGTATCCGTTACTTTATGGGGGATCTTTTTATGGATCTTTTACCTTATTAATTTTTAATTCATAGATGAAAATCTATATATTGGGTAGCAATGAAAAACTATTCAGATTATTTTTTATTTCTTAAAATCAAACATTTGGCACCTTTATAATGCAATCGTCAAGTGGCAGGCGTCAACTATCATATCAAGGTCACGCGCACTGACACCGATTGAGTAAGAAAGTTGAGATGCATATCCGTATCCATATCCGCAAATCTTGACACCAAATATCCGTATCTGTATCCACGGATATACATTTCTAACGATCCGGCAGGTTTTTTAAGAAAAATAAATTTCACAAAAAGAAATTCACCCGTGCGAAGAATAGTTATAATAATAAAAGCAGTTATAATTATAACAATATAAGTCTAGTCATTATAATAGTGCAGATCTCTAATTTATAATATTAACAGGATAAGTTTCAAAAAAATCTTAACAGATAAAAAAACGCATATATACAGAAAAATAAAAATTTCTTACTCACACTTTAGTTTGAGCAAAGCGAGTATGTCTGCAATTTTTTCAACCTCAAAGTTAGTGCTGGCGTATCTGCTCAGGATTTTGGCGACGCTTGCTGAGCTCATTGGCAACCTCATGTCTCTGATGCCCTGAGCCACGGCCTTCCATTCCAAGTCGAACAAAGGTATGACTGTCACGCAACACATCGGAAGCGAATATTTCGATATGACTGCATTTAACTCAGATAAAACTGAAAAAACAAAAAATTTATTGAAGTGAAAATTTCTTTAGGCAGTGATGTACAGTAACGCACAGATAGAAATCTTGTATGAAAAGGTAGTGTGCGTTGAGGAACGAAACAATAGCGCGTTATAATCTGTTATATTATTTAACTAAAATTTATTTATTATTTTGAATTTACTAACATATTTTTATGTCAATTGTTGTTAACCTGTATGGACCTTTGTAATCTGCAATAAAAATTATTGTTATTATCCATACTATCTACATTTCATATCTATCCATACTAGTATTATCAATGTGAAAGTCTGTATGTCATCGTGAAATTTTGCATAAACATTGTCAGGAATACAGGAAAGGACATAGGGTAGGTAGCCTTCATCCAGAAAAGTGTTGTTCCCCAGTCAGTGCTAATTCGCAGTCGATGTTTTTGGTTTTCAAAGCAAAACTACAGAACCAAATTTGATAGGTATTATTTTAAAATAAGAAAACTTGAAATCTATGGAAGTACCTTCGTACATTAAACTACTTTTTAACTATTGTAGTTGGAAGTCACGATAACAGCCGTGTAGTTTCAAGAATTTGTTCTACTCCTAAAATTATTAACAAAGATACATACGCGTTTCTTCCGTTATCTCCATTTTATTTATAGTGACTTTTCTTGGTTTGTTCCTGATGTTTAACAAATAAAATAATACTACCAAAAGTACCACACGGAAAGGCGGTTTTAATTCTATTCGAAAATTTGAAATTTGAATGTCATTTTCGACATTGAAATACTTCATGTCAAATTTGTAGTCTGTTTAATCTACAATCCACAGAATATCGAAGTCGAACCAATGTGGAGTAAATGTCAGTAGTAAATAATGTTATTCTTTAGTCATTGACGATCTAAAATTACGTAGTCTGTTCGCCGTACGTATGCAATTTCCAGAATCTGCTATTTAGCGAATAACCGGTATTATTGGCGCGCTGTGCACACAACCGCTTGCTTGAAATTGCTCGAATGCATTTCAAAGAAGGAAAGTTCAGTAGTGATAATAATTGAGTGTTTATTGATAAATATTCTTACAATGCTTAAAAAGATCGTTCTCATCGTTGAAGAAAGTATATTAGTGTCTATGGCTGTATCAAAAACAAAGGATCACTAAGTTATACATAACCTGTGGCTTAACGTTATACACAACCTGTGGTTTTTACTGTCAGTGCCAATTATTGTATTGGCATTCAATCAAATGTCACACAACAGTAAGTAAATGTGGTTCTAACCTATCAATTGTTTCGATGTTCATGTAAAAAGTTAAATTTCTAAATTAAACAATGCCCAAATACCGCATAAACAAAGTGTACGGGAAATCTACACCTTACCCTTTCATTCTTAACTTTGAGAATGGACACATGACGGGGTTCGGTGTTAAAAGTTGCGGCATCTTCGAAGACAGAAGAACTGGCGTTAAAACAATCGTATCTGATGTTAAAAAAGTTATATACAGTGGCAAAGAAGTCGAGGTGGACACTGAAAAGAACTTTATCTTTGTTAGAAACAAAGAAACCGGCAATATACGACTTATTGAGGTTGGCAATACGGATATGGTGAACGTAACCAAATATGATAAGAACTCGTCGGAATTGCAAGAAAGTAGCGTCTTAGACCTGAGCAGGAAATTCGGATCAAAGAAACAGAAGAAAATCGTTGAATTGAAAGAGAAACATAGAGTAAATGAGAGTACAGTAAGCGAGCAAATGTTGAATACAACCGAAAATGTCACATCCGACACACTAGACATAAGTGGATATAATAAAGCAGATTCTGATGATTTCTATGTACCAGTAATAAACAGAGAAGCGTCCAGAGTAGAAGATGTATATGTTTTAAGTAATATTTTAAGCGAGAAGCAATTTGAGAAAATTAGCTCAGAGATTGAGGGCAAAGATTTAATGACAAATTTACATCCTATGGTTAAAGAAATAGTGGGAGTGGATAGCGATTTAACGCCAAAACAAGCTGTTTTGGCTCTATATGCTAGTACAGCTATGAAACTTTACTCCTTAATAGGTAAAGATATATCAAAAAAAACATTTGTAACATGTCCCATATCGGGTACGTTGAATCAAATATGTTTAGACGTATTCACAGTAACGACAAAAGGCAAAAGAAACCGACCATTGCCATATAAAGACAAAGCACTCTGTTACGCCATAGTATTTATATTGTTAATTAATAATTATAAATTTAATTTAGATGTTCTACTGAAGCATACAAAGTTGTCAGCATCAACTATAGCAAATAAAGTTCGAGTGACCGGAGCGACAATTGTAAATAATGAGTTTAAAAAAATCGTTCATTTAAAATTACCTCTGTTGTCTGCGAAAATTGGCAGAAGAAAAAGTTCTAAATTTTGATGAAGGAATATATTAAGTAAAGATAATGATAAGGATATATTATCAGGATGTTTAAATATATTTTACTTTTTATATATTTAGATGTTTCATTTAATTATTACATATATTACTATAAATTGAAGTCACTTACCATGTCTGTCTGCTAACTCCTAAACAATGCAAAGGTTTTTGATGTGCTTTTCACCATTAGTCTGATAATTTATATTTATGGTAGGTTTATATACATGTATAATAAAACCGAATAAAGTTTTTATGTAAGTAGGAAAAACAAATAATATAATGAACTAAAAAAATGTGTAGACAAGGATAGGTTTGTTCGCTCTCACTGGATTTTTTTAACTTTTTAACATTTTTATACCATCGTAAATACTAAAAATAAATCTGATTTAAATATTTTAAGGAGCAATTAATATTTACATAATGTCCTATAGGCCTCACCTAGAACTCACCACAATCCTTTGTCTATAGCCCTCCTTCTCCATAGTAAACCTGCCGTTTCCCTGATTTCATCACTTAACCCAATTATATCCTAGTTGATTAGGCAGAGGGCATTTTCCAATTCTACAAGTGATTAGTTAGCCTTAGCCACTAGAGTCGGATTTATCCGACAATTATTTACGTTTTCGCCAGAGCCGTATATATTTACGTCAAATTCCTCTACTTGTATAATGTTCTTTTTTTTTAAATCATTGAGTTGCTTTCTATTAAAAAAAATCTGTTTACAAGTCAAGCGCTAGGGGCATGACAACTCTTACAAAACCAAACGGTTAAAGAGTTAATGTTCTGGTATTAAGTGTTGCAATGTTAATGCATTTTCTTTTCTTTGAATTTGATTAGAAAAATGTAACATCTTAATATATAAAAGGCGACATACGACGTATAAAGACATACATACGTATGACTCCTATGGACTCTAAAACAGCTGAACCGATTTTGATGAAACTTTCAGATAATCTTCAGATTAGTCTAGCGTGTGTTCCTGTGAAGTTAGGTAGCGATCGGACGCGGACGAAGTCGCGGGCATATACTAGTTTACATTATTTAGAAATATTATAAATATCTACTACGTGTTACTACTAGTAATAAGATTGGTAGTAACACAGAGAACGAAGGATATGAAGTATAGTAGCCAATGTGCAGCCTCCTTTGCAGAAACTTTTACCAGTTGCTTGTGGCGCCATTATCTACTCTACAAAACAATATGGATCTCAAATAAAACATGAATGTGTTAACAATTTTTTTTATTGCAATTTAAAACAAGTTGTTACCATTTCTCTTATAATCTAATCGGCTTAACCTATTGTGATAAAACTTAAAACATTATAGTTAAGACTATAACATAGATATGATATATTATGTACTCTTGTGTATTTTTATTAGTTTTGACCGTTGAGAACGTCCATTAGTGGTTCTTAATAAAAAGAAAACTACACACATTTTATTATCAGTTCCCTTTTATTGATGACTCATATCAAAACCAAATAAAATGCACCATTCATAAGAAAATTGACTTTATACGTTGAGAGAGACGGTTTCAATTTGATCAGCGCCGGCCCTGGAGATAAGCAAGAGAGGTCGCTCTAGACGCCAAATGACAAAGAGAGCCAAAAATCCAAAATGGCGCCTTTTGACTCTTTATAATGGAGGGTAGAGATGGGTAAGGCGTACCGACGCATATGACAATCAAACTGAAAAAATGGTCCTTTCCAACAATAAAATAAGGGTTCTATAAGTGGCCACGATGGCGCTAGTGTAGCATATCTTTGTCTAATTTACTTCTTAATTTTACGCTAGCGCCATCTTAATATAATGGTATTCTGAGACCACTTTTTAATACATAGAGTCGGTCCTCCTTCTCTAGATAAATTCGTTGATCTACAATTTTTTTTTTAAATCTGACTTTTTCGAGTGGCTATACTAGCCTTGAATTTAGTCTGTGATTTTGTAAAATTTATTTTTTAACATAAAACCGAAATAGAATTTGCCTGAAATGAAAGCTTCGACCACACTTTAGAATTAAACACTGTCCATATTCAAAATATGCTTATGAACTCGAATTTTCAAAGTCAAATTTTATCGCAATTTGTAATTAAGAAAAAAAAAAACTACCTGGTGGGATAACATTATGGTCGCAATTTTTTGTATATGGTAACCTTTCAAACACAAATTATTTATTTTTGCTTTATCGAACTATAATAAGAATAATATGCTTATTATAGTTCGATGTTCATCTTATACTCAACATCTTACAATATAATGTCAAAATTTTATAAATATTATAATATCATAATAGAATGAGAGCCAGTGATCACTTAATGTCGCTTAACATATTTTCAAAAAATATATACATATATAAATTTACAGCACATCTTCACACCTTAAAATTGCATGGCTTCGTGTATAAATTTTCAAAATAACAACTCAGATCAAAACCCTAGTAATAAGAGATCATTTAAGGCCAATCACTCTAGGTTTAACTGTTCTGTGGCAAACGCGAAACAGTACAATCAAGATAAAAAGTTTGTCAAAAATCAATGAAATGTAACAAAAGACAAACGTCAAAACAAGCTAGAAACCCAATCAATCAAAACTAGATGCAGTGTATACTGTGTCTAAAAACAAAATGGCCGCCACATTTACGATAACAATTTGGTAAAGAAATCGTTATTATTAATAACGATACTATAAGATCTGACTTGTTTTGTATTCATTCTAATTGATAAACTATTTGATATTGCAAATAATTCAATAATATAACAACACTATCTGGTAGGTATATATATACACAAAAAATAAGTATACAAGTAAATATATGTCTAATAAATAATGTTGAAGACTTTTTCAAACATCGCTTAAAATAATCTCCACAAGAAAGTATATTAAAATTTGTATTTTACAAAAAGTTGACACAAAACGAGGCACTCGGAAAATTAGGGTTTTTTATTAATATTGCTTATGGCTTTATTACAATTAAATTGTAAATTCATTTTTTTTTTAAATAAAATCGCTTACTAGTTTAAAAGCTCTTGCATTTTAAAACTAGTTTACTATTTCATTGATATACAATTTTCATTTTTATTTTAATATAGCTCTTTTCCTAAAAACAATCTAATTATTTATTTTATATTAAGGTTTGTCTTTTTACAAGTTTTAACACAATTTTTTTTTTTTTTTTTTTAATTAGAAATAAAATTAATAAATAACGCGCTTAGGATGCAATACCGGACGCTTCGCAAACATTATTAACGATAATACATATTTGCAAAAAATTATTGTAAAATATGTAAAAAAATTTAAAAGTTTAAGGCATAATTTTCCGACTACCCTACATGAATTAGAAAAATCTGCTAAAATGAAAACTTAATTCAACAAAAAGGTACAGGGGGCTTTGAAAAAATCACTACACTCTAAAATCCTTATACTTAGATCTAAGTTAAAATTCTTAGAAAAATCTTTATATAAAAATAACAAAGGTCTATAAAACTCTGTGTCAAACCTCTGCGTTTTTTCATTTGCAAAAATATATACATCACTAAATAAAAAAAAAGGGCATTTTCGTGCAAACTACAACTTCGGTCAAAGCGTTTAAACATTTTTTTCTAAAAAAATGTGCTTTCAAATTGTATCTCATTCAATTTAGCGAAAAAACCATCATTTTTGACACAAAACTCTCACAAGTGCATTTGCGATTTCATTTGAACAATCTAGAATCATAAGTCAACTATCTACTATCAAACTATCTAGAACTTTCCTTCATTTACTCCTTTATAATATATAAAAAAATATATAGATATTCTAAGTAAAAAATCGTTCACAACGAAAACAAGCTGTTTGCGTCTCGTCTTATTTCTAATCGAAAAATAATATTCCGACGAAGAATTTATGAAAATTTATATTAATTTAATTTTTACATCCGACTGTACATAATCATCAATTGTGAAAAATTGACCAAAAACTCAATCTTGCATAACGAGAACAAGATGGCGAAAACAGCTGTTTGACTGGCCCGCCGCCATGTTTGTTTTGCAATATTACCTTTGTAATATTAAACATAGTACAGTAGTACACACTTGATAAGGCGCGTCGTGAATCTTCGTTCATGCAGAAAAGAAAGTACGGGTCCGACGATTAACGATTTCACCATACTCTGTTAGTATTTAACATCGCTGTCAAGTTAACAGCGATGTCAAATACTAACAGAGTATGGTGAAATCGCGCCAAAACTCACAATTAATCTTAGACACAATGTCTATATAACCCCGTTTACATAATATGGCCCATTTCCACGGCCATGAGAAGGGACATGGGAAATAAAATGGCATCGCGATTATGTAAACAGGTCGCTTCCCTTGCCGCTGCCATGTCAATGGCCATATGTAAACACTCATTGATCATAATATAATACATATTATGTGTAAACACTCATTGCTCTTGACGTTGCCACCTCAAGATTTAGGGAAATAAATACGGCAACGCGAGCGGCCATGTCAAAGACAATATGTAAACACTCATTGCTCTTGACGTTGCCACAGCAAGATTTAGGGAAATAAATACGGCAACGCGAGCGGCCATGTCAATGACCATATGTATACACTCATTGCTCTTGACGTTGCCATAGCAGTATTTAGAGAAATAAATACGGCAACGCGAGCGGTCATGGAAATGGCCATATGTAAACGGGAAATAAGGTTGATAATCTACGCACTCGTGTAATATGGCAAGCGGCGCACGTGGCGCCAGCTGGCGACCAATAGCGGTACTGGAAGAAACCGCCAAGTGTGTGGATTGGTCGATAACACTTTCCACGCTTTAAAAATTCCTCTTCCGCACAGTTAAGTAAATCTCTAAGCAATATCAGTTGGGTACTACTTGTACATTTGATAACATTGAAATAACATCAAAAAAAATTTTATTTCCAAAAATATATTATTTTAACACAATATTTTTATTGCATTTTCCCATGTTCAACGACATTTCTTGAGGAATTCAAGTATTTCAGGCGGATAGTTCTGTCTTGTTGTCGACTTGGTAGCAGAGCGAGCGTACTCTAGCGGAGTAACGGAGCTGAAAATAATATTTTTTTTTAATAATTTTGAAAATTCCAACACAATTGTGTTGAGGGTTTTATTATGTTATACGACCTCTATGGTCGATTATTCATCGACACTCGTTTTATGTCATATAGAATTGCAATTGTTATAATATAAAAAATACCAAGGAAAACATGTCGTCTTTTGTGCTACAAATAAATATTAATCAAAACTCGTGCCTATAATTTCACTTCATACATCAAAAAATTGGGCCAGCCCATCTGGCGGCAGTAACCATTCCCTTACATAAGACCTTTCTTTTTTATTTCATTGAATGAATGAGGGATGTCAAAGTCCATTTCCATATCCCTTTATACTACTGTAGTCGATATCGCACTTGCAGCACCTGTGTCTTTTCTTGTGTCGTGGGCGACGGTAGCCACCTACCATCAAGTGGCCCGTCAGCCTATCTGTCTACCTTAACACAAAAGAGAGCAGTAATATTAAGAAACTTCGCTTTACCTTCTGTTGTGCGCGTGCGCAAGTTGCTTCCACATCTTGCGGTCGACGTGTCTGAACAGAAGCATGACAAGGCGCAGATCACAATTGGCGGAATTCACGGCCAAATGTACTGCGGTGTCGCCACCTTTCACGTCCTGTAAGTAATGTATCATTTTGAAACGACGCTCTCGATTGTTCTGAGAATTTATTTTGAATTTTGAGTATTTTTATTTCATATATATGTATATTCGTACTATATTATTTTATGATATTATGAATGCGAAAGTATGTTTGGATGTTTGTAACTGTTTCACGCAAAAACTACTGAACCGATTACAATGAAACTTTGCATACACGTTGTCTGGGACATAATATGTAATATGTATAATCACTAAAGGTGGAAACAAACTATTGGCAGTCACTGCAGTGTGCACATTTGTTCAAATTCCAGTGCGCCAGAATTTCTTTCGTATGTCCGAACGCTCAAAAAATACTTCCGCGACTTACGTTCACTAGTTTGCACAGCTTAGTGTATTAATTGTACTGTCCAGATACCTGTCAGCCGCGTCCGTTTTTTTTTGTAATGTGCACTGATGCAATAGGACATCGATTTACTACAACTATGGATTTCGCACGCCATACAAAAAACACTACGAACTTTATGGAACATTTAAAAAATGTCACATTTGCGTAGAGCATGAACTCTGTCATCTGTCATTTAAAGAATTTTTTTTTTTTTTTTAATTTATTAAAAATGGGTTTGCTCTTGACCAACAACCAACTGTGTAGCAAGGATGAGGCCTAAGATGGAGCGAACCTCATTCTCAACCCAGAAGATGCCTATTCACTCGAACTTTGAAAAGATTTGTGTTATATGAGCTCAGGAGTTCCAAACCTTTGGCAGTGCGCATTATAAAAGATGTTTTAAAGCGCTCGGTCCTAAATAGAGGGATATCGACAAGATGAGGTTGGTAACCATTTGTACGTCTGTATGTTCGATGTAAGAAAGGGGAAGGGATAGTTTGTTTCCACCTTAATTTTAATTCCATTGACACTCGTTCTATAGACTATAGCGCCAAAATGGCGTTTTTGCAAATAGGCATAAAAATAATATTTGACAGCAGCTTGTCCACTGGTATATATTACAGGTCAGTGGTTTGAAACACAAACAAATTTTGTTTTTGCTTTGGTTTATCGTTTGTTTTCGTTTCAATCATAAACAGAACTGTCAAAGTCATTTGTCACTGTCACTTACCCCTTTCCACAGATCAGCTCCGGCGTGATGCAGTAACACATGGACAATACTGAGTCGTGGCGAGTCCGCGGAATGTTTCAAGCACGCCACTTGTAAGGCTGAATGACCTGGGAAGATGCATTTTTTTTTTATTATAAATTTTTTTTTTTTTAATTATAATATGGATAGCCAACGCAACAATGTACATATAAAATTCAAAACAAATCGCATAATACAATTCAGCTTGCACAAGTCATTTTTGTACACAAAGCCTTTGTAACGCAGCTTCTAAACACTTGAAAAGTTATCATCATCATCATGACATAGACAAACCAATAATGATTTACATACATTATTATCATCTTGTGTGTAAATAAGTGTTAGATAATAAATAAATCTTACGCTCAATGAGCAATGGAGAGGGCTATTTTCGGGGTTATATTATAATAAGACATCGAATCAGAACCGAGAAGATCCGTAGACGAAAGCAAGTTACAGACATGGCTCGAAGGATCAAAAGTTTTTGTGATTGTTTTGCAGGACACTTATTAGCACGTTCACCCACAAGATGGACAGACAACCTGAATAAGGGCCAAGGGTCGACCTGTCCTATTGTAAGATTATGGCGGAGGCCTATGTCCAGCAGTGGACATAGGACAAAGGCTGAGATGATGTACATACCTTCAGCGTTGGCGTGATGTACATCAAACAGAGGCATCTGTTCAGGTGTTCCGCGAACCAACTCGGCCAGTACTGGGCCGTAGGCGTCGCCTGCGCGTGCGCACGCACCGATTACATTGTCGCCAAGCGAGTCCACCTATAATGAGCATACCAGTACTAAATACACGTTGTAAATATATATAACTTTGTTTAAAATATAGATTAGTTGTTAGTCTATAAATCAAATTTGTTGAACTGAAAAGTTTGTTTGGTTGAACGCGATAATCTCAGGAAGTAGTGGTTTGAATTGAAATTTTTTTTTGTGTTGGATAGTCCATTTATCGAGTAAGACTTTAGGCTATATAACATTTTGAACGCGGACGAAGTCGCGGACACCAGGCTTACATCCAGTAGTGGAGAGACAGGGGCTGATGATGATGATGATGATGATGATGATTAAACGCGGGTGTATAATATTTATATACTCTACACTCTGACGTCATCTGAGTGAAATAATTATTGCTTTTTAAAAAAAGTTAATAAAAATAATCTATTATATCAGTTTAGAATAGATACGGGAATGACTATAATGTTGATTAGAGATATATACCTACCTACGTGTTTTATTATTGTAGACATGTTACATGACAATACCGGGTATTGCCGACAAACCTATGTACACCCAGGTGGACTACGGGTATTTTTTCTTGCCTGTGGTCCACCTATGTACACCCAGGTGGACTTCAGGTATTTTTTCTTGCCCGTGGTCACCTAATTTATCCACCTGGGTGGACTACGGGTATTTTTTCTTGCCCGTGGTCACCTAATTTATCCACCTGGGTGGACTACGGGTATTTCTTCTTCCTCATAGTCCACCTAATTTATCCACCTGGGTGGACTACGGGTATTTCTTCTTGCCCGTGGTCACCTAATTTATCCACCTGGGTGGACTACGGGTATTTTTTCTTGCCCGTGGTAACCTAATTTATCCACCTGGGTGGACTACGGGTATTTTTTCTTGCCCGTGGTCCACCTATGTACACCCAGGTGGACTACGGGTATTTTTTCTTGCCCGTGGTAACCTAATTTATCCACCTGGGTGGACTACGGGTATTTTTTCTTCCTCATAGTCCACCTAATTTATCCACCTGGGTGGACTACGGGTATTTCTTCTTCCTCATAGTCCACCTAATTTATCCACCTGGGTGGACTACGGGTATTTTTTATTTCCCGTAGTCCACCTATGTACACCCAGGTGGACTTCAGGTATTTTTTCTTGCCCGTGGTCACCTAATTTAGCCACCTGGGTGGACTACGGGTATTTCTTCTTGCCTGTGGTCTACCTATGTACACCCAGGTGGACTTCAGGCATTTCTTCTTCCTCATAGTCCACCTAATTTATCCACCTGGGTGGACTACGGGTATTTTTTCTTGCCTGTGGTCTACCTATGTACACCCAGGTGGACTTCAGGCATTTCTTCTTCCTCATAGTCCACCTAATTTATCCACCTGGGTGGACTACGGGTATTTTTTCTTGCCCATAGTTCACAGTGGGCACGACCTAGCTAGAGGAATGAAGAAGACGACTCAATGTATATAAATACAAATAAAAAAAAGAATACATGTTAAAATTATTCAGACCTATAATAGGATAACGGATGTGGGTAGTCTATAAATATTCTTTATCTCTCTATAGGCTACCGTCGCCTATAACATAAGCAACGCCACAGGTGTTGCAAGTGTGCTGCCGACTACAGTAGGAATAAGGATAGGGATAGGGAAATGGGCTCTGGCATCCCTTACTCACTCACCGAAACACAACAGCATAGTTGCTTTTATTTCACGCTGGTCACCTGTAAGAGGATGGTTACTGCCGCCAGACCGGCTGTCCGAATGACTCAATGTGTCCTGTGTTATTGTTTGATTGATAACATTGATAACCTGCGTTATCAACGTTAGATTAGGTGGGTGAGTCAAATTTTTTGAGTGATCTGAAATTTTTTTTTTAAAAAATCCACGAATAATTCGGAAATTTTATATGACATTGACAGGGCAACGAGCTAGTTATTTTATAGCAATAAAATATAGACAATACCTCAGCAAATATTTTCTTATCGGAGGCGTTGTGCTCGCAACGTGGATACGCTGTGCGTGCGCACTGCACCAGATAACGAGTGAACAATGGCCGCCGATGGCAACGCAGTACTGCCAACTTTATTAAACTCAAACCTGAAAAAAGAGAAAGACAAGCTACAATTAAAAATTATAAACTAAGGCTCGAGATCACCAACAGACGGTTATTTTTAAACAGCTGATTAAAATTTAAACAGTGCCATTCTCTGCCATTCTCTGACGTCGAAAAGCGATTTTGTAAATCTTATTTCGAATAAAAATGTTTTGAATTTGAATTTGAAAAACAGCCGTTTAATAATATTTTGTTGATCACCATCGCTAAACTGCGGGTTAAACGCCCTAAACATCTGATTAACTTAATGATTAACCCGCAGTTTAGCGATGGTGTTCAGCAAAATATTATTAAACGGCTGTTTAAAAATAACCGTCTGTTGGTGAACTCGAGCCTAACTCCCCCACTTTCTATTGAACCTAAACACACTATATCTGCTCTAAGTTGCTGACTAGTTGGATGTCCCGCAGACAATTCGATTCTGCAGCATCAGATCAAGGTTACAGTGTCATGGAAATACTACAGAAGTAACAGTACACCCAATTTCACGTCAATCGAACCTGTGTCAGTCAGTGAGAACTCTTCGTCAACTAGGAAATAGGCTGATGATCTACAAACGCCTGAATAGATCTTCATAAATTATAGCTAAGAACCACTTGGATCACGTCAGCTTTGAAACAAAGAAAACCGCATCAAAATCTGTCCATGCGTTTGGGAGCTACGATGCCACAGACAGACACACAGGTCAAACTTATACCACCCCTCTTTTCAAGCGTCGGACATTAATATACACACATTTACACTCCTTTAGAACATTATGTTAAATATTAAATTTATAATAAGTTGGAATTAATTAACAACAGAGTTTACAATATAAAAAGGGGGTGGTGGACAAGACAGGATGAAGGATTTTTATCATTAAGTACTCAATAAAAATAACATAAGAAAAACTCACCAAGATCCTGAGCAAACACCGCTGGCTTCTCGGCCAATATCCTTTCGCATATTAGTGAGAATAAAGCGTGCTGCAAATCCTCAGTGTTATCGCTCTCTGATAAATTCAGCAGAATGTGATGGAGTACTCTGTATAAAAAAAAAAATACATTCAACATTTAATATTATGAAGTTGGAGGTACACATAGAGACTTCGTTGCGCAGTCCTAAATGGGCAGTAACCACCGTGATTTTCTAGTAAACTTTTTTCTTCTAGATTTTCTAGAAATTCCTTCTAAAAAACCACCGTGAAATAGCAGCACGTGTGCTGCTTCCTAATCCTTATCATACTATGGTCGGCAGCGTGCTTGTAGCTTGTGTTACAGGCGATACCTAGTTTAGACTCTGGTACTCAACATAATTGTATTGTATGTTTTTATAACATCGAATTATGTTTATAACCCTATATGTTTATAGATTTGTGAATAAATAAATATTATTATTATTAAAAAAAAAGGCTCGTTTCGCTTTTCCCTACTTAATTATTGTTATTTATCGTATCACACAGTGCCGGATTAATTACACGTAGGAATTGCTACGGGCCACGCGCATTTGAGGTTTAGCGTACTCATGCCTGCTTGAACTTAAAATAATTGTTTTAGCAAAAATATTTTTACGCTTCTACGAGTATCTTAAATGAAAAAAACTTGTTCAGTAATATAACCTTACAATTAATAATTAATAAATTATTTTCTTCAAGTAAATTATAAATTAATAATAAGTTTACTCTTCATAATTTCAAGCTATTGTTGATAGTGTTGAGTTGCAGATCTACTAGCAAATTTAGCGATTTTATTCCTTATAATAATAAAAATAAATTAGAGAAAATATGCTTTTAACATTTAAAATCCACGTAATCCCTTAACACATTAAACTGAAGATCTTAATACACACACACCAAGTGCCACTGGTATCACAAAGTAAGTAGTCTTCAGAAATGTATACGTCTAACGAACTTAACGTCTAAGTCTTAACGAACTTTCGAATCTACAATAATAAGCTTCTTCCCGCGATATCTTTACACAGTATAAAACAAAGTCGCTTTCCGTCGTCTGTCCTTCTATCTGTATGTACACTTAGATCTTTTAAACTACGCAACGGATTTTTATGCGGTTTGAACTAATTGAAAAAATGTTAAAGGAGGAAGGTTTCTGTGTATAATTTTGCAGAAAAAGAAGCATATTATATCATACGTATATAGCCATAAAAAATGAGAGGTACCGTATGTTCTTTCCTGTATAGTATACCTGACAACGTATATGAAAAATTGCATGATGATCGGTTGAATAGTTAAGACGTGAAAGGGTAACAAACAAACTCACTATAATAGAATTACTGCAAAGTTTCATAAAAATCCTTACAGAATTTTTGCGTGAAAAAGTCCGTGTAGATCCTCAGAAAATTTTGCTCTTATTTTATCAGATTAATTGTGGGACAGATTGTACGAGGAAATCGTGACAACAATAAGATTTTGATAGCCATATACAGCTCAAACTACTTTACTTGACGTATGGAACAAAATAAGGATACGAAGTAGGTAGAAATCCGTGCAAAATGTCTCGGATTAGCACAAAATTAACATAACAGTCGGCGTTGTTGTCAAAAATAAAGAGACGGCCTTGACTTCGTATTGTAATGTTGAATAATGGTGGCTAGGATAGAACATGTACAATGTGTGTAATATTAAAGGTATACAATCCATGTATCAGAATTAGCTTTTGGCCGCGACTGCGTCCGCACCCTTTCTCTTTGGGAGTTGAAACATTTCTTTATTGTTTATATATGACCCTATAGAAACGTAGGAAAAGTGTAGCAGAGGCAGGAGAAAATCATCCTGGATGGAAGAAGAATTTTCGTTAAGGTAATAGAATTTTTTTATTGAAAACTATTTCGAAAAAGGCTTACAGAAATCTGGTCCAGTAACTCAACAGAACTCATGTAAGTAGGTATATTGGGAGCAAAAAACAATGTCAATTTTGCATTACATCACTAGTTCAGCGCGTAGTAGTCGCCCAAGGTCGTACGTCGTGGACATTGAACAAGCCTTTGACATAACGGTACACTTAGATTGTGGTATTATTAAAAAACATGAATAAGCCTTATCCATGTCCATTTCCCTGCATCGCTTTGGCTCTTTCCTTAAACCGGAATTTAAATTCTTGGAACAAAACGTGTTGACTTTTATTTTCCTACGCTTAGGTATTGCAATTTCGTCCGCATATGCATTATACATTTCTGACATACATTGTACGGAAACATAATTGCAGACAATTGAAATAAATGATAATGTAAGAAAGTTTAAAGAGAAAATACCTTTTTTTAAAGACATACACCTCAATTGTCCTCCAAAGTAAGCACTATTAGGCTTGTATTATGGGATAACCATACAACGGACAGTGGCGAAACCTTGTACACCCAGACCATAGCCAATTTTGAAAAGTTCATTTATAAAATTAGCCCTGCCGCCGACCCGGGACCCTTGAGTATACCGCTAAGGCAAGAAATAACACTAGGATTGTCGATTTTTTTTAAATATAGTCTTTTTAAAATATAGAAAGAATTTTTAAGAAATAAATTCATCATGTATGTAGTGTTTTAATTGGGAACCTATTAGGAGCCCTGAGTCAGAGCGTTAAGGCTAGCATCTTAAGCCTCAACCAACAATGGGCTCCTCAAATTTTGTACGCGATTTCCTACCGTCGACACTTTCATATACGAGTACATCTTTCCCGTAAAGTGTCGACTCAAATGTAACTACACCACAATACACAGGTTGATGAATTTAAATGGGCCAGTTAGGGCAAATCTGACACCATTAAGATACGAAAATTTGAACTGCATTAAAACTTTTTCAGCGATGTTTGATAAAGTAAGATGATAAATTTTTAGCTTCTGATCAGATCAGATCATTCAGTATCAGATCAATTCTCGCAGGGCTAACTGGAAATATTTTTTTTAATAAGTAAAGTAGCGTTTTTACAAGAAATATAGTAGACTTAAAAAGCAAAACCTTACAGAATTCCGTCGAAATTGCTAGTTAACGTCGAAACAAGAATTGCTAGTTTAAAGTTGTTAGATTTTAGATACTAAAGCTGTAGTGATATTTTAAAATAACACAGAGAAGTTTACAACGAGGGAAAAAATCCTTTTCGTTTTTGACGTATATTCTGGGAATTGGTGTTGTAACTTTGAATTTAGATGCAGATTGAAATTCGCATACGATACGAGTCCCCCTACCTAAAATCCTACAAATTTATGTTTGTGACGCAAGAATTCTGTTTATATGTTTAGTGACAAAAAATACAAAAGACTTATCAATGTATATTGATTGTCCAGATCTACTATGGTTCGATACTGATTTCTAATAGTTCTTTAAACACTATAAAAATATAGAGATTTATATATAAAAAATTCCCGTGTCACATTGTTTGTAACAAAATTCCTCCGAAACGGCATGACCGATTTTTATGAATTTTTTTGTGTATTTTTTATACCCAAAATGTTTTTGGCGAAACAACGTTTGCGGGGTCAGCTTTGATTTATATTTTTTTTTTTTTCATGTTAAGGTCGACATACAGGTTGACGGTCCACTTGATGTAAGGTGGATGCCGTCGCCTATAACATAACGGCCCGAGAGTAGGTAGACATTACCGGGTAGGTATTAGAGGCAAGCTGAAAACTTGTACTATAACTCTTCTATAATACCCTAAACTACAGACCTGGCTGTGAAGTAGTGGGGCTAAATAGGGACAACACTTATTGATGTGAAATTTGGTATACTGTTACTTCGGTGGCATCTCCATGACATGGTAACCTTGACCTGATGCTGTAGCATCAAGTAGTCTGCAGTTTACCTAACTCCTTAGCAATATAGCCTGTTCGGACTCGATAGAAAGTCAGGAGTTCATTTATAATTTTTAACTATACTTCGTTACATAAAGCGTCACACATACCAAAGACTCATTGGAAAAACAATTTATTAACTCCTCAAGTTTACTTAATAGGTTTACCGTACACACATATATTATATATTTATTCACATATAAATATATGTTATAAAGCGGTTTAACACGACGTTTTTCCTGTGTCGTGATAATAGAGTCTAATTCCAATGTTACAACATTGGTTGGAATGAGGAAAAATGGACCATAATAAACCCAACATAATTGTCAATATCGTTTGACGTTTGATCCTTTATTATATAAATAGGTAGATTTTTTTAAAGACACGTGTCGCTGTTATTTTGCATAAATACCACATGTATAAAGATCTATAAACGACAACGGTTTGTATATTTGGAGAACTGCATATCCTCGATT
Organism: Synanthedon myopaeformis; assembly: GCA_944738685.1. Lineage (NCBI taxonomy): Eukaryota > Metazoa > Arthropoda > Insecta > Lepidoptera > Sesiidae > Synanthedon > Synanthedon myopaeformis. Next base: position 2,585,172 of record OX122943.1, read on the forward strand.
CCGACCGTGGGCAGCTAGTTTATTTATTTACTAGCTGGTGCTGGCGACAACGCCTGACATCTTGTTGCTAAAACACTTTGGCCAGACGTTAGTTTTTTATTTTGTTTTAGATGATCCCTTGAGGACAGTACTTTTTTCTCAATGAAATGGTACTCTATGTCCTTTCTTCTATATATCCCTGACAACGTGTACCCAAAATTTCATGATGATCGGTTAAGTAGTTATGGCGTGTAAACGTAACAGACAGACAGATAGACAGACAAAAAGAGTAACTTTCACTTTTAGAATATTAGTATGGAATAGTATGGATTTTATAATACAATTTTAATTAGTGTGAACATGAATGAATTTCATTAGAGTTTTTTTATAAAATAAAGTTGATATTCTCCTTCGGTTCTCTTAACTTCTTTACTATGTCAACTACAGATAGGGATTGAAAATGGCGTCGCTTTGCAGGCGTACAGCAAGTAATCTTGCTAAAATAAAATAAATGAAAACTTTTGACCCCTAATTAGAATACGCCATTGTTTGTGAACGTCTGCAATGTTGTTTTAGTGTGATCCTAACAAAATAATCTAAACCAAATCCTGACGTCAATAAAAAAAAAATTAACATGTTCACATTCAAGCCAACAGGTATGAAATACAATAGCTCTATTTTGACAGCTGTCATTTTGACAAACGACTATGTAAGTTATTTATTAAGTCACCATTATCTCAGCTCAGCCGTAGGACGTCCACTTGTAGACATAGGCCTCTCCCACCCCATAATTTTATAATGGGACCGCTCAGTAGATAGACTGGATCAAATAATATTAATACGAATGCACAAAAGTTGGCAAAATAGAACAACATGTACGAGTTACTACAAAAGGTTTAACTACTCAAAACAAGAAAGTTGGCTATTCGCCAACTCTCGCTTCGACCCTTTTTATTTATTTGCTTACACCAACAGAAAACACAACATACAACATCACAATACAAAGCTTACATTCGGTCATGGTCTGATGCGAGTTCCATTTACCTACAATTTCATTTACAACCCTTAAGGCTAATAGAAGTACTTATACCAAAATCTAAAGTTATAACCGACTGTAACCGTCGACGAGGGATAATGCGGAAATGTCTTCCCTCTCTTAAAGAAAGGCCCATATTGTGACTGTGAAATGCAATGTTTTAAAATGTATGGAAAATTTCAAAAATAATGGTATCCTGAGTTTCTATCGGGGTTTCTTCTCAGGGTCGTCATTATGTTGGCTCCTTTTTTCCGAAACCCTGGTATAAATAGACTAACGTTTAAAACACTTAAACCTAACCTTGAAACCTACTTAAGGAATAAATTTTCACTCTTTCGATTTCCTTTAAATTTATCAAAAAACAACTTATGCCTTAAAAACTTACCCATATGCTTGCTTCAGATCCAGCTTTGCCACCTTCAAACACAAAGCCCTTCGGTCTTCCAAGCTCAATTTATTCATGTGCTCTTCGAAAATCTCCTTACAGCTCTTTCTGTTCAACTGGCAACAATCCTTCTTGGAAAAACTGCCAGAGATCTCCTTCTGCATGTCTTTGTACTGTTTCATTGTCATTGAACTGCTTGACAGTTTGCGTTCCCGCGTCATAGGTTTGTCTATGCTCTCGTCTAATTGCTCTGTGTACGAGGGAGAGCGTTCGAACTGCGAGATCTCTTGATACTTCTCATAATCGATGTTGTCTATGGGCGATGATCTCTCGGGAGATGGGGGAGTGTATTCAGAGTTCGACTGATAGAATGTCGAGTGAGTATCGGACATTGGACTGGGCATGTGATCGGAACGGGGCGGAGTCGGGTATATAAAAGACTTTGTATTTTGCGCTTCCATTGGTACTGGAATTTCGAGGTTATAATCATTGTATGTTTGGCCGTCATTAAACTGATCTATGTGATTCGGTACGACCATGGCAGGCGCGAAATTGTTTATAGTCTGATAGTTCTCTGTGACGCTCTGCACCTCAGCAAAGTCTGATAGAATGTTGTCTGTGCTCAACGCCCTGTTTATTTTCTCATCGCAATCTTCTATGATGAATTCTTGGACTAGGTGCCAATAATCGTCCTGGTCCTGTACCGACGCTGACAAGTTTTGTGCGTTGTTCTGCTTGAGTTCTGTCAATGCTTTGTCCACAATGGGGAAGTTATCCGTCAGAGAATTGGTTATGACATGACCGCCGGAAAATGTGTTCCGATTCACCTGTAAACAAAAAGAATGTTGTGACAGATAGATATTTTTTAAATTATGTCTTTCGAAAGGCAAACGTGGCCAAACTTTCAACTAACGTTTTAGCGAAACAGGAGCTTATTTGGTAACCTCCCTTAGGTTACGAATAAACTCCTGTTATTAAGTTACCAAATAAGGATACCAAATTGTTGATAACCTCCCTTAGGTTATAGGCTAAAACCAACTTAGTAGAATGCAAGTTGTAAAAACCTGCGCTGGTCTTCTGTTAGAGCCAAACAGTACTTTTTCTGAATGAGAGGCACCCTGTGCCATTTTCGGACGTTTACATGCGAAATTTCACGATGATCGGTCGAGTAGTTAAGGCGTGAAAGCTAACAAATCAATAAACTCATATTCGTATTTATAACATCAGGAACACGTAAGCTCACAGGGTAGAGTTCTGAATTCGAAATCGCGCCAGTTTAACGATGAATTATATAATCCATCACATTAAACTGGCGCGAATAAACTGGCTGGTGCCTGCGATTTCGTTCGCGTTAAAAAATATAAGATAAAACGCCTGACAAATAATATAATAATAATAATAACTTTATTTCAAACATTTGTGTCCATAAATTATAAACTAAATTATGTTACATATTATACAAAAACAAAAAGTAAAATAAAAATTAAAAATTAACACAAACTGATTATCATTTTCTATTAAGGGTGATATGCGATTTCACCCAATGTTTTAGTATTGGGCAGTCCACCTTCCCAGCAATCACCTTCAACAGCGTGTATGTACTGCCTCGCACCCTAGTCATCAGGGATGCTATTCTCATTCTTAATATAGCATAGAAATCTGCAACTCTTGTATTGGCAAACATCCCTGATGCACTACAGTATCGCGGCAGACCCAGAAACACTCTGAAAGCATTGTTGTATTGGACGCGTAGGGCATTAAACGATTTTTGAGTGTAGTTAACCCACAGGCTACATGTATAAAAAGACTGACAATATGTCTTAAATAATGTTATTTTAACGTCATTAGAACAACGCGCAAACCTGCGGGCGATCATATTACATCTCACTGCTAAAGCCCTTCGTTCCCTCGCAATATCTATATCGTCCGACAAATCCTCCGTAACCCAGTGGCCCAGGTATTTGAATTGACTCACCCTAACAAGTGGGGAACCATTCAGTGATATGGGTGGTACAAAGTTGTATTTTTTTGTTCCGGCCTTGAACATTAACAGCTCACTCTTGGTGGAATTATACCTGAGCCCATGGGTTTCAGCGTATTTCTCGCATATATTCAATAGTGTTCTAAGGGCACTGATTGAAGGTGCCAGCAGCACCATATCGTCTGCGTAGCTAATGTTGTTAATATAGCAACCATCGATAGAACAACCGATACCAGCGCTGTTGAGTTCTTTGACCAGTGAGTTCATATACAGATTAAAAAGTTTAGGTGAAGTTATTCCACCTTGTCTTACGCCACATTCCAATCTGTATATATCCGAAAGTGAATTTGCCCATCGTACATTATTGGTTTGGTTGTTGTACCAATATTTGAACATATTAATAATTTCTAAAGGTAAGGTTGTTTCTGAATGCATTTTATTCCATAAGACTTCGTATGAGACCAGGTCGAAGGCTTTAGACAATAATGCTAGATTCTATTGCCTATCGTTGGATTTTTATTTTTAGATAGCTGGTGTCCATCCTGAAATTCAATTTTAACTGCAAGTGAAAGAATTTTTTAAATCATATAAATAGTTTCGGAAATTACAACAACAATCATAGGTACACTTTACATCTTTATAATATTAGTATAGAAATGTATGTATAAACATAAACACTTATGGTAGTTATGGTGTTATCTAACATCGTGTACAAATAGTTGAATGTTTTATTAATTTTCTCATACAGTTTCCTCATTTGACGCCATATTTATGAGTATAATTATTACTGTATTGAATGGTAATTTCAACCTTCGAGAATTAATTAATTTTAATTGAAAAAAATAAATAAATGCGGGTAAACATAACCCCTAGATGAACAACGCGTTACTCGTAGTTGGATCTAACTGTGATAAAAAGACAGAAATTTTGAAAAATCTAAATATATTATTTAGATTTTATTTTAAATAAGATTGATTGTTATTTAGTAAATATTAAAATAATTAATCCATACTATATTATTATAATATAATATTATAAATGTGACAGTAATTCTGTCTGCTGTTTGCTACCTTTTCACGCCTTAACTATTCAAGCGATCATCATGAAACTTTGCATACACGTTGTCAGCGATACAAGAAATGACATAGGGTACCTTTGGTACCTTTCATCCACAAAAAAAGTAATGTTCCCGAGTGATCGTCTAAAAATATAAAGAATTGGGCGCCGCTGTCGCGTGACGGCGCCTCTGTCGTCACAGAGATAACGATGTCAAGCGTTATTACACATATATTATATTTTCTTTTTCAACGCGGACGAAGTCGCGGGCACCATTTAGTATTATTATAAAATACTAAGGTCTATTTTATATTATATATTTTTTTTAAATACACCTACGCTCGGGGCAAATACTGCTACGGTCATCACGCGCGCAACGTTAAACTGTTAAGCGCGAACAAAGTCGTTTGCATGGGCCAGTACAGTATACATATATTAAGTACAATTACCTGCTTGTATATGTTGTGTCCTGCATCAGCACAGTAAGGGTGTGCGGCGGCTCTGCAATCCCCTGGTTTATTCTTGACAGGTCCTCTGGAAACGACGACCGTTTGCAATTTCTTCTTTTTGTCCTTAATCTGTAGGTTCTTCATTTCCTCAACCAGTTCGTCTTTGCATTCCGTTTCGTCAGTCTTTTCAGAGAAGCCACTGTCCTCTGAAGATTGAGAATCCACTCTGTCGCTCCTTCTGTCTTCTGGGACAACTTTGAAAGAGAAATACTTGAGGTCGTCATCGTGGTCTTCGATTTCTAACTGTTGAAGGTTTTCTACAAGTTTCGCGACGGGCGCGACTGTTTCTGGAGGCTTCTGTATCACTGGAGGTTTCTCTGGCTCGCTTTTTATCTTCTTCTTCTTTTCCTTCTGGAAGAGAGCTTGGAAGGGCTTCTTTAGAAGATTCTTTATTGACTTTTTCTCCTCCATTGTCAGAAGAGGTTTCGCGTTCGTTACTTTGGCGCTCCCCATAGTTTTTCGTTAAATTTTCGTTATGCTTCTTGACATCCTGTAACAAAGAAATGATATGCTAATGTATAATTTTTTTTGATAAAATATCTAAAAAGGACATTTCATCACTACGATTTAGTTTAAGATTAATAAGTAATTTTATTATAATCTAAATTTCTAAGTGTAATTATATCTGAGAAAAAATAGCGTCCAATGACTTTTCTTGGTGTCTATTAAGGGGGAGCATTTTGTTCGTGTGTTTCAATAAAACTGTCACTTTTTTGGTATTATATCACACTAAACTAACTCAAAAGGTCTTTTAGCCTCCTTACTAAATCGTTTCGACATTCACACGATGATGATGGTTATGACATTCACATGACCACATCTATGGTTGTGAGCTTCTGCAAATTCATTCACTACTTTATTTACGAACTAGCTGTGGCAACTTGCATTGCACTTAGTCGGCTTAGTCCGCGAAACTTTTTACATAATATGTATGACGGAGCATCACTTGTGAAATGAATGACCGTTTTTGCACTGGTTTTTATACTAATGAGTTAATATAGTGAATACTGGCAGGGCACACTGCGTTTATTTATTTATTATTAATACAGTAATGTTACATTTTAAATTAACACTGGTGTAAACATAAACTCATTAGAGTTTCACCGCATACTATGTTCAGTTTACAGATACAGAATCATTAAAAATATATAGGTACAGGCAGATATATAGTAATATATACATATATAGATATTATTAAAAATATATACAGCCAGATATATATATACATATATACAGATACTTATTATAATTATTCTTTAGAGTTACCTCCCCCTTTAGAATTCAATCTACGATTTAAATAACTTAATTTTGCTTGTTTATGAATAGATGTACTCTTGTTAAAAATTATATTTATCTGTAGTTAATTGTAAATAGTATTGTTTTAACTTATATGTGATGTTTTTGGGTGTTATTTCGCTTTTTAATGTTTTAGTTAGTTGGTTAATTAGATTCGGGATGACATAAGCCAAGACATCTTTTTCGGTGAAGGTTGTTATATTTGTGTAAATTAAATTTAGATTCATCAAATAATCTGTTTGCATAAGTTATTTTTTGAGTTTTTACGTTTTTATTAAAATATTGCTCTTTTAATAATATAAATTTTGTTTTTTCTTCTATGGGTAGAATTTTACACAATACGAATAATGTGCGATAATCTTTTTTACATTTCGTAGTCATTTGGGCAGCCCGTCTGGCGGCAGTAACCACCCCCTTACAGAAGTCCACAGTGAAATAACAACAATGTGTGCTGTTGTGTTTCGGCGAGTGAGTAATGGATGCCAGAGCCGATTTCCCTATCCTTTCCTAATCCCTATAGTAGGCAGTGCACTTGCAGCACATGTGGTGTCACTTGTGTTATAAGCGACGGTAGCCAACTACCATCAATTGGACCATCAACCTGTCTGCCGATCTTAAAATACACAAAAATGTTAAGCCTATCAGTGTCCCATTACGAGCACCATAAAATAATTTAAAGCAAACCAAACCGCGGGAAACAACTAGTTTAATTATTAAATGGAATTTTACATTCTGTCCACCCATAGTCTCTTCTGATGTCACGCCAACAAATGAATGATATACGAAGTTACTTCTGAGAAAAAACCAGTTGTTGCCTTGTATTGATTTATTGAAAATAATTAAAATTCAAAATAGATTAAAAAAACAAGTTACAAATTAATTCTATACATAAAATAAAAAGATCCATAACTCTACAGTTATATCTATAGCTATACTAATAAAATATTAAATATATTTCGTCCGATCATCGAATCTTGAAAGTTTTTTTTAGCTAAGATCGGCAGACAGGCTGACTGTGCATTTGATGGTAGGTGGCTACCGTCGCCTATAACACAAGCAACGCCACAGGTGCTGTAAGTGCGCTGCCGACTATAGTAGGATTAAGGTTAAGGGTATTGGTAAGGGAAAGGATAGGGAAATGGACTCCGGTAGAAGAACTAAATTTCTCAAACAATTTTGTTTACTATGTAGAGAAGAGAAGAGACTTATGACTATCTATAAGGCAAATAAGGATTAATAGTTATCAGTACGTAGTATAAAGTAAGGTCCTCCTTTTTCTCTCTGTCTGTCTTTATGTGTGCGCGCATTCAGTGGTAGCTTCCGATACTTGGCTTCTAAGTGTTGGAATAAAATTCCTCCCCCCTTCGTGATCTTAAGGCTAAATTTGCTTTCAAAACCAAATATACTGCTTTACTAATTGAGAGACAAAAGTGTTTAATTTTTGTGGTATGAGCGATAACTGGGGAAGACTTAATCAGGAGTGGTGTACTGTTGCTTTTAGAATGTAGTAAATTCTTACAAGATTACATACGAGTAAGTGCTATAACGACGCGTATTCCGCCGGCGTGAAACTGTCAAGTAGGACTGGCGTAAAATGAGCGCTGTGCTTTGTATCAGCTTATGCTGAGCCAGATACCTTTTTGCTGCCATGGCGCACATTCAATGGGATTTTATTTAAGTATGTATTCTCATTCTAACGTGAAAAATATTTTATTTGTTTTGTTATCTTTATATGTATTCGTGAGTGTCATGTGTATGCAAATAAATGTTTTCTATTCTATTCTATTCTATTTTAATCTCGAAAAGTTGTGAATCGAATTGTCGAAATTTTGTTCTTGATTGTACCGATGGAAAAAAAATCTGAGGTTAGTTTATGTGTATAACTCAAGAATTTTTTATTAATATTTGCCAAGTTGTCGCGGTTTTTTTCCAAGAAATCGGCCGCCCCACGCGCACAAAGCAGCTAAGCGTGGCCTGGGTATGCGAGTATTATAATATTTATATTAATAACTATAATAACTATAAATCATACTAAGGTCGGCAGCACACTTGTGGCGTTATTGTGTTAATAGGCGACGGTAGCCACCGACCATCAAGTGGACAGACAGCGTGACTCTTTCTTTACTTTCATTAAAAAAAATTGTTTTATCACAAAGCGTGTCAATTTGGAAGCTAGTTCGAATTTTAAAATGCAAATAGTGTCACGACGTACTATGACCTTGCTTGGCGCCATGTTTGGCGCAAAAAACGCGTTCGATTTATAATTTTGTTGGCAACGGATCAATAATGTGTGAATACGGTGTGAATAAACTGTATATAGGTTTATTAGTAATCTTTGCTTTCCTAAACAATAAGAATGTGAGAACTCGCTGTATAGTATAGAGGATTAATTTATTTTTATACCTTCCGAAAAATAAAAATGTGTGCATCGGCTGCATAGAGGCAATAAGAATTGTCTTTGTCTTTCAAAGCAATAAGAATTTGAGAACTGGCTGTATAGTCTTTGTTATCTTTGTCTTCTAAACATTAAGAATGTGAGAACTGGCTGTATAAAGGCTCTGTTATCTTTGCCTTCCAAACAATTAGAATGTATGAACTGGCTGTATAAGAGTAGCTTGTCTTTGCCTTTTAAAACAATATGAATTTGAGAACTGCTTGTATAGAGGCTCTGTTATCTTTGCTTTCCGAAAGAATAAGAATGTTTGAACTGGCTGTATAGGTTCAGTTTGTGTTTGCCTTTTGAAAAAATAAGAAAATGAGAATTGGCTGTATTGAGGCTCTGTTATCTTTGCCTTTCGAAAATTTTTTTAATAAAGCGGTTTTCTTGTATGTTTTATGTCGTCTATTTTGAGTTACCAGTATGACCGGTTTTCTTGGTTTTAAAATGTCGTGTACGAACGCATATTTCTCGACAATAACTCAAACAAAATTTGTACGAGAGCTATTTTTTTTATGTAATCAAGGATTTGAAGGTTGATTTATCACTGAGTAGGGCCTTTAAACAATGATTGAATGACCAAAAACGTATGCGAAAAAGTTATTTTTGGTTACGCCGGGGTTTCCCTATCATTTTCCTCCATCTTATTATTGCCCCACAGTATTACCTTCCTTAATGCAAAATCCTTCGAGACAACTGTCGCTGCCAACTTGATAATGTATCCTTAACATCTAAATGTTATCTTTACTAGGTACGTAATAACCTGGACACGTCATTGCTGCAAATTTCCAAGTTTGTCCTTAATGTTATAAAATATGGACATTTAAAATTAAATATTCTACAAGTTATAATTAAAATTATAAAATAACTCCAGACTTTCTATTGAGACCAAACGCGCTATAACTGTTGTGTAAATTGCTGACGAGTTGGATGTCTCGAAGACTACTTGATGCTGCAGCATCAGATCAAGGTTACCATGTCATGAATTCGATGGTATTCATCAAAGTAACAGTAAGTATACCATATTTCACATAAATTTGTGGACGTTAGTGAGAGCCCTTCTTCAATTAGAAAATGGGCGTGATTTTAAAATTTAAAATATGTAACATGAATTAACCATCTCGATCACGTCGCTTTCACACTGGGTTTCGCAGTCATTTGGACAGACCGTCTGTCGGCACTATCCACCCCCTTACAGAATACCACCGTGAAATAACAGCACGTGTGCTATTGTGCTTTTGCTATTTCGGTGAGTGAGTAAGGATGCCAGAGTCCATTTCTCTATCTCTAATCCTTAACCCCATTGTAGTCAGTAGCGCACTTACAGCACCTGTGGCGTTGCTTGTGTTATAGGCGACTGTAGCCGTCAGCCTGCCTGCCAACCTTAAAAAGCAAACGTCATTTAGTAAAAGATTTATTACTTACTGAACTTTAACATTCGCATTATTGACACATATAGGTATGTCTCTTTACTTCGTTGCGAGATTGTGTGGGTAGTGACCTAATAGCTCTGGATTAAAGCCAAATGTCTATCCGAATTGAGATACTCGATTCGGAGAATCTCGGACTGTAATCGCATTAACTTGGATAGTGTTAAAAAATTTCATAGATTTCAATGTTATAATATTATAAATGCAAACGTGAGTTGTTCGTTTTGTTCGTTACGCTGTCACGACTTACTTTACCGATCATTATGATATTTTGCATACATGTTATGATATAGAAAAGGACCTTTTATCCACAGCCAAGCCAAGCTAGGAACAAAAAATCCCGATCATGTCAGCTTTAAAAAAAAATGGATCAAAAGTTTGGGAGCTAATACGATGTCACACAGATACACATATGGACACATACATACATGTCAAACTTATAACACACCGTTTTTGCGACGGGTGTTAAAAAATAACTTTCTCGAGGGATGATCTAAAAATGAAAATTTCAATGCCGACAAAAATTATGAGCAATAAAGAGCAAAGTTGCGGGCAAAAGCTTGTAAGTATAAAAACATAGATAGATTATATCTATTGTGTTCTAAAAGAATAATTTTATGGTCGTAAGTATTCCTTGTAGTTGCGGAGGCGTCAGATTAGCATACGAATTTCGTTGTAGTGCGCAAGTTGAATGTTAACTATTTTAATTTATTATCATTATGTAGGTAGGTACAGACGAGGACGTTTAATTGGTAGTTTCTTCCTGTAATAGTTCGGCCGAGATTTTGGTTTTAAGCAGCCCGTCTGGTGGCAGTAACCACCCCTTTACCGAATACCACCGTGAAATAACAGCTAAGTGTGTGCTGTTGTGTTTCGGTGCGTGAGTAGGTGAGGGATGCCAAGCTCATTATTTTTGTCGGGCGTTGATTTTTATTTTTAGTTGATCCCTCGGGAACAATACTTTTTCCGAACTATGTCCTTAATTGTTTTAATTATGTAATTTAATTGTTTAATTATGTAATTTATATGTAAATCATGTCTAAGGAATTTATTAGGTAAATATGTTTTCACCTCTCCAGCACGAAAAAGGCACCTAAAAAAACTCGCAGAAAAATCGATTCTTGTTGCGAGCGTGATTCGAAATTCGAATACGCGATTTAACTCACAGGAATAAAATTTTGTCCAGCCATAGCCGACTAGAGTTTCCCCAGCTGATAGTTTCAGTGAAGATAGTTTCACAGCCGTTCAGAAGCTGGTTCAGCATTAGGTCTTGGTGTTTTTGTATTGTTATGGTAAATATAAAAAAAAAAATGAGTACGTCCAGTGGTGATGGTCTAACTCCAGAAGAATTAAGAGAACAAGTTTCAATGCCGATCTTAGCTTTTTTCCAGAAAAGACCCGTGAAAAATATCTTCAGGCGTACGAATTATTCAATAATTGGCGACTGTCAAAAGGCTTATAAAAACAGGCTACTAAGTACCGGCGCATCCTCCACAGTACACAAACATAGACAGGACTCTTACCTAACACGCAAGTGAATAATACACCGTTCCGAACAAAATAAATAATAGACCATCACAGTTCCGAACAAAATTTAATACTTTTAATATTTTTGTTAATTTAGTTATAATTTATTTTACTATGGCTATGTGAATGTTGGCTATAATAAACATAATATTTAAAATTGTCTTAATTGATTTTCTCAGCTAAAGATAATCTAGTAATGCTTTTCTTGCTGTTGAGGTGAAAAGTTGTATGTTTAACACGAGAGCAAATTTTTTTATGTCTCGTGCCTTTAAATCACGCACTTCGCTCTGTAGTCTATATTAGAAGAACTCGCTACGCTCGTGATTAATTCTAGACTACTTCGCTAGTTCGTGATTTAAAGTCGGCACTCGATGCAAAAAACAATTTTGCTCTCAAGTTGAACAAATAACTATTGTATTTTGTATAACATAATTATGTTTGTGTAGTGAGTCCCAAACCTTGCTGGCTGAAAATGAGCGTTGCAGGTGCTTGTCTAGCATCTCAGCACAATGCTTAGCCAGTATCCGATTCAATGCCGCGAGAACACGCGACATCTTTTATCTGTTAAATACCTGTTAACTTGTTGTTTTTGTATTATGTTTGTATCTTTGTGTTCGTGAATAAAATTCTTTATTTCTTTCTCTTTCCTTTTCTGTATCTCTGACAACATGATACAAAATTTCACGGTTGAGTAGTTAGGTAAGGCGCCAGAGCGTGGCAAACGAACAAGCTCACTTTCGCATTTATAATATTATGTAGTAGCAAAATAATGTTAGTGTCACAGACTAAATTAAGTGTCACTTAAATAAAAGGTTTATGACCACTGACAATTAGATAAAAAAAACATGGCGTCGCGTTTACGTCAATGGCGTAATGCAACGAATGCAAAATCACAAAGATATAAAGAAAATATTATTCATTTTGCTTATTATTTTTTTTCAGTTAATTAACCGCATTTTACAAATGGATAACATAATATTATACTATTATTTCAATTCAATCCATACTAATATGTTATAAATGTGTAAGGTCTGTCTGTCTGTCTCTTACCTTTTCAGGCATTAAACAACCGATCATCATGAAATTTTGCATACACGTTGTCAGGGATACAGAAAAGGACATAAAAATACATTTCATATAGAAAAAAGGAATATTCCCAAAGGATTATCTAAAAATAGAAATCCAACGCCTAGCAAAAGTATAACATCAATGCATTTGAACTATTTATTTTTATTTTCTTACTAAATTAAAGATGTTAAAAGCGACCTTACAATCCGCTCTAACGGAATACCAGCGCAGCTTTTTACAACCTGCATTAATGCTGAGTTGTTATGTCTTTCTATATGTTATCTATGTATGTTTTTATATATATATGTTAAGAAGGACTTATTACAAAATTCTTCACAGAGTAAATTTAATAAAAATCAATGGCCAGATCTGTCACCAGATGGCCAGCCTAATTTAAGACTTCCAAATTGCAATGTGTCGTGTCACTACTACATATCATAGTAGATAATAAATGGAATTAGATAACAATTGAATCATATTCTTTTAATTGGCCGATATACTTAAACATGATCTAATTAATGATCTATGAGATTAAATTGACGATAAAATTGAAGTTATTTGTTGATAAAAAAATATACCTATTTACTTACAATGGGTGTGACGTAAGACTACTGAGGGGGGAGGGGAGGGGGGGGGGTTCCGACCAATTTTTTCTTACAAGGGGGTGGGAGAGTCTTGATAATTCTTACGTAAGATCACAAAAATGCGCAAAATTAAGAAAAACTAAAATAAAACCAAAATTGATTTTTACAAGAAAATAAAAATTAGTTACTAGTATTAGTAAATTAGTAGGCTTTGTAGGTACAAATAAACGTTCCTAAAAATTATTTCCTAGAAAAATAGAAGTTAACATTTTTAACATTTAACATTGATTTTTAACATTTTTACCTTTAGATTCTTACGTAATAAAATATTAAATGGGGGGGGGGGGTCTATTCTTATTTTTTCTTACATTGGGGTTCAAAAACTATCAAAAATCATCTTACGTAATAAATGAATGGCGCCTTATAGGATAGAAATATTAAAACTAGCTGTTGCACGCGACTTCGTCCGCGTATCTTTATGTTTTCTAATAGAGATTTTGATTGCTATGCATATACAGTAGAAATCGGATATAACGACTTCGGTTATAACGACATATCGGTTACAACGACCAAATGGCAAGGTCCCTGTTGAATGCATATAACGATTTAGTATTGCTTATAATGACTAATCCGTTTATTACGACCAGTTTTTGTGTTCCCTTGAAGGTCGCTATAACCGATTTTCACTGTATATTCATTCCCTTCCGGGTCGGTGGGGTCCCAACGTACTTAAATTTTTTAACATATTGTCAAAACGTTTGGTCGACATAACCAGCGATTCTAGAGCTGGCTATTAACTTGGTCAACAGATTAACATTGCCATACAACGAGGTAATGCAGCCAGCATATATATAACTTAAAATTAAATGAAACATAAAATAGATTTTAAATAATATACTATATTAATTAAAATATTGATAAAAATTGAATTTAGATAACATTTAAATTTCAATATTTTAATTGGCCGATATGCTTAAACATGTCTATAATCTCTCTCTACCTATGTGATTAAATTGACGATAAAAGTTTGTCATTTGTTGATCAAAATATATATATACATATATATGAAACGGATGTGATTGCAGGCAATAAATATTTTAAAAAGGCATAGATATATTTTCTCAAAGAGATTTTGCATGTAAAGCAATTAGCAATTTATTGACGGAATATTTAATGCAATTTTTTGACGTATAATTAAGTCAAGAAAAAAGTTAACCATAACAGGCAAATTGCCTGTGTTCCTAATTTGAAAACATAAAGGCTCAAACGACTTTATATTATGTCTTGTTTGTGACCAGTAGGTACACGTAAATGGACAGTGCACCATATTTAGAAACGTTCACGTCAGATGTTTGTAACCTTTGGTGACATTGAATGAAAAATTGTTTATTGAGCCGTGCGTGGGATGAGGTTGAGATGCTAAAGGACTCTTTCACACCCCATTTTGCGTCGGGCTTTAAAAATAAATTCGCTGTTCGTCTAGGCTAATTTCTTCGAAACCAACTGTTCGAAATTTTTATCCAGTTTTTAATAATGGAATAAACGAGGCGGGTTAGTGTATATAATTTGAAGAAGAAAGAATTGCTTCCTGCGAAGACAGGCGCGGGTCACAATCTTCATAATTATGTTAGTTTGTGTACGCTTCAAAAACTCGAGAATTGGTAGACTGATTTTAATTCGATTTTCAAATATGGTAATAGGCATAAATGGGGATAAATAGGGATAATGGGGAAGGTTTGCACCTATATTAAAAATTAGATCCCGGGCAAAGCAGGGAGCGGGTTGCTAGTATATACATAATTATAATAGAAAATAATTTTCTTAATCCAATTTTCTGCAGTAACTTATAATGTGTTTTAGTAATTTAGTGGAAACTTTTCTGATTTCTGTTCTTCTTGTAAGTATGTATAATATGTACCTATAATGTGTAGCGAGATATTGTATGTTTCCCTAAAGCTAGGGCCACACACATCGCGTGAATATTCGCGAATACTTCGGCACTTCGGACGCAGACACTTCGCTCCACTGTCGGTAAACTCGCGCACATCAAAGGGTTTTATCGCGATAAACTTTGTGTGGCTAACCTACACTTCAGTCGGCCGACAGGCGTCGTGCGTAGCGGAACTAGAGGACGTATTGCTTTATTTGGTTACGAGTTAATCTGTTAAGAGTTAAGAAAGTAATTGTTTAGCGCCATAAAATACAGAGCGACAGCTTCTTTGATTTTTCCGCGATAAACTATTGCGACATTTCTCTGTTTGCAATGTGGCCATGCACATTCGCCGTAGGCCGAAAAACAAGTTTTATCGCAATAATTCTATCGCGATGTGTGTTGCCCTAGGGTAATACAAACAAAATAAAATACAAGCTCAGAATCGTTTTAGACAGGCTTCATTATCGCTTGCATCGCTTTGGTAGCGGACTAGACGTCCTTACTTATGGAATTAGTGTCAATTGCATTCACTGCAGGTGCGTTCAACCCGGCCTATGCAACTTTTTATTGTCATTTACATAAGTATATAGTATTGACTGTGGCGTGGAATGAGTCTCTAAGTAGTTTTAGTTGCGTGAAGCAAATCCTAAGTAATCTATAAGTACAAATATTATAAACTAGCTTACACATTGTATATTTTTTATACACGTTGTCGGGGATACAGGAAAGGATATAGGGTACCTTTCATCCATAAAAAAGTACTGTTCCCGAGGGATCATCTAAAATAAAATAAACAAATAGCCAAAGTGTTAGCAACAAGAGGTCAAGCGTTATATTGCTTACATATATTTTTAAAATTTTTCAACGCGTATGAAGTCGCGGGCACCAGCTAGTAAGCATAGTAGTAGCAGCTAGTAATTACAAGTTTCCAACTTATCCTAATACTTAATTAACCCTTTAATCGCTTGGTTTTACGGTGTCGGTTACGGTAACAATGTCGCGAGATCAATGGTTTTTTTCCCATCTCAAAAATGCCCAACGCGCCTAAAGAAATTTCACTTCAATAAACATTAAATATAAATAGAGGAATTTGTCGTATATATCCGGCTCTGGCGAAATGAACACGAAAATAATTTTCGGATAAATCCGACTCTGGCGGCTAAAGGGTTAAAGAGATAGGCGATAACCATAATATTTTATCTGACTCACTGAATGTTTATGTCCCATTGTATCAATTAACCTTGATAATAAATGTTTTAGGTACTTGCTTATCTTTCAAATTTGAACGCCGGGTTGGGCTTTTAACAAGAGTGCTTATCGCTAATACAAGTAAGAGCTACTTGGCCAATTAAAATTTTATATACAATAATTTGTTTATCATGTAATAATTACATTATTGTAATCTAATCCAAGGTTAAACGAGAAAACGTATAATGAAAAATGAGGAGTAACCCGATCCGAATAATTTCATTTTTCGTTTCATTTATAAACTAGCCGGTGCCCGCGACTTCGTCCACGTTCAAAATTAAAAAATAAATAAGCAATATTAACGCTTGATCTCTTGTTCATATAGATAGCACTTTGGCCAGGCGTTAGTTCTTTATTAGACGATCCCTTGGGAACTGTAATTTTTTTTCTAGATTAAAGGTCTTTTCTTGTAAAATCCCTGACAACGTGTATGCAAAATTTCATGATGATCGGTTGAGTAGTTAAGGCGTGAAAAGGCAACAGACAGACACACAGACAGAGTTACTTTCACAACATTTAATATTAGTATGGATATGGATAGAGACCGGCGCCTGGCTTCGCAAAGATGCAATTTTTTCTGCAAATTGTGTACACAAACCTTCCTCTTTTATCGCTCTTTCCATCATTGAAAACCGTATCAAAATCCGTTGAATTAGTAAGTTGAAGTGACAATGAGCAGGAGGCCAGGAGCTTCGGCTTTTGCCAAATAGGCTGTGGCATCCCTTACTAACAGCACACATGCTGTTATTTCACGGCGGTGTTCGATAAAGGGGTGGTTACTGCTGCCAGACGGGCTGTTCAAATGACTACTAAAAATCGTACGATTTATTAATCATTAATATTACATGCGCAAACACACCTTATCTAAGAGTAGTTGAGGAAGTTGTAGTCAGAATTTCAATAGCCCGGTTATAAACAGCTAATATAATATCCCTTTAGATAAGAAGTAAGTAGTCATTCCTATTTTGAGCTTATTAATAATTACTTACAACATATTAAATTTAATTTTGTAGTTAGCTATGTGTTGTGATATACATTTTGTTTAATTTGAAAACAGTTAAGACAATAACCTAGATAAAAAAGGCCCAGAATTAGTCCCTGAAAAGTGTTACTTTGGAACTCCCAACTTTATCTGCGCCCTTTTTTTTATTGCTACCAATCTTTATTTATTTTGTTAGGTTTTATATTTTGTATTATTTTAAATGATCCCTCTGGAGCAATGTTTCTTTTTGGATGTAACCCCGGGGTACAATGTCATTTTATGTATCCCTGACAACGTGTACCCAAAATTTCACGATAATTGTTTGAGCAAGGTGTGAAGGTTAAGGTGTGAAATCGCAACAGACAAACAAACTCTTTTTTTTTTAATAAAAACATTGTAACTATTAATTTTTTTAATAATAAACAAAATATTTCATGTCTAGGAAAACAGTGTATTAAACTGCGTCGCTTTAAAAGTACTTTAAAACCAGGAAGCCTTAGTTAAACCTTTAATAATATAGTTACTTAGCATTATTATGAGGTGTTTATCCGCGCCAGACTCAAATAATGTCAAGGATTATCAACAAGTAATTGTAAACATTCATGAACTTTGTAATGCAATGCATGATAAGTTTTGTGTGATGATGTGAATAAATATATGTATGAAATAAGCTCGGACAACTGTTTCTACACAAAAGGTACACAGAGTATTGGGTTAATTAGTAGTAATTGGTTTAATATAGTTCTCTCGAAGAACGGTCTCATAGCGAAAAGCAAGAGAAATGCTGTTTACGAAAAAAATGTTAAAATACAAATAGGACGAATCGCGTCCAGTCGCTAGTTAACCAGTAACCCCACGATGTGCCTCTAGTTATCTATTATAGAAGCCAAAGTATTATTCTCATACCTGGTTATCAAAATGTACGTCAATTTGATACGACTTGTATCTAACATGTATAGTAATTGTAATCCAAATTATTTCAAGATACATTTAACTTTTATTTCACACTGTACACACTACACTCGACGTAAAGGAAACTAAAGAGGGAAAAAATAAAAAAATAAAAAGGGGTTTATTCTGGCTTAGTTACTGAACTTTCAAAAAAAAAAATTAAAATACTTGATGCTGTGCAGCATCAAGTAGTCTACAGGATACCCACCTCGTCAGCAACTTACAGCAGGTATAGCGTGTTTGGGCTCGTTATAATGGTCTCAATAGAATTTCAGGAGTTACTCTACAATGTTTAAAAAACAGACATACACCCCTTTTTTGCGTCAGGCGTTATAAAGGGGACACGCATAAAGTTGCGGCCAAAAGCTAGTTCAAATAACATACCTACAATTTCCCGTTACGCTACGCGTATATGCAAAAAAGTTGAAAAAAATTAAGTAGGTATACTATTACCAATTAAATGCCAAGCGATGGCGATACCATTTCAATTTCAAATAAAAATAACTCTACGTGAACCAGTCTATAAGACTCTCGTGTCATAAGTAAATTGATATTCTTTTGTTAGCGCAAGAGGAGATTTTTTTTAATTAACTAATTCAGTACGCAAAAAATCGACATGTATAAAAAAAAAATACTTTAAAAGATTAATAATAGGTCGTAAGGTCTAAAATAAAATACAAAAAAGGGACACTTACAATACAATTTCTTTTTTTTTGAGAGGGTTACGGATAAAATACTTGTTACAATTTATTTTGTCAAAAATAGCCAAAAAGTGTCTTAATAGACTCTATTTAAGAATTGTGTAAATGGATAATTTTTACTTATTAATCAATTTAGTAAAATAGATCAATTTAAAATGGCTCATTAGTCTTAGAATAGAATAATTTATTTGTTGATCATATACACATAGGTATTTCAATTTACATTTGATCTATATGACCTACCATTACTGGTATACAAAAACTTTAGCTTAATTCTAAATTCCACAATGTATTATTAGGTTATCACAATGTATTGTGATGTCAAGTATCAATTATCTAATGGCAAGTACCTATATTATTTCAGGACTAAATTTTGTTCGACCAACACTATATTTTGAATAATTTTAAATATTATGACTAGCTAGATTGTAACTATAGTCATGTACTTTCCTAAATACACCCTGTATATTCACATGAAAAGAATTCTTAACTTATTTTCCATTTAATTAAACATTTTTAACCATAGTTGTCCAAAATGTAATATTTTGCGAATATAATATTATGCTCACAAGCGCAATCAACGCCACAGGTGCTGCAACCCAT
The DNA here is from genome assembly GCA_944738685.1 of Synanthedon myopaeformis. NCBI lineage: Eukaryota > Metazoa > Arthropoda > Insecta > Lepidoptera > Sesiidae > Synanthedon > Synanthedon myopaeformis. Next base: position 2,604,878 of record OX122943.1, read on the forward strand.
AGTAGGATTAATGATATGGGATAAGGAAAGGATAGGGTAAATGGGCTCTGGCTGGAACCACTCACCGACACACAACAGCACTCATGTTGTTATTCTATGGTTGATTTCTGTAAGGGGGGTAACTAGTTACTGCTAACCCCAAATGACTGCGAAACGCAGTGTGAACGCTCAATGAAGCTACTAATTGTGACCAAAGCCAAATTGAAAAGTTGATTTCCAGATTCCAGATCCTCAATAAATAAAAAAACAATTTTTGTAAAGACTGTAAATTTAGTGGAAACCAAGAAAGCTAAGCTTTCTACTTTCTACATACATAATTAAGTTTGTTCAGATGCTCAATACTGCTCAGATAATAGCGGTTTGGGCTCAATAGAAAATCGGGAGTTATATAGTTTATTATTTTTAATTGTAGCTTATTTATCATTTTTTGCAATAATTCATACTAGGGTTTTCACTTGAAAATTCTCGAGTGAATACCACGTAAGGTCGAGACAAGAAAAATTACAGTGACAACTCGAGAAATCAAGATTTTTTAAATTTTTTAACTACATGCCAGTGTGCACTATGTAAAAGTCAATGAGTGAATACTTACACAAGTTCCTCGTAGGTGTAAATATAAAAATATTACTGTATCTAACCTAGATATTATATTAAATTAATTGAAAAAAAAAAAATAAAAAAAAAAAATTCTTTTTATTTGTTTGTTTGAATTGATTAGGCTCCGAAACTACTGGACTAATTTGACAAATGCTTTCACTGTTGGGAAGCTATATTATCCGTGTGTTACAAAGGCTATATTTTATAAAGTTATGCGGAAGAAGTTGTGTGCAACAGCTACTAATTAATATTTTCAAATTGATGACCAGTCACTATATCTATTTCAAATTTTTTTTGTGCTTATATAGTTGCTGGCCAGTATCCTATACTAAATAAATTATTCAAACTTGGTATCAATTATTCCATATAGACCTACTTCTGACTCTTAATTATTGTATAACAAATTTAATAAAAATACATGAACATCTCATGATTCGGAATCACAGACGAGCAGTTCTGATGAAGTGGTTTTAAGACTAACTACAACTCAAAATCTAATGCCAGAAACGACTTAGAAATGAGTTACATGAAAGAAGAGTTAAATAAAGCATTGAAAGAAATTCTTTTATGGCACATTGTAAAAATATGTAAAAGAATTGATTGGCATGTGTGACCTATTATTGGATGTGTAACCTATTATTGGACCTAAGAATGTGTAACCTATTATTGGATGTGTAAACTCGCTGGAACTCCATTGTTTTCAATTTCTCGAACAACTCGAGAAACTTAAGAAATGGGTATCAAAAATTAAAATATGTCAAGAAATCGAAAACCCTACATAGTACATACCCTTCTATTAATTAATAACACAGACATAAATCATTTAATAGAATATTAATGTGTACATACAAAATGATAAAGGGTTAATGTTTATTTAAAAACTTTTTGAATTAAGAACAGATTTAGAGTTTAGCTGTGTAATTAATTAACCTCTTTACTTATTATACAGAATAATATAATAAGTAAAGAGGTTCTATATATAATTATTATATAGTCAATTCTTTTTTTAAACTATTTTTTTTCTTTACAAACTATCTTTTGTATATTGATAAAAAGGGAAAGAGTTCGAACCTGAATTGTATATTGATACAATTCAGGTTCCTAATATTTTGGCTTTTATTGGATACTTTTTATCCTGAAAAAAATTTTAGGTTCCTGTGAGATTTTCAAAAAACGAACTACAGCACCTAGGAATAATATAATAAGTAGAGGTTCTATATATAATTATTATTATATGGATCAAGCTTGGAATATTGTTTCATCAATTCTTTTTTTAAACTTTAGGCATAAACACTACAAACTCTTTATCTTATGTTATGGTATATTGATAAAAAGGGATAGAGGATTACTATGAAATGTATCAATATAGGAAGAATATTCAATAAATATGTACAGATATGTACATAAGGTATTTTTTCAAGCTTGGTATTGTTATATACAAGCGATTTTTTTTAACGAAATCAATGATATAATGGCGGATTGTGGAGATTGTTTTTTTTTTACCTTAGAGCTAAAAAATGTGAAGGTCTATTTAGGCCACTCACCTCACTAGTCGACTGCTACTAACAAATTAATTTATACCAAATGTTTCGATGTAAAATTCACTGCGTTTATCACAACTTTCACTGCATCCAGAGTTTTTTTGTTGGCACACAATATGAAATTGTAACAGATTTGTCGATGCACACTTCTTAGAATCGGTGGATATGCGTTTATTTGCACAAATAGTGGGAGATAAATTTATATTGAATACCGATAAACAAAGTTGCGCACGAGCGCTCCGATTACGCGAGCGCCAAATAGTGTATGCGTCATTCAACGGTTCACGCTCATTGGTCGCTTTTTTGCTTCACGATGTTGCCAATGTAAAAAGAGTAAATTTTAAAATAATATAAAGATAACTGTGATTTAATAAAGAGCTGTTCGGGCTCTCATTTTGTTACATTGAGCGCGCAAAATAGCTGTGACTCGAGGTTCTGGCTCCACGCCATGGCATCCCCAAATTTGAGTAGAGTCCGCACCAAACAACTTTCAAATTGTCGCAATTCGCGTCGCAATAATTAAAATCAGTCAAATAGCATTGTTGATCGATAACTTCAGAGTTCGATAATTGTTTGATATGGACTATACCCTACAATACCTTCGGTGACTCGGTCTCGCGATTACACTACGACTTGATAGGAACTAGGAGCGGGGACGAACTAATCAACTGCATTGATAGTGCGTGAGGCAAGATAGTTTAGCTGCGTGCATGACATAATTACTAGTTACAAGTAACGCAGGCATAGAAGTAGTAATAATACAAACATTTTAATTCTATGGACGCAGATGACACAAATGACCTGCAGGGTAAGCTACAAACATTTTACCTGAGAAACGAGAAATGAAGGAACAATTACAAAATATTTTTACTTTAAATAACTATACTTGGTGATGCTATTATCAAGTCACATTATTTTTAGTTTTGCTATTTGATACCACATGCAATATTTTATATAAAATGTCTACATTAAGTGTTATTTACTACATTAACGATTAAATATTTCCCACTGGCAACACTGAAGCCAAAATCGGCCATTTTGCAACGAAAATTTTAAATAAGTTAGAATGACATACCAACATAAATTCCGTTTTATGCTGCCATTGTTGAAAGTAGTTATGTAATTTTTTATGATCTTTGTTTTATTGAATTTGCCTTCATCCCGAATAGCAGAATACCTATTAAAACTTCTGAAAATATTCACGAAAAAAATGAACAAAATTCAATTTCTCATACATTTTGAATGAAACGGGTTTTTATTCTCCCTGAGGCGGTAGGTACGCAGTTCGCGGGTCAGCTCGTTATACATAAAAACTTTCCTCGTTTAACGTTTTCATTAGTGAAAACTGCATTAAAATCGGTTGCCTAGTTTAAAAGATCTACAGTACTTACAGATGGACAGACGGCAGGTACCTAGCGATTTTGTTTTATACTCTATAAAGACTTTGTAAACATAATTGGCAAACACAAAGAAATTTATGTATGTTAAGAAGGCTGCTAAAGATCTGTCAAGTTGTCTACTTCTGGAATCGACGAATCTAGCCTATCAGCGATCATTGGTACAACATGGTTATAACTTTGTTCTAGAGAGTATATATGTTCCTTGGTTAGAGCTGTCCCCGCATCCGCCTAACAAGTGATTAGGGTTGCCAACCATACTATCCTACTTTATTTATTATAAATATAGGTGCTTTATACTTTATACAATAAAAATTTAAATTATAAAATACTTTTTTTTTGTTGCAAATACTTTAATTTTCTTATTAAAAATTAATATTTTTAATAAGAAAATTAAAGTATTAATAATAATTAATAATTAATAAATAATTAATTAATAAAAAATACGTTTTTTTTTTAAAGTTGGCAACCCTACAAGTGATGCACATTTTTTACGCATTAAGCGTAGAAATAGTCAGTGCTCATCATTCCAAATATCCCCAAAGTACTAACATAGCTCTAAAACGCGTTATTAAATTGGACACGAAGGGCACTGTAGCATTTTTACGTGTAATTTGCCCACAGAGCACAAGTATACACACAACGATGTGCAATATGCTTTAAATAATGTTAGTTCTACAATTTTTGAACATCGCGCAAATCTGCGAGCTAGCATATTTGTCCTTATGGACAGAGCCCATCGTTCCCTGTCAATATCGGCATTGTCTTTTAAGTCCGCCGTGACTATGTGCCCTAAATACTTAAAATGGTCCATCTTGTCAAGGGAAATGCCATTTAGACGCACAGGTGGCACCCTATTAGGGCTTTAACATGTTCCGTCTCAAAGATTATCACTCAGCGAAACACACAGCACACGTGCAGTTATTTCACAATGGTCATCTGAAAGGGAATGGTTATAGCCTCCAGACTGGCTTACCAATTTATGTCTGTGAAAGAAAAAGGTGCCTTCATTTCATTTTAATATTGACTTGCTGGTGCTCGCGGATTCGTCCGCGTTGAATAATATTAATATAATCATAAGCGTATAAATTATAATAGTTAATGATTATATTAAGTTAATAAAATTATAAACTCCGAAAAAAACAATAGTTCTAACCTATGTACCCACTACCCAATGATGTTAGAATAACATATAGTTCAATGGTTCTGAGGTTCTACCAAAGACACAGAATAAGTAATAGTATAGTACCTATACTATATAACCTACTACACTACAATCATACTACAATAGTACTACAGAAATACTGTCAAAGGTTCTACCTATCTGTAAACAAGGATATTTTTAGGTAACTTATTTGGGCCCAGCGCCACCTAGTATATTTCAACTGCAATTATTGTAAGACTTAATGAATGGGTAACTGTTATTGATACGTACAATATCCGATCTGATGACTCTTTATGACGGCAATATTTTTAGTTGTTTTTTTATTACTGTAGGTGGCATGGGAGGCTCTATTTGAAGTTGGATATAGTCACTGGGGTTGCAAGTACGTTGTTGACCGATTGATAGGATAAGGGATAATGTATGGATATGATAATGAACCAATTCATCTCTTAGTTCTTATCTTACCGAAACACAATGCAGCACATACTATTATATCTCGATAGTTTTCTGTAATGGGATGGTTACAGCCGCCAGACGGACGACGGTCTACTCAGTTTTCGATTTCGGAACGCATTGAGTCTTGCTACTATCAAATAGCAAGTTTCTATTTTTTTTTTCTCACGGCAGAGCTGGTACCTATATAGATTACCTACTAGCTGTTGGACGCGACTTCGTCCGCGTTGAACGATGAAAGGTACCCTATGTTCTTTCTGGTGTCCGATAGTTTTTAAGTAGGTATATTCATTACAAACAAAATTTCAAAAATACATCTTTTCTCTTAATAAAAAAAAAAGATAAAACATATAAAAATATTTAATAATCTCTTAATATAAATAAAAGATAATAATATATAATTTACTAACTAACCCGCTCCCGTCTTCACCCGGGATGTAATTTTTATAATGAATTTTTACTCAATTCAGCCGATAAATTACCTTACACCGCCATCTGTGAGAATCTTATGGAACTCACAGTTAACTTTTTAAATAAGTTCCATAACAACTGTGAGTTCCATAAGATTCTCACAGATGGCTGTGTAAGGTAATAGAATTTTTTTTCTCATATAATAAATAAATAATTTGCAATAAAAAATACTATAAATTGAGATAAAAAGTTGATAAGATCTTTTAGGTTGGATCAAATTACACATAGCACCACATAGTTACGAAATTTTATCAAAATCAGTACAAGAGTATACAGTACGTATACAAGAGTACCTATTTGAAATGTTGAAACATTTTAACAATTCTTAATAGAAAAACCAAAGAAAAACAAATAATTTACGAAACTGCAACCTACGGTCTATTGTAACCAATCTATTAATGTAACCACCATTAATTGTCTTTCTATTTATCTATGCCAATGTTGATAAACAATTAAACATTTGTTTAAACACCTAACAACAGTCTATTTAATAATTATTACAATGTTCATAATGTTCAGTTGTTCTTTATCAAGTTTGTTGCGGTGTTCTTTTTTTAAATTAAAAAATGAAGTTAACCTTTTTAGTCTGTGCCATTCATGTGAGTTTTTAGTTTGTTAATATTTATTAAATAAACAACTAAGTATATATAAAAAGTATAAACTTATAAAAACTTAAAAACTAACCTAATATCACTGAGTAAACTATGTTGTTTATTCGAGTTGAAGGTGTAAAAAATCCACTTATTAGTATCCAGTTAGTCCAAGCTACATTGTTATTTAGCGAGAAACATAGGCTATATATTATAAAAAAAAAAGTTACGCGGGCGCGATCTGCCACTATTAATTATTAATTATTATTTAGGCTTTATTCTGTATTAAGTGTGTTTTTTATTAAGATTTTTTATTGCAGGTGTTGGACTTCATTATCGCGCATCCGATAAATGGTGGGTAAATCAAATAACATGTTATCGGCAAAACCCGATTTCAGGACACATTACTTTTTCCTGGGTTTCTAATTATTGATCAAGTAAATTATGCTTAAAGTAAAAGGCAATAAATTAGATGAGCCATAAATATTCACACAGATTTTACGGGATGCACCTGTACAGCGGCGGCCCTACCAGGGTAGAGCGAGATTGTCTTTCGGCAGTCGGCACCCTCTGTTCGATGCTTTTACTTCACGTATATTCTATTTCGGTTTTACTTATGTTATATAAAATAAATTTTATAAGAAACGCTGTTTACGGACTAAATTTAAGGCTAGTCTAGCCGCTAGAAACATTCACATTTAAAAAAGTCTGTAGATCTACCGATTTATCTAGAGACAAAACGCTGTTTCGGCTTTTTGGCGCCCTTTGCCGTCTGGCGCCTAGAACGACCGCTAATCTTGCTATACACCTGTACCAAAAGTGGTGCTATAAATAGGTGACCATTTCAGCCGCAGGACGTCCGCTGCTGGATTTAGGCCTCCCCTCCCTATAATTATCCAATAGGACCGCCTGGATAGACGACCCGCCTTATCGGGTCGTCTATCCAACTTATGGGTGGATGTCCTGCGCTGCGTTTGCCAGTCAGTGGCAAACACGAGAACTTTCCCGCATCAGGGGGACTCGACTCTCCTTTACTTACTGATGCGCCGGCTTATGTCGGTAACTTTCGTACGTCTACCAGTGCAGTGTAACCTCGAGCATAACCCTCTCCATAGCTCGTTGAGCGACGTTGAGCTTTCTTACGAGGCCAAAAGTTAGAGGACTACGTTTCAGTGCACCACTAGCAACACAAATTGGTCGAAAACTTCTGATTTGATTTTGTCGAATTTTGGACATAAAGATGTCTCAGAGCTTCGCGAACGCTGCCTATTCGGTTTGTCCAAAGTATATGTAGGTACTTGTCAACAATTTCGAGAGTTAAATTGCCAACTTTTACTGGGATGGGCGCAATATGGACATTAGACATAACTTTCGTCTTGTCGATATTCGTTTTAAAAGTAAAAAAAAAATGCTGCGGTGTGAGCAAACATATCTATTTATTTATTGTCTAATTTATTATTAATTAAATAAGTTTTGCATCCGAAAGTGTTGTCCATACCATATACATATATAAGTTGTACAAAAATGTCATAAATTGCAGGCAACCATGCACAGAATCAACGAAGCTGTATCCGTATGACCTCACAGAAGGAAAAAGAATTGGACACGATTGTTAAGAAACTGACAGAATTCATCAACACTCTTCACTATGAACACGAGGAATTCGATATAACACTTTTGAAAATTGACATAGAACAGCATATAGAAGACGACGAAGAAGAAAAAGACACAATTCTTCAAATAACAGTAAACGATTGCGCTGAGACAGATGGAATTCACCACGATAGTAGTGGAAATGACAAGCAATCTACAAGAGTTTTTAAAAAAGATTTTAAAGATGATCAATCTTTAGAAAATACAAAGAATAGTTTGGAAACAGTAAAAAATTCTACAGAAGGATATAAAGATGAATCATCGATCACTGAGAGCTCTAAAATAAAACACGAAAAAATAAAAAAAGTTGACCAAGATTCTTTAAAAAATGAAAACGATTCGTTTGAAGATGAAAATAAGAAAACTTTGAAAATAGAAGACTTAATAACAGAAAAAGAAAAAGCAACAACTGAAATAATTGACAAAGAACATTTAAATAAAGAACGGCAAACTACTGGCATTGAAGGCGATAACGAAATACTTGGAGCGTCAGATGCCTCTATCCGGAAGAACGTAAGAGATCTAACCGTTGATGTTAATCCAACAAATCTTCGGGGTAAAGAGGATTGCAATATTGTTAAAACAGATAAAGAAGGGTCACCAGATAACAGTGATGAAGAGGTTGAAAAAAACAAAGAACACATTGGAAATAATTTTATAAAAGTAAAATATGGTGACAGTCAAAAAGATGAAGTAAATGAAAGTAATATCGGAATTTCAACAGAAAATGAAGTATTTAAATCTGAAGGAAATGATGAGACTGAAGAAAAAGCTACAGGAACAACTGTAAAAAATAACTATACCGAAAAAGATGAAGTCTTTCAGCGGAAATTAAAAAATAAAGAAAACTTTAATACACTGGATGACCAAGCAAAGAATAGAGAAGATTTTTTAGGACAATCATTCAAAGAAGATACAAATGAGGAGTATAAAGAACTTCTACTGAGAAGTGACGATTTGACACAAGCGGTCGAGGAAGATTTATACGGTAGTGACCTTTTAGAAGATAAAGAAAAAGAAGATAGTACAAGCAAAGTCAGTGTTTTACCGGAAATAATGATTTTGGAACTACAAGACAACGGAAATAAACTGCTGCAAGAATTACGCAGAAGGAGAAGAAAAGTAACTCCATTTTTAGTATTTGTGCAACAAGTGCAGGGTAAAGATGAATTCTTGTTTTTGTAAATCCCTCTTATAGAAGTTTGTATTGTATAAAGGACAAATCGTTCTAAACCAGGACATTGTTTTTTTAAAAAAATACATTGGATAATTTGGTAATAAAACTCTTTGTTAATTTTAGTATTTTTCTGTCAATATAAATTAGATTTTGTAAATGGGGATAACATTTAAAAATTGAAAAGACTTTTTAATACTTTCAAACTTAAATATTTATGAAACCATGATGATACCCCACTTACCTAATTACACGATATTTTCCCAGTAAAATCTATAATTTCTTCCTAACTAATGGTACAAGTTTCATCTTTAACTTTATAAAGATAAAATATACCCTATATTACTCGCTGATAATATAGTTTATTATAGTTTTAAAATCAGTTTTTGAGTGTATTCATTACAAACATACAAAAATACAATTTTTTCCCTTTATAATATTAGTATAAGTAGATAGAAGTACTAGCTGACCCTTCAAAAATTGTTCAGTAAAAAAAAATTTTGATGTATTAAATAGTTTACAACCTATTTATTCTCAAACCTTTCTAATATACACAAAAAATTTCATAAATATCGATCAAGCCGTTTCGGAGGAGTTTTGTTTCAACACGAGAATTATAAATATACTTATAATAAAATATAGATAAATAGGTACCTACTTACTTAAATGAAAATAACTAAATGGGAAAATTTAAAAATTGCAAAATGTATAGAAGTGAATGAAAATAAATTAAATATAATCAGCAAGTGTGACCTCATATTTTTTTTATTAGTTATTTAATAATAGCCGAGCTAGAAAGTCGTTGGGTTTTAGCCGGTACGAATCCGGCATAACCCGGAATCCATGAAGACTTCTCAACGTTAAAAAGAAGGTCGACAATGCAGTTGCAAGCCTTTGGCTTTGCTTGTGTTAATAGGAGAATGTATAAATTTCCCTTGAGATGTCTGTCATCTTATTTCCCGACACTTATGTAATATTCGACGACTTGATTGGCTCAGAAGACTGTACTAGAAATCGCGGGTTCGATTTAAGATTAAGACATTTGTATTATATAAGAATTTGATAGTCTGTGTGTTTTCTATTTATTCTATTCTATGTTATATTTACGTATATATTATATACTAGCTGGTGCCCGCGTTAAAATTTAAAATATATGTATATACCTAAATATTATGATTGACATCTTTATCCGTTGTTACACTTTTGCCAGGCGTTAGTATTTTTTAAACTTTATATGAACAGTACTTTTTTTAGATATGCAAGGAAAAAATAAATTAGAAAAGAAGTTGTCAGGTAAGTAATACTTGTTTGCATATATATTCACCAGAAAAAAAAAATTGCCATCCGAGTTTAATGGGCACTTATCGAGAAACAAGAGTTTGAAGTCGCATGGAAATTTGCACCCCGGGCGAACCCGGGAACGGGTCGCTAGTTAAATATAAACAAATAAATACTTATTAACACAAATGTATTTAGTTAATATATTTAAATAACATAAATTTAATGCGTAAATACGAAATGAATAAAAACAATGCATGTATTGTTTGTGATCATTCGCGTAAATTGTTGAAACATCTGTTCAAATAGACAAGGAAGTAATTGTATAATTATTAATAAACGAATCGACGGATGCTATGAATTTTTATTATTATTTACATTTTATTCGTTTAGTACTCATTGACGTTTCGCAACGATTTGGGCAGCCCGTCTGGCGGTAGTAACCAGCCTCAAACAGAAAGCCATCGTAAAATAACAGCATATTATGTGCTGTGAATGCCAGAGCACATTACCCCATCACTTATTCTTTATCCTTCTATGGTCGGCAGCGCACTTGCAGCACCTGTGGCGTTTGCTTGTGTTATAGGCGACGGTAGCCATCTACCATCAAGTGGATCGTCAGCCTGTCTGTCGGCATTAACATAAAAAAACTTTCTTATTCTTATTTACTTAAGTAGTGGCCGGGCACACTGCATTTTGCAGTTATAAATTGAACAGCATGTGTGCTTTTGAGTTCGATGAGTGAATACAAGAGCCTAATTCCTTATCCCTTTATCTTACAAAGACTTAGATTTGACAAGTAGTGAAGGGCACACTGCGCTTCGCAGTCATTTGGGCAGACCGTCTGGCAGCAGTAACCACCCTCTTACAGAAGACCTCCATGAAATGTGTGCCTTTTGTTTTTCTATGAGTGAGTAAGGGATACCAGAGCTTATTTCCCTATTGGCAATCTTACTATGGTTGGCAGCGCACTTGCCGCACCTTTGGATTGCTTGTGTTATAGGCGACGGTAGCCATCTACCATCAAGAGGAGGACCTCAGCCTATTCTGACGAAAAATAAAAGAATAATTGCCCAATAGATTTTGGGTAGTACTTAGTTATTGAGGCTATAAAATATATGTCCTTTATCTAAATTAGAATGTTCTCCATATTGTTATGTAGCCGCACTGCTAGCTTGCTGTGAAGTTTCTGAAAGATGAGGCGTCGACAAGGTGTCAACACACAAGAGGACGTCCCATTTACAAAGGAATGAGAGTCATACCATCAGGCCTCTTACCATCGTCGCGTGATATGCCGTTTGGCTCTATTGCCGTTGCCGCGATATTGGCACTTCCAAACGTTCGGCGGATGACATCATTCATGGCGCTATGGCGAGCAATGCGGCCAGCACTTCTGTTGCAAGATAAACCATGGTGACCGAGGCAATTAACATTTTCACGGTCGGTACTTTCGTATGTCTACGGATCTCCTCATTTCTGATTTGATCTTGTAGTGTAACCCCGAGCATAGCCCTTTCCATAGCGCATTAAGAGACGTTGTGCTTTCTTTCGAGGCCCATAGTAAGAGACAACGTTCCAGAGTCATATGACATCACTGGCAACACACATTAGACGAAAACTTTTGTTTTGAGACACTAAGGAATTTTGGACGAGAAGATGTCTCAGAGCTTCTCTTTGGCTGCCTATCCAATCTGGTTCGACGTTTAACCTTCTCTATTGTCTCAAGTAAACGAACTCGTCAACAACTTCGAGATTCGAATTCCCAACTTTAACTGGGGTGGGCACAACTACTATTAAATAATAACTATTAAATTATTTTCTATACCTTTATCTAAATATTTATATTATCATCTAATAAAAACGCAGTCAGCCTGTGCTATTCTTCCGATAACTTCTTCTATACTATACAACGGGTCCTGATAACGGACTCTTCTCTTGGGTTGAGTAGCCTTAATGCCTCAACCATATAGTCCTGATCTTGCATCCTCAAATTTTCGGTCTCTTCAGAATTCTTTAGTTAGTATTAAGTTAATAATTAATATAAAAAAAGGACTGCCAAAACTACTTGTTTCTACAAGTAGTTTTTTGATTAGAAGTCCCAAAATATCTACAGCAATGGGATTATGTCGCTACCTATAAAACGGCAACAAGTTAGAAAAAATTATAATATTATTCGGGATTCGGGTAGATGGCGCTTATTTCATACAATTTAATGTCACTGAGGGTATCGTTTACAGAGTGTGACGACGCGAACTTACTGCTTTTTCCCATTAAAAAAGTACCCGAAGAAGGTTTTATAATATATTTTTTTGTATTTGCATATAAAATACGAAAAATCTTTTCACCTGATCTAATACTTAGATATACGAGTATATTAGGTAGGTACATGAAATGAACGTCGTATATATACATATAAACATACAGACAGACAGAATATGTCAAGACAAAAGCAAACCCCGTGGCAATTCTTTCACAATAATCGATTTAAAAAGCACAAACATGTCACTTTTGTATTGTTCATTTGTTTAAACAAATTATATTTATTGCTAACTTAAAACAATTGAGATTATTGAAACAGATGAATTTATTGATTTATTGCTACACAAATACACGGAAAATGTGACATTTCTTGCGTTGTATTTTTTTGTTTAAATGAAAATTTTGGAGCATATATAAGAACCGCATACGTGGCTTTAATGTCATAGTCCGATAGACTATAAGGGTCTATACACGGATCGGACAATTCCGTAGACCACTGAAGATGCGTTTGTTCGTTATAACAACGCTTATATGTGCGATTGGGGTGAGTCTTTTTTGATTTTTTTTTATATAACACTAGGTATGTAAAGTCATAGTACGAATACCTTAGTCAGTTTTCAAATTCATTCCTTACAAAATCAAGCGGTTAAATGGATACATTTAACCGCTTGGTTTTGTAAGAGTTGTCATGCCCCTAGCGCTTGACTCGTAAACAGATTTTTTTTAAATAGAAAGCAACGCAATTATTAAAATAAAAACTATTATACAAATAGAGGAATTTGTCGTATATGTATATACGGTTCTGGCGAAATGGACATGAAAATAACTGTCGGATAAATCCGACTCTGGCAGCTAAAGGATTTTAAGTCGTAGGTAGACACTTAGTACTTTTTTAAGCCTAACACTAAACAGTCAACTGACAGATGTTTGTATTGAAATTTTGGCATGACCAATAATGTCGACAATGAGATGACGGACCTTTTCTCACCCCGACTATACTTGCATGTCAATTTGCAGCCATTTTGGATGCATAATTGTATTTTTATAGACAAATTTAGTTAGAGATAATGCTTTATTGTGATTGGCTATTAATCTCACACGTCTGTAAACCTAGTTTTAGATCTGGTAGGTACCATATTATACATACTGCCAAGGTTTGGAACTCCCTGTCTGTATATGATTATGTGCTCAACCCGAATCAAGATAACCCAAATATTTTAAAAGCTGGAGACATCTTCTGGATGAGCTCGTTCCATCATAGGCCTCATCTTCACTACACGACTGGATGCTGGCCAAGAGCAAACCCATCTCTAATAAAAAAATATCAAAATGCCTAATATACTATTAATGATAATGTTCTTTAACCATACGATTAATGCTGAACCTGTATGTTAATTTCAGGTGCTCACCATAGAGGCAAGCCCTAAAGGTAAGATGTCGTTTTTTTAATCAAATTTTTAAATATTATTTCAAAAAAAGAATGGTAAATAAGGGTATTTTTAAATCAAACTCTAGTTGGTGTACATAACATTGTCTTCTCCAAGAGACAGTAAACATCTCCTTACGTAAGAAAGAGCACAAATAATTTTATTGTAACGAAACGTAAGTAGCGGATTCCCCCTTTCGTCAAAATGCCTCCAGATAGGGTAAGGAGTACACTAATCCTTGCTGAAGTGGACATATGAAATTAATATTGAAATATTGAAAGATCTTTCTTTCTTTTCTTTCTACAGCATATCCTAAAACAGTGCACCAACATACAGCCAAAAATGGTAAGTGTTTATCCTAATAATAATATTATAAGTAATTGTGAAAGTTTGTGGAGATGTATAAACGACGTTGGTTTATGTATAAAATTTGCAGAAAAAAGTTTGCATTCCCTTAGGAAAATTTTAAATTGCCTTGGGAATGCAAATCTTAAGAATTTTAAGAAGCCGTAAATGGGACGCTATTAGTCTTATTTTAGTTCGCCAGACATTTTTATTTATCTGTCAAATTAATCTAAACCAAACTGCTTCACAATAAATTTTAAAAAAAGAAAAGATTCTCATCATTTGACTTTTTCTTTCTAGCCGGATCAGATTCGAGTAATCAAAACAAATGTAAGTATTTAAATTTTTAAATTACGAATATTTAAATAAAATTACCACTAAGTACTCTGTGGTCTTCTCGTTCTGTAAATCGCTACTACTTTGTCTGCTTCTGAATGACGAATCCTAATAATAATATAAGCGCGAAAGTTTGTGAGGAAATAAATGTATGTGTGTAAGGATGTATAGATGTTTGTTACTGGCTCAAATTACTCAAAAATGTTTCAACGAATTTGGATGAAATTTGGCACACAGATTGTTTATTACCTCGATCAAAATAATACTTTTCCTATTATTCCTATTATGATATCTTGGTAAAATGTCAGATTTCGGAGGAATCGTCTAAAAATATTAAAAATTGGGCGCCAATGTCGCCGTGGCGGAGCCACCGTCGTCACTGCGATAAAGTTGTCACTCGTTATTTAGGTATTATATTTTTAATTTTTCAACGCAGTAATAATCACATGCGATCCCTAATAATTATATAAAAAAAATAACCTTCAAATACTTAATTTAGGTACCCCTTACCATTACCGGTAACACGTCTAGATATTATATTTTATGTCCCTCATAACATAATAATATCTAACAGAATAAAACCAGAAAATCATTCGGATAATACGATGGGACCATGCCGTAATGTATTTTTACAAAAACAAATTCCTTCTCAGGGGACTCTTCTCAAAATCTACGCAGCAGCGATGTGAAGAACAACAATGGCGCCATAGAGAAGAGTACGCAAGAAAATAACAGTACGAATTCAGGATTGCAGCAGAACTCGGAACAGAAGAGAGCTCACGAAGAGAGGGATGTCAAATCCGATCCTAATGGCTCTTCTGAGGGCTGGAACAAGTCGCAGAGTCAGAAGAAAGACAGTAATCAGGAAGCGAATCAATCTACTTCCAACAAAAAGATCTTGTCAGTCACCGGCAAAGGAGGCAGTAAGAAAGTGAGCAGTACTAGGTTAGTAGTGTTTTTTTTTTAAATTTCATACAATATACTGTCAATCCTATTGACCCATATTTACCCTGTCTACCTTAAAGTGACTATATAAAAGAAATCTACACTAATATTATAAAGAAAGTTTGTATTGTTGTATAATATGTAGAAGATAATCTTTGTAACTGCTCATCCGATTAAAAAAAATCTTTCACCAATAGTCAGTATAGAATTTAAGTATGGATATATTAGCTAAATATTCCAATAGGGCACCTAAAAATCTAAAATAAAAATCCATATATATATAAAATAAAAGGCAATGTGTGTATATATGTACGAGTATGTCCCCTATGGAATCCAAATTTTGATGAAATTTTCATACAATCTTCAGATTAGTCCAGCGAGTGATCCTGTGAAGTTTGGTAGCGATCGGCTATAGAAAGCTACATTATCAATGAGTAACATAGACTATACTTTATAAAGTTACGCGGACGAAGTCGCGTGCAACAGCTAGTATCATATTTTGCAACGCGTACAAAGTCGCGTTATAAGTTATAAATCATAGTTGTATAGAATGTTTAGATCCTTATGCTATCGAGAGGTGTAATTAAATTTTCTATGTATATGATAGATACATACATAAATGTAGCTAAAGCATAAAACTCTCCCGATTTCTTTAACATTAGTTTTTTGAATTGCCTTCTACTATGGATGGAAGCAAATTTAAAGACACGTCAACATATGTTAGAGAATGCTCAAAATTGTGCAAATGTCACGAACTCGCCACAATTTTTTCAGCTCCAGTCAAAATGCAAATCAAAACAGACAGAGTAGCGAACAGCAGTCTTCGTCATCTGGGTCAAAGAAGATAAGCAAAGACGGATGGAGTTCCGCTGAAGAAACCGCATCTCGTTCAAGCAAATCTAGTCAAGGTCAACAGAGCTCTTCTTCCTCGGAAATCAACACCGTGATTGGTAATTGTTATTCTGTTACTGTTACAACTGTATTGTCTATGTATGAAAACTGGTCAGACAAGCTGGCATCCACTTGGTTGTACGTGGCTACCGTCGCATATGAGACAATCAACGCCACTGGGCTACAGGTTCTGCAAGTGCGCTGCCGACTACAGTATGATTAAGGAGGAGGAATTGGAAAGGAATAATGTAATGAGCTCTGCAATCTTTTACCCACTAATCGAAACACAACAATACACGCTGTTATTGCACAGTGGTCTTCTGTAAGGAGTTGGTTACTGCCGCCAGCCAGATGGGCTGCCCAAATGAATGAGAAACGCAATGTTCTGTCAGATTCAGAACAGAGCTTTGAAACTATAAAAACTTAGTTTCTAAAGTTAGCCTTGTTGGGAATAGAACCCTTCCAGGTTCTAGGGTCCATGAGACAGAGAGTTAAAGTAATAAAATTAACAAGTAGACTAACTTTCCTCCAACATTTCAATCGAAACAGAGGAGGAGACTCCAGCAAGTCCACCAAGACACCACCCAAGACCACGACCACACCCTCCTCGCCACCCATTGGCCAGAGGATCGGGAGAACCCGAGAGTGAGTACTTTAATTCTGGAGATAAATCATCACCTATTCTATGAAAAGCCCGATTTCACCAAGAGTTGCCTAGATTTAGGAAGCGCCGGACTGTTGTGAATGGCTGGCTTAAATAGTAGTTAGGTGTTCCCTAACTCCTGGTGTATGTTGGAGAAAACGGGCGTTAATGTTATTAAATTTGGTCCACTGGCTAGTAACCCTATCTGTTAACCAAACGGTCGCGGGTTCGAATCCCAATAATTATTCTTTCAAGTTTAAAGAAATCAAATTTATTATTATGTCGCGTATTTACTTTAGCGGCGGCGCGCACATGTCGAAACGGTCGCCTATTTTCAGCGTTAAATTAAAACTATAAATAATAGAGATAAAATTCCGGAAGTTGAGAGTTTTTTATTGGAAATTTCCTCCTCTTTGAGAATGTTTTTTTTCCCATTTCTTAAATATTATTAGTTTTAGAGTTGTTGACAAAAAACGAAATTTTTTTTTTGTTTACCTTCAATTGTTCATAATTTTTACAATTTATTTTGAGCTGGAAAATTCTTTGAATACATACTTTTTTTTAAACGTCATTTCGAATCCAATGAGCTATCGCTCATATTTTAAGGAGCTTTATCGCTATTTAACACGAATTTGAGTTTGTTGACTATACGAGTACAAAAGGGCAAATGTTTATATTTGAGTCATGGATGTTTGTATTTTATAATATGTATGTATTTACAAAAAAAAAGTAATCTATGGTCTACTATTACAAGCTTGCTTAGTGTGGATCTAGAATCTAGATGGTGCTGTGTGGAGTGTGTAAAAAAAAAATGGGTCAGCTAGTTTTTTTACGCTTTCACACATAACTAACTATATTGGATCGGTTTGGATTTATTTTTATATGATCCCTCGGGAATGCTCCTTTTTTTTCTGGATGAAAGTACCCTATGTCCTTTTCTATATCTCTGAAAACGTGTATGCAAAATATCACGAAGATCGGTTGAGTATTTAAGTTGTGAAAAGGTAACAGACAGACACAGTTACTTTTACATTTATAATATTAGGTTATAATATGACTTATATGACATAGGATTCTTTTTTTTTTTCAGAAAAACATAAGTTGATAGACATTGCATTGCCAGGTAAATATGTAGCTTTTTAAAAAAAAAAAAAAAAAACTTAACTTAATGTCTAAAGTAATTCACAAATTAATGCTTATGTAAATAATTTCTTAAGTTGCAGTTTGTTTTGTTTTAATATATTATTTTTAATAATTTTTATTATTAATTTATCATTAATATTATTTAATATTAATATATTTTTTAAATTATTTATAATATTTATTTAGATAAAGACACAGAATATGAAGTCGTTACATTCGAGTCCGTTAACAGCGAAGGCAAAACGATCATCAACATGCAACTGGTTCCAGTTGGTGAGTTAAAGTGCTTTGTACAATAAAT
Organism: Synanthedon myopaeformis; assembly: GCA_944738685.1. Lineage (NCBI taxonomy): Eukaryota > Metazoa > Arthropoda > Insecta > Lepidoptera > Sesiidae > Synanthedon > Synanthedon myopaeformis. Next base: position 2,623,487 of record OX122943.1, read on the forward strand.
TTTAATTTTAATACATTATCCTTACATATTATAAAACAAAGTCCTCCGCAGCGTCTGTCTGTCTGTCTGTTCACGATAAACTCAAGATTTTCATGCTGTTTTCACCAATGGATAGAGTGGTTCTCGGGGAAGGTTTTAGTATATAATTTTCATGCGGGCGAAGTCGCTTGCACCAGCTAGTTTATTATAATAAATGGTGGAAGGCATTCTGACGGAACACTTGCAGTCGTTCACAGGATAAAGCTTAATTAACTATTTATTTATTTATTTATTTATATTAGGGAAACATACAATATCTCGCTACACATTATAAATATACATACAAGAAAAACATAAATCAGCAAAGTTTCCACTAAATTATTAAAACATATTATAAATTACAAGTCACACAAGAATATTGGAGCTGGTAGAAAACATACAAAAAGGTAAGAACTATAGCTAAGAACGATCCCAACCAAACAAAAAAAAAAAAAAAAACGAATCAATATTGGTCCATTCGTTTGGGAGCTACTATTCTATAGATACTCGTATATATACAGCCACACATAATAAATAATAATAAATAAATATCTTCACACATTCCACACAGCACCATCCAGTTCCACATTAAGCAACTAATGCTTGTATTATGGACACATAATAATAATAATCATTTAATTCAGATATAACATCCATATTACTTATTAACAAAATAATAACAATAATATTTTATATCCATGTAGGTTAAATTATAATACATATATGTAAAATTCACAGATGCTGCGAAAATATTCTATTCACTTATTAATTTTGCTATATATGTCATATTTAGTCCCATCCAATCATTTTGGATGGGACTAAATATGACGTCCACCTTATCTATAATTATAACATCCCGTTTTTGCGTCGGGCGTCGGGGTTAAAGTATATGAAATGTCATACATTTTTTTATCTATGACTGCTGTATAAACCAGTTTTTTATTTTTTTTTGAGCTTCCTTTTCTTCTTCTATGTTTTTTATTAATGAGTGCGTGACTTCGCTATCGGCTCTAACGGCAGGTTTGTTTTTCAATATTATATCTGTGTATGTTTTTATATAAATTCGAGCATTTGTTTTGTGTAGAGAGAAATAACGAAGAAGACGAAGAAGAAGATGATGATGATGATGATGAGACATCGAAACACATTAAACATTCGAAAAAAAGGAAGACTAGTGCGTCATCAAAGAAAAGTTCCAGAACTCAATCCGAAGAGAACTCTTCTAGAAGAAGAGCAGAGTCATCATTGTTAACAAGCAGCACAGAACAGGAATCAAATGAGGAAACTGATGAAGAGGAGGACTCTGATGAGACAGTGGTGACAGGTATGTACTTTTGATATATCTAAATATATGTTGATACCTCAGGTTTTACCTGAAAATCAGTTGATAGCTAATATAATACTTAACTTAGTAACATTAGTTTAGTTAATTTCATATTAGGATAATTAAATGAAATTATCTTATAGAAATTATGGTATGTAAAAGCAATATAAATATTCAAACTAGAATTAGCCCTCGATTTCATCCACTACGTCCCTCATGAACAGTACTCGATTTCCGGATGCAGTTTTAAGATGATCGGTAGTTAAGGCGTGAAAGAATAACTAACAAACAATCTCGAATTTATAATATTGAGATTAATAAAGGTGGAAAATATTTCAGTAGTTCATAATGGCAGAGTATATTTTTACAGAAAAGCGTCAAAAGCCGCATTGGCCCAGAAATCCTAGAAGACCTTGGCCACCAGGTCAGTGGGGTTACCCAAGATATCCGGCTAATTCAGAAAATACAGACGGTCAAGAAACTTCTGACCAACCAAGTTCGCCAAATGAGCCAGAAAAGCCAAGCGGAATAGGATCTGCCCAACCAAAAAAACCAAGAAAGCCAAGCGAACCAGGGTCTGACCAACCAGGAAAGCCAAGCGAACCAGGGTCTGACCAACCAGGAAAGCCAAGCGGACCAGGATCTGACCAGCCACAAAAACCAGCAAAGAGAAGCGGACCAGGGTCTGACCAACCAGGAAAGCCAAGCGGACCAGGGTCTGACCAACCAGGAAAGCCAAGTGGAACAGGAAAGCCAAGCGGACCAGGCACTGGCCAAACAGGAAAGCCAGGAACTGACCAACCAGGAAAGCCAAGCGGACCAGGAAAGCCAAGCGGACCAGGTTCTAACCAACCAGGAAAGCCAAGTGGACCAGGTTCTAACCAACCAGGAAAGCCAAGTGGACCAGGAACTGACCAACCAGGAAAGCCAAGTGGGCCAGGAACTGACCAACCAGGAAAGCCAAGTGGACCAGATTCTAACCAACCAGGAAAGCCAAGCGGACCAGGCATTGACCAACCAGGAAAGCCAAGTGGACCAGGTTCTAACCAACCAGGAAAGCCGAGCGGACCAGGAACTGACCAACCAGGAAAGCCAAGTGGGCCAGGAACTGACCAACCAGGAAAGCCAAGTGGACCAGGCTCTAACCAACCAGGAAAGCCAAGTGGACCAGGCTCTAACCAACCAGGAAAGCCAAGCGGGCCAGGAACTGACCAACCAGGAAAGCCAAGTGGACCAGGTTCTAACCAACCAGGAAAGCCAAGCGGACCAGGCATTGACCAACCAGGAAAGCCAAGTGGACCAGGTTCTAACCAACCAGGAAAGCCGAGCGGACCAGGAACTGACCAACCAGGAAAGCCAAGTGGGCCAGGAACTGACCAACCAGGAAAGCCAAGTGGACCAGGCTCTAACCAACCAGGAAAGCCAAGTGGACCAGGCTCTAACCAACCAGGAAAGCCAAGCGGGCCAGGAACTGACCAACCAGGAAAGCCAAGTGGACCAGGTTCTAACCAACCAGGAAAGCCAAGCGGACCAGAAAAGCCAAGCGGACCAGGTTCTAACCAACCAGGAAAGCCAAGTGGACCAGGTTCTAACCAACCAGGAAAGCCAAGCGGACCAGAAAAGCCAAGCGGACCAGGTTCTAACCAACCAGGAAAGCCAAGTGGACCAGGTTCTAACCAACCAGGAAAGCCAAGTGGACCAGGAACTGACCAACCAGGAAAGCCAAGTGGACCAGGTTCTAACCAACCAGGAAAGCCAAGCGGACCAGGCACTGACCAACCAGGAAAGCCAGGAACTGACCAACCAGGAAAGCCAGGAACTAACCAACCAGGAAAGCCAGGAACTGACCAACCAGGAAAGCCAAGCGGACCAGGTTCTAACCAACCAGGAAAGCCAAGTGGACCAGGTTCTAACCAACCAGGAAAGCCAAGCGGACCAGGAACTGACCAACCAGGAAAGCCAAGCGGACCAGGTTCTAACCAACCAGGAAAGCCAAGCGGACCAGGAACTGACCAACCAGGAAAGCCAGGAACTGACCAACCAGGAAAGCCAGGAACTGACCAACCAGGAAAGCCAAGCGGACCAGGTTCTAACCAACCAGGTAAGCCAAGCGGACCAGGAACTGACCAACCAGGAAAGCCAGGAACTGACCAACCAGGAAAGCCAGGAACTGACCAACCAGGAAAGCCAGGAACTAACCAACCAGGAAAGCCAGGAACTGACCAACCAGGAAAGCCAGGAACTGACCAACCAGGAAAGCCAGGAACTGACCAACCAGGAAAGCCAAGCGGACCAGGTTCTAACCAACCAGGAAAGCCAAGTGGACCAGGTTCTAACCAACCAGGAAAGCCAAGCGGACCAGGAACTGACCAACCAGGAAAGCCAGGAACTGACCAACCAGGAAAGCCAAGCGGACCAGGTTCTAACCAACCAGGAAAGCCAAGCGGACCAGGTTCTAACCAACCAGGAAAGCCAGGAACTGACCAACCAGGAAAGCCAGGAACTGACCAACCAGGAAAGCCAAGCGGACCAGGTTCTAACCAACCAGGAAAGCCAAGTGGACCAGGTTCTAACCAACCAGGAAAGCCAGGAACTGACCAACCAGGAAAGCCAAGCGGACCAGAAAAGCCAAGCGGACCAGGTTCTAACCAACCAGGAAAGCCAAGTGGACCAGGTTCTAACCAACCAGGAAAGCCAAGCGGACCAGGAACTGACCAACCAGGAAAGCCAGGAACTGACCAACCAGGAAAGCCAAGCGGACCAGGTTCTAACCAACCAGGAAAGCCAAGCGGACCAGGAACTGACCAACCAGGAAAGCCAGGAACTGACCAACCAGGAAAGCCAGGAACTGACCAACCAGGAAAGCCAAGCGGACCAGGTTCTAACCAACCAGGAAAGCCAAGCGGACCAGGAACTGACCAACCAGGAAAGCCAGGAACTGACCAACCAGGAAAGCCAGGAACTGACCAACCAGGAAAGCCAGGAACTGACCAACCAGGAAAGCCAAGCGGACCAGGAACTGACCAACCAGGAAAGCCAGGAACTGACCAACCAGGAAAGCCAAGCGGACCAGGTTCTAACCAACCAGGAAAGCCAGGAACTGACCAACCAGGAAAGCCAAGCGGACCAGGTTCTAACCAACCAGGAAAGCCAGGAACTGACCAACCAGGAAAGCCAGGAACTAACCAACCAGGAAAGCCAAGCGGACCAGGTTCTAACCAACCAGGAAAGCCAAGTGGACCAGGCTCTAACCAACCAGGAAAGCCAAGTGGACCAGGAACTGACCAACCAGGAAAGCCAAGTGGACCAGGAACTGACCAACCAGGAAAGCCAAGTGGTACAGGTTCTAACCAACCAGGAAAGCCAAGCGGACCAGGTTCTAACCAACCAGGAAAGCCAAGTGGACCAGGAACTGACCAACCAGGAAAGCCAAGTGGACCAGGTTCTAACCAACCAGGAAAGCCAAGCGGACCAGGAACTGACCAACCAGGAAAGCCAGGAACTGACCAACCAGGAAAGCCAGGAACTGACCAACCAGATAAGCCAAGCGGACCAGGTTCTAACCAACCAGGAAAGCCAAGCGGACCAGGTTCTAGCCAACCAGGAAAGCCAAGCGGACCAGGAACTGACCAACCAGGAAAGCCAGGAACTGACCAACCAGGAAAGCCAGGAACTGACCAACCAGGAAAGCCAAGCGGACCAGGTTCTAACCAACCAGGAAAGCCAAGTGGACCAGGAACTGACCAACCAGGAAAGCCAAGTGGACCAGATTCTAACCAACCAGGAAAGCCAAGTGGACCAGGAACTGACCAACCAGGAAAGCCAAGCGGACCAGGTTCTAACCAACCAGGAAAGCCAAGTGGACCAGGAACTGACCAACCAGGAAAGCCAAGTGGACCAGGTTCTAACCAACCAGGAAAGCCTAGCGGACCAGGCACTGACCAACCAGGAAAGCCAGGAACTGACCAACCAGGAAAGCCAGGAACTGACCAACCAGGAAAGCCAGGAACTGACCAACCAGGAAAGCCAAGCGGACCAGGTTCTAACCAACCAGGAAAGCCAAGCGGACCAGGTTCTAACCAACCAGGAAAGCCAAGCGGACCAGGAACTGACCAACCAGGAAAGCCAGGAACTAACCAACCAGGAAAGCCAGGAACTGACCAACCAGGAAAGCCAAGCGGACCAGGTTCTAACCAACCAGGAAAGCCAAGCGGACCAGGTTCTAACCAACCAGGAAAGCCAAGCGGACCAGGAACTGACCAACCAGGAAAGCCAGGAACTGACCAACCAGGAAAGCCAGGAACTGACCAACCAGGAAAGCCAGGAACTGACCAACCAGGAAAGCCAAGTGGACCAGGTTCTAACCAACCAGGAAAGCCAAGCGGACCAGGTTCTAACCAACCAGGAAAGCCAGGAACTGACCAACCAGGAAAGCCAGGAACTGACCAACCAGGAAAGCCAGGAACTGACCAACCAGGAAAGCCAAGTGGACCAGGTTCTAACCAACCAGGAAAGCCAAGCGGACCAGGTTCTAACCAACCAGGAAAGCCAAGCGGACCAGGTTCTAACCAACCAGGAAAGCCAGGAACTGACCAACCAGGAAAGCCAAGCGGACCAGAAAAGCCAAGCGGACCAGGTTCTAACCAACCAGGAAAGCCAAGCGGACCAGGAACTGACCAACCAGGAAAGCCAGGAACTGACCAACCAGGAAAGCCAAGCGGACCAGGTTCTAACCAACCAGGAAAGCCAAGCGGACCAGGAACTGACCAACCAGGAAAGCCAGGAACTGACCAACCAGGAAAGCCAGGAACTGACCAACCAGGAAAGCCAAGCGGACCAGGTTCTAACCAACCAGGAAAGCCAAGCGGACCAGGAACTGACCAAACAGGAAAGCCAGGAACTGACCAACCAGGAAAGCCAGGAACTGACCAACCAGGAAAGCCAGGAACTGACCAACCAGGAAAGCCAAGCGGACCAGGAACTGACCAACCAGGAAAGCCAGGAACTGACCAACCAGGAAAGCCAAGCGGACCAGGTTCTAACCAACCAGGAAAGCCAGGAACTGACCAACCAGGAAAGCCAAGCGGACCAGGTTCTAACCAACCAGGAAAGCCAGGAACTGACCAACCAGGAAAGCCAGGAACTAACCAACCAGGAAAGCCAAGCGGACCAGGTTCTAACCAACCAGGAAAGCCAAGTGGACCAGGCTCTAACCAACCAGGAAAGCCAAGTGGACCAGGAACTGACCAACCAGGAAAGCCAAGTGGACCAGGAACTGACCAACCAGGAAAGCCAAGTGGTACAGGTTCTAACCAACCAGGAAAGCCAAGCGGACCAGGTTCTAACCAACCAGGAAAGCCAGGAACTGACCAACCAGGAAAGCCAGGAACTGACCAACCAGGAAAGCCAGGAACTGACCAACCAGGAAAGCCAAGCGGACCAGGTTCTAACCAACCAGGAAAGCCAGGAACTGACCAACCAGGAAAGCCAGGAACTAACCAACCAGGAAAGCCAGGAACTGACCAACCAGGAAAGCCAGGAACTGACCAACCAGGAAAGCCAAGCGGACCAGGTTCTAACCAACCAGGAAAGCCAAGTGGACCAGGCTCTAACCAACCAGGAAAGCCAAGTGGACCAGGAACTGACAAACCAGGAAAGCCAAGTGGACCAGGAACTGACCAACCAGGAAAGCCAAGTGGTACAGGTTCTAACCAACCAGGAAAGCCAAGCGGACCAGGTTCTAACCAACCAGGAAAGCCTAGCGGACCAGGCACTGACCAACCAGGAAAGCCAGGAACTGACCAACCAGGAAAGCCAGGAACTGACCAACCAGGAAAGCCAAGCGGACCAGGTTCTAACCAACCAGGAAAGCCAGGAACTGACCAACCAGGAAAGCCAAGCGGATCAGGTTCTAACCAACCAGGAAAGCCAAGTGGACCAGGTTCTAACCAACCAGGTAAGCCAAGCGGACCAGTAAAGCCAAGCGGACCAGGAAAGCCAAACGGACCAGGAACTGACCAACCAGGAAAGCCAGGAACTGACCAACCAGGAAAGCCAAGCGGACCAGGTTCTAACCAACCAGGAAAGCCAAGTGGACCAGGAACTGACCAACCAGGAAAGCCAAGCGGACCAGGTTCTAACCAACCAGGAAAGCCAAGCGGACCAGGTTCTAACCAACCAGGAAAGCCAAGCGGACCAGGAACTGACCAACCAGGAAAGCCAAGCGGACCAGGAACTGACCAACCAGGAAAGCCAGGAACTGACCAACCAGGAAAGCCAAGCGGACCAGGTTCTAACCAACCAGGAAAGCCAAGCGGACCAGGTTCTAACCAACCAGGAAAGCCAGGAACTGACCAACCAGGAAAGCCAAGCGGACCAGGTTCTAACCAACCAGGAAAGCCAGGTGGACCAGGTTCTAACCAACCAGGAAAGCCAGGAACTGACCAACCAGGAAAGCCAAGCGGACCAGGTTCTAACCAACCAGGAAAGCCAGGAACTGACCAACCAGGAAAGCCAAGCGGACCAGGTTCTAACCAACCAGGAAAGCCAGGAACTGACCAACCAGGAAAGCCAAGCGGACCAGGTTCTAACCAACCAGGAGAGCCAGGAACTGACCAACCAGGAAAGCCAAGCGGACCAGGTTCTAACCAACCAGGAAAGCCAAGCGGACCAGGTTCTAACCAACCAGGAAAGCCAAGCGGACCAGGAACTGACCAACCAGGAAAGCCAGGAACTGACCAACCAGGAAAGCCAGGAACTGACCAACCAGGAAAGCCAAGCGGACCAGGTTCTAACCAACCAGGAAAGCCAAGTGGACCAGGCTCTAACCAACCAGGAAAGCCAAGTGGACCAGGAACTGACAAACCAGGAAAGCCAAGTGGACCAGGAACTGACCAACCAGGAAAGCCAAGTGGTACAGGTTCTAACCAACCAGGAAAGCCAAGCGGACCAGGTTCTAACCAACCAGGAAAGCCTAGCGGACCAGGCACTGACCAACCAGGAAAGCCAGGAACTGACCAACCAGGAAAGCCAGGAACTGACCAACCAGGAAAGCCAAGCGGACCAGGTTCTAACCAACCAGGAAAGCCAGGAACTGACCAACCAGGAAAGCCAAGCGGACCAGGTTCTAACCAACCAGGAAAGCCAAGTGGACCAGGTTCTAACCAACCAGGTAAGCCAAGCGGACCAGTAAAGCCAAGCGGACCAGGAAAGCCAAACGGACCAGGAACTGACCAACCAGGAAAGCCAGGAACTGACCAACCAGGAAAGCCAAGCGGACCAGGTTCTAACCAACCAGGAAAGCCAAGTGGACCAGGAACTGACCAACCAGGAAAGCCAAGCGGACCAGGTTCTAACCAACCAGGAAAGCCAAGCGGACCAGGTTCTAACCAACCAGGAAAGCCAAGCGGACCAGGAACTGACCAACCAGGAAAGCCAAGCGGACCAGGAACTGACCAACCAGGAAAGCCAGGAACTGACCAACCAGGAAAGCCAAGCGGACCAGGTTCTAACCAACCAGGAAAGCCAAGCGGACCAGGTTCTAACCAACCAGGAAAGCCAAGTGGACCAGGTTCTAACCAACCAGGAAAGCCTAGCGGACCAGGCACTGACCAACCAGGAAAGCCAGGAACTGACCAACCAGGAAAGCCAGGAACTGACCAACCAGGAAAGCCAAGCGGACCAGGTTCTAACCAACCAGGAAAGCCAAGCGGACCAGGTTCTAACCAACCAGGAAAGCCAGGAACTGACCAACCAGGAAAGCCAAGCGGACCAGGTTCTAACCAACCAGGAAAGCCAGGTGGACCAGGTTCTAACCAACCAGGAAAGCCAGGAACTGACCAACCAGGAAAGCCAGGAACTGACCAACCAGGAAAGCCAAGTGGACCAGGAACTGACCAACCAGGAAAGCCAAGTGGACCAGGTTCTAACCAACCAGGAAAGCCAAGCGGACCAGGTTCTAACCAACCAGGAAAGCCAGGAACTGACCAACCAGGAAAGCCAAGCGGACCAGGTTCTAACCAACCAGGAAAGCCAGGAACTGACCAACCAGGAAAGCCAGGAACTGACCAACCAGGAAAGCCAAGTGGACCAGGAACTGACCAACCAGGAAAGCCAAGTGGACCAGGTTCTAACCAACCAGGAAAGCCAAGCGGACCAGGTTCTAACCAACCAGGAAAGCCAGGAACTGACCAACCAGGAAAGCCAAGCGGACCAGGTTCTAACCAACCAGGAAAGCCAGGAACTGACCAATCAGGAAAGCCAGGAACTGACCAACCAGGAAAGCCAAGCGGACCAGGTTCTAACCAACCAGGAAAGCCAAGCGGACCAGGTTCTAACCAACCAGGAAAGCCAAGCGGACCAGGTTCTAACCAACCAGGAAAGCCAAGCGGACCAGGAACTGACCAACCAGGAAAGCCAGGAACTAACCAACCAGGAAAGCCAGGAACTGACCAACCAGGAAAGCCAAGCGGACCAGGTTCTAACCAACCAGGAAAGCCAAGCGGACCAGGTTCTAACCAACCAGGAAAGCCAAGCGGACCAGGAACTGACCAACCAGGAAAGCCAGGAACTGACCAACCAGGAAAGCCAGGAACTGACCAACCAGGAAAGCCAAGTGGACCAGGTTCTAACCAACCAGGAAAGCCAAGCGGACCAGTAAAGCCAAGCGGACCAGAAAAGCCAAACGGACCAGGAACTGACCAACCAGGAAAGCCAGGAACTGACCAACCAGGAAAGCCAAGCGGACCAGGTTCTAACCAACCAGGAAAGCCAAGCGGACCAGGAACTGACCAACCAGGAAAGCCAGGAACTGACCAACCAGGAAAGCCAAGCGGACCAGGTTCTAACCAACCAGGAAAGCCAAGCGGACCAGGTTCTAACCAACCAGGAAAGCCAGGAACTGACCAACCAGGAAAGCCAAGTGGACCAGGTTCTAACCAACCAGGAAAGCCAAGCGGACCAGGTTCTAACCAACCAGGAAAGCCAGGAACTGACCAACCAGATAAGCCAAGCGGACCAGGAACTGACCAACCAGGAAAGCCAGGAACTAACCAACCAGGAAAGCCAGGAACTGACCAACCAGGAAAGCCAAGCGGACCAGGTTCTAACCAACCAGGAAAGCCAAGCGGACCAGGAACTGACCAACCAGGAAAGCCAGGAACTGACCAACCAGGAAAGCCAAGCGGACCAGGTTCTAACCAACCAGGAAAGCCAAGCGGACCAGGTTCTAACCAACCAGGAAAGCCAGGAACTGACCAACCAGGAAAGCCAAGCGGACCAGGTTCTAACCAACCAGGAAAGCCAAGCGGACCAGGTTCTAACCAACCAGGAAAGCCAGGAACTGACCAACCAGGAAAGCCAAGCGGACCAGGTTCTAACCAACCAGGAAAGCCAGGTGGACCAGGTTCTAACCAACCAGGAAAGCCAGGAACTGACCAACCAGGAAAGCCAGGAACTGACCAACCAGGAAAGCCAAGCGGACCAGGTTCTAACCAACCAGGAAAGCCAGGAACTGACCAACCAGGAAAGCCAAGCGGACCAGGTTCTAACCAACCAGGAAAGCCAGGAACTGACCAACCAGGAAAGCCAGGAACTGACCAACCAGGAAAGCCAAGTGGACCAGGAACTGACCAACCAGGAAAGCCAAGTGGACCAGGTTCTAACCAACCAGGAAAGCCAAGCGGACCAGGTTCTAACCAACCAGGAAAGCCAAGCGGACCAGGAACTGACCAACCAGGAAAGCCAGGAACTGACCAACCAGGAAAGCCAAGCGGACCAGGTTCTAACCAACCAGGAAAGCCAAGCGGACCAGGTTCTAACCAACCAGGAAAGCCAGGAACTGACCAACCAGGAAAGCCAAGTGGACCAGGTTCTAACCAACCAGGAAAGCCAAGCGGACCAGGTTCTAACCAACCAGGAAAGCCAGGAACTGACCAACCAGATAAGCCAAGCGGACCAGGTTCTAACCAACCAGGAAAGCCAAGCGGACCAGGTTCTAACCAACCAGGAAAGCCAAGCGGACCAGGAACTGACCAACCAGGAAAGCCAGGAACTGACCAACCAGGAAAGCCAAGCGGACCAGAAAAGCCAAGCGGACCAGGTTCTAACCAACCAGGAAAGCCAAGTGGACCAGGAACTGACCAACCAGGAAAGCCAAGCGGACCAGGTTCTAACCAACCAGGAAAGCCAAGCGGACCAGGAACTGACCAACCAGGAAAGCCAGGAACTGACCAACCAGGAAAGCCAGGAACTGACCAACCAGGAAAGCCAAGCGGACCAGGTTCTAACCAACCAGGAAAGCCAGGAACTGACCAACCAGGAAAGCCAGGAACTAACCAACCAGGAAAGCCAGGAACTGACCAACCAGGAAAGCCAGGAACTGACCAACCAGGAAAGCCAAGCGGACCAGGTTCTAACCAACCAGGAAAGCCAAGTGGACCAGGCTCTAACCAACCAGGAAAGCCAAGTGGACCAGGAACTGACCAACCAGGAAAGCCAAGTGGACCAGGAACTGACCAACCAGGAAAGCCAAGTGGTACAGGTTCTAACCAACCAGGAAAGCCAAGCGGACCAGGTTCTAACCAACCAGGAAAGCCAGGAACTGACCAACCAGGAAAGCCAGGAACTGACCAACCAGGAAAGCCAGGAACTGACCAACCAGGAAAGCCAAGCGGACCAGAAAAGCCAAGCGGACCAGGTTCTAACCAACCAGGAAAGCCAAGTGGACCAGGAACTGACCAACCAGGAAAGCCAAGTGGACCAGGTTCTAACCAACCAGGAAAGCCTAGCGGACCAGGCACTGACCAACCAGGAAAGCCAGGAACTGACCAACCAGGAAAGCCAGGAACTGACCAACCAGGAAAGCCAAGCGGACCAGGTTCTAACCAACCAGGAAAGCCAAGCGGACCAGGTTCTAACCAACCAGGAAAGCCAGGAACTGACCAACCAGGAAAGCCAAGCGGACCAGAAAAGCCAAGCGGACCAGAAAAGCCAAACGGACCAGGTTCTAACCAACCAGGAAAGCCAAGCGGACCAGGTTCTAACCAACCAGGAAAGCCAGGAACTGACCAACCAGGAAAGCCAAGCGGACCAGGTTCTAACCAACCAGGAAAGCCAAGCGGACCAGGTTCTAACCAACCAGGAAAGCCAGGAACTGACCAACCAGGAAAGCCAAGCGGACCAGAAAAGCCAAGCGGACCAGAAAAGCCAAACGGACCAGGTTCTAACCAACCAGGAAAGCCAAGCGGACCAGGTTCTAACCAACCAGGAAAGCCAGGAACTGACCAACCAGGAAAGCCAAGCGGACCAGGTTCTAACCAACCAGGAAAGCCAGGTGGACCAGGTTCTAACCAACCAGGAAAGCCAGGAACTGACCAACCAGGAAAGCCAGGAACTGACCAACCAGGAAAGCCAGGTTCTAATCAACCAGGAAAGCCAAGCGGACCAGGTTCTAACCAACCAGGAAAGCCAGGAACTGACCAACCAGGAAAGCCAAGTGGACCAGGAACTGACCAACCAGGAAAGCCAAGTGGACCAGGTTCTAACCAACCAGGAAAGCCAAGCGGACCAGGTTCTAACCAACCAGGAAAGCCAGGTGGACCAGGTTCTAACCAACCAGGAAAGCCAGGAACTGACCAACCAGGAAAGCCAGGAACTGACCAACCAGGAAAGCCAGGTTCTAACCAACCAGGAAAGCCAGGAACTGACCAACCAGGAAAGCCAGGAACTGACCAACCAGGAAAGCCAAGCGGACCAGGTTCTAACCAACCAGGAAAGCCAAGCGGACCAGTAAAGCCAAGCGGACCAGGAAAGCCAAACGGACCAGGAACTGACCAACCAGGAAAGCCAGGAACTGACCAACCAGGAAAGCCAAGTGGACCAGGTTCTAACCAACCAGGAAAGCCAAGTGGACCAGGAACTGACCAACCAGGAAAGCCAAGCGGACCAGGTTCTAACCAACCAGGAAAGCCAAGCGGACCAGTAAAGCCAAGCGGACCAGGAAAGCCAAACGGACCAGGAACTGACCAACCAGGAAAGCCAGGAACTGACCAACCAGGAAAGCCAAGCGGACCAGGTTCTAACCAACCAGGAAAGCCAGGAACTGACCAACCAGGAAAGCCAGGAACTGACCAACCAGGAAAGCCAAGTGGACCAGGAACTGACCAACCAGGAAAGCCAAGTGGACCAGGTTCTAACCAACCAGGAAAGCCAAGCGGACCAGGTTCTAACCAATCAGGAAAGCCAGGAACTGACCAACCAGGAAAGCCAGGTTCTAACCAACCAGGAAAGCCAAGCGGACCAGGAACTGACCAACCAGGAAAGCCAGGAACTGACCAACCAGGAAAGCCAGGAACTGACCAACCAGGAAAGCCAAGCGGACCAGGTTCTAACCAACCAGGAAAGCCAAGCGGACCAGTAAAGCCAAGCGGACCAGGAAAGCCAAACGGACCAGGAACTGACCAACCAGGAAAGCCAGGAACTGACCAACCAGGAAAGCCAAGTGGACCAGGTTCTAACCAACCAGGAAAGCCAAGTGGACCAGGAACTGACCAACCAGGAAAGCCAAGCGGACCAGGTTCTAACCAACCAGGAAAGCCAAGCGGACCAGTAAAGCCAAGCGGACCAGGAAAGCCAAACGGACCAGGAACTGACCAACCAGGAAAGCCAGGAACTGACCAACCAGGAAAGCCAAGCGGACCAGGTTCTAACCAACCAGGAAAGCCAAGTGGACCAGGAACTGACCAACCAGGAAAGCCAAGTGGACCAGGTTCTAACCAACCAGGAAAGCCAAGCGGACCAGGTTCTAACCAACCAGGAAAGCCAGGAACTGACCAACCAGGAAAGCCAGGAACTGACCAACCAGGAAAGCCAGGAACTGACCAACCAGGAAAGCCAGGAACTAACCAACCAGGAAAGCCAAGTGGACCAGGAACTGACCAACCAGGAAAGCCAAGTGGACCAGGAACTGACCAACCAGGAAAGCCAAGTGGACCAGGAACTGACCAACCAGGAAAGCCAAGCGGACCAGAAAAGCCTAATCAACCAGGAAAGCCAAGTGGACCAGGTTCTAACCAACCAGGAAAGCCGAGCGGACCAGGAACTGAGCAACCAGGAAAGCCAGGAACTGACCAACCAGGAAAGCCAAACGGACCAGGAACTGACCAACCAGGAAAGCCAGGAACTGACCAACCAGGAAAGCCAAGCGGACCAGAAAAGCCTAATCAACCAGGAAAGCCAAGTGGACCAGGTTCTAACCAACCAGGAAAGCCGAGCGGACCAGGAACTGACCAACCAGGAAAGCCAAGTGGACCAGGAAAGCCAAGCGGACCAGGTTCTAACCAACCAGGAAAGCCAAGTGGACCAGGAACTGACCAACCAGGAAAGCCAGGAACTGACCAACCAGGAAAGCCAGGAACTGACCAACCAGGAAAGCCAAGTGGACCAGGAACTGACCAACCAGGAAAGCCAGGAACTGACCAACCAGGAAAGCCAAGTGGACCAGGAACTGACCAACCAGGAAAGCCAAGCGGACCAGGGTCTGACCAACCACAAAAACCAGGAAAGCCAGGATCGTCAGGCGAACCCCAAGGACCAGGCGCACCAGGCCAACCAGGATCTTCTGGACAGCCTGATACCTCAGGAACACCGGGAGCAATAGGCAAACCAAGTGCACCAATTAAGCCTTGGTTACCAGGCAGACCTATTCCTCCTGTACACCCAAGCCACCCGGAAAAACCGTGGCGTATAGGAAGGCCTAACAGAGGAAAAATCTGTGTTTGCTACGACGACATTGACGATATGCCGTGGAATGTTAAAAGACAGATTGGTCTCTAGATTTATAAATTGGAAGCTATGAAATATTTAATTTTAATTAAGAAGCATACAAGAAAAAAACTAACTGAAGGTTAGAAAAAAAAAAAATTTTTTACCAATTAAAAAGCATGTAATAATCACAATCGTTTTATTTGTTGAAATTACAAGATATTACCTATACAAAATGTTAACCAGAATCAGTGATTTTGTAAAAAAATTTATTTAAGACAGTATCCTTGGTACACAGATTTTTATATTACTAGCTACACGCTCCCGGCTTCACCTGTGTTCAAAACAAAAACTAACCTGTACGGTCTTCAAACGCCTGAACAGCTCTTCATAAATTATAGCTAAGAACAATCCCGGTCAAGTCACCTTTTAAATAAAATTAAAAAAAAAACCTTTGGGAGCTATGGTACCACCATTCGTTGCCCGTGGTCCTACTGGTAGTACCAAGGTTCTATCAGTAGGACCATAGGCAAGTAGCATTACCTGTAGGGCATCTTTTCATGTCCGTGGTTCTATCAGTAGGACTACGATCAAATTGCGTTGCCCTTAGTTCCACTAGAAGTGATAGGAGCATTTTTATCCTGGTTCAGCTGTAGGTACTTGTATAGAGTATTCACTCTATTTGAGGTAATGAGGTTTTATTATTCACTGATGATTAATAAATCATCATGTCATGTTGACGTTGGTTTATTTTCAGTGTAATTCTTGAATTAACGAAGTTTTGCAATGGATTTTATTAAACGAAAGGGCGGTACTGCACGTAAACACCTCATTTTTGCGTCGGGCTTCGGGTAACAATAACTATTAAATACAGAATTGAACTAAATGAAATATATTGAATAAGTATTTATAAATTACTAGCTGACCCGGCAAACGTTGTATTGCCATATAAAATTTTTTGGGGTGGGCCACCCTTATCACTTAGGGGTTTGAAAAATAGATAGTAGCCGATTCTCAGACTTACTGCATATGCATAAAAAATTTCATAAGAATCGGTCAAACCGTTTCGGAGGAGTATGGGAACGAACATCGTGACACGAGAATTTTATATATTAGATATATTTCAATTATGTATTATGTATTATGTGTAATGAAATACTTATCAAATAAATTTATTATTATAAAAAAAAAAAAGAATAATAAATTTTATTTGCAACCAGTATCCAGTACGAATACTTAATATTTTTTTGTTGTATTACTAAGAAAAAATAGCGTATTAGTCGAGTCGAGGGTTAATTTATAATTTTTAATTAGAATAGAGTATATCTCCGTTTTGGAGCTACGATACCACAGACAGATACACAGATCAAACTTATAACACCCCTCTTTTGGGTCTTTTGTTTACCTGCACACCATAGCTGAGCTGTTCCACGATACTGCACGACGCTTGATTCTAACACCCCGTTTTTGCGTCGGGCGTCGAAGGTTAAAAAATAAAAGTCAACATATAATTTATATTATACACTTTACTTACATTTAAATCCTTACAACCATCTTGTATTTTTTATTTTTAACCATGAGACATTCTCTTCAAATCAAAAAACAAACTGACTATTGAATATTATATGTTTAATACGCGTACCATTATTATAACGAAAGTGAATGTCATACTTAGCGCTAATTATATCAGTACCCACATTAGATACGTTGTGACGAGTTTGCCATTATAGTATAGTCTGTGACGAGGGTCCTCATTCCCATCAAAGTCATTATCGAATGTAAAAAAACGTCGCAAGACTACTTTAGCAAGTTTTAGGAGACCCTCGAATGTCTTTACCCCATTAGTTTTTTTCCTCAATATTGTTATAAACACTTCTTTACAATATAGTCTATCTGTGACGAGGGTCCTGATTCCCATCAATCATTACCATCAATCAAACAATCATTAACGAATTATAAAAAACGTCTTGAGACTACTTTAGCTAGTTTTAGGGGGACTCTCGAATGTCTTTACCCCATTAGTTTTTTTCCTCAATATTGTTATAAACAATACCCAATGACTTTGTTATAATACAGTCTGTCTGTTATGAGGGTCCTGATTCCCATCAATCATTACCATCAATCAAACAATCATTATCAAATTATAAAAAACGTTGTGAGACTACTTTAGAAAGTCTAAAGGATATCTTTACCCCATTATTTATTTTTTAAATATTTTCATTATCAAAAATCCAATTACTTTTAAATATAATACTAGACTTGCTGAGAGGAAAAATTTCGCATTCAGTTAAGGCTAATTCTCCGTAACTTATTCGCCAGCGAGCGAACGAAGGAAGCAAAGAACGCGTAAGCGCCGCATTTTCCATGGCGCTTTAGACCTTTTTGTCGCGAACTTTAACGTAAACATTCACCGTATTTGACAGACAATTTTGTTCCAATCACCAAGTCTAGTAGAATACAGTACAGTCATGTATATAGGTCGACGATGACAATACCCCATAGAGATTTGGGTGACTTTGGCGGGGCTAATTGGGCGCACAGGCAAATCTAAACCATGACATCAGTAAGTAACACCACCATTATGGTGTATTGCAAATTATAGAGGGCTATATACTAAACATTAAACTAATTGTCAAAATTGACTGAAGTGAAATCATGGAAAGTCTAGTTCTTGCAAACATTTAGTAACCCCACCCTCAACTTGACAACTCAAATGCCAATAGATGGCGCTTAACAAGTTTTGGGTACAATACAACACCGCAAGGAATATAGGAGTTTTTAAAAATATTAAGTTTCATTTTATAAAATTGTCCATTGTGTGCGACAACCCTAAAAAAGATTAAACAGAAAATATTAGGAACAGTTGGGGCACTTCAAAAAATATTTATATTATCAACAACATAAACTTATTGAAGTAAATCAGCCTGATTTGTATTATTAAACGATAAGATTTTAATTATTCCTAATAATAATTTATTATAAAATCCACGAAAGTGTTGTACTGTATCCCTTACAAAGTGTACAAGTCCTTTTGCGTCCTTTACACTAAAATGTATCCTTTACAATAAGAGTACGAGACTTTTGTGTACTTTACATTGAAGTGTATGAATACATTTGTAGCCTTTACAATAACGTTTTTTTTTTTGTATTATACACTAACGTGTGTGAAGTAGCGATTTCGCTAAGGGACATGTCGACACAAGTATATGTCTCGAGCGACCTCAGGTGACAGAGTCGCCGGACAAATGTCCCCTAGTTTTTGTATCCCTTACACTAAACTGTCTTCATGAGGCATATTTTGTCCGTTACGCTAGTGTATGGAGATATTTCGTGCACCTTACACTAGAGCGTATGAGACTTTACATGCCTTACGTAATGTAATGTAACTGTACATAGATTTTCTTTAAGGGATGCCAATTTTTGTACATCCACCACCAATAGCTATGTGTAATATATCGACAGATAGCACAAGTCTAAATAATAAATAATAGATAAAGTTCCAAATGTTTTTTTCCGTCGTTTAAACATTGATTTTAAGAAAGTTTTGAAATGACATTTAACTTTTGTTATTAAGACAGTTTTGAAATTAAGACATTAACTTTTGTTCATCTCAAAAATTTGCTATCCAACGTTACGTTTACACATAACTATTGGAGGGTGTTTATACGTTTCGTGGCGTCCTCCATTTACTTGTGGATCTGTCTGAACGCGTTCGCGTCCATCTGTACTTTGGGCTTGTGTCGCGGCGGTTCGTAGTAGTAGTCGTATCGTTTGAACGCGTCAATGTCCCGCTCGGTCATGTCCAACGTGGACAGGTTCGCGACAGGTCTGTCCGGCATGAAAACGCTGGATTCTGTAACAGAAAATATAACAAAATGTTATAAGAGACAGTTCAGTCACTGTGCAAATGTACGACTGAAAAGAATCGCGACCACTGACTGACAAGCGTGTAAAAAAATTGTGGTTTTTGTATGTTTCTAATGAATAAACTCAAAAACTACTGGACCGATTTAAAAAATTCTTTCACCTATTAGAAAGGTACGTTATCAGCGAGTAACGCAGGCTGTAATATTTAATAAAGTTACGCGCGGGCAAAGTCGCGTGCAACAGTTAGTATTAAAATATTAGATTAGATTATTCTTTTTGATTATTGCCAAAATGACATGTTTATTATTATAATTGTATAATTCTGAACGGGCTAACATTTGGACGTAGGCGTCATAGTAACTTTTGTTCAGACTTCTTTGAAGATGTGTAAAAAGAAAAATTGGGTGAAACATAAAGTAATATTCGACTGACCCAGTGGACGTGACCCGACAGCACCGTAGCCCGTTTCGTCCTCGTGGGCACTATCCGCTCCGGAACCGCCGGAACCCACGGCGGAACCCACAGCCGAACCCACGGCCGAACCCACAGACGAACCCAAGCCACCGTCTATGTATCCTTTAACGTGAAATCTCATATTGAACTCTGATGTAACAACAACTTTCTTCTGAGCCCAAACACGCTATATCTGCTGTAAAATGCTGAATATTTGGGTATTGATATAGACTATTTGATGCTGAGTAGTGTCTGCGGCCAAGTAGCAAGTAGTCTAAGGGCCTCCTTCACCAACTACAAGTAAAGTGTTGATTAGTTACTATTAGAAATAATTTTATGTTTTATTAAATTATGCACTTCGATAGGTGAATTTTTTTTTATTATTATTTTCTTTTTAATGTTTGGGACTTTTACCGTACAAACAAAGGTATATCGGCTCCATCGTTACAGGTGACCGGTGACTTTAAATGGAGGTTAGCCTACTTGACACTTTACTCAGAGATGGTGAAAGAGGCCTTAAGACCGAACTAACATCAGTAAAACAAATTTCAAATTAATCATATTATAGTTAAGAACGATCCCGATCACGTCAGCTTTCAAATTAACCGTTTGGTACATCTATTTGGGAGCTACGATTCCACAGGCAGATACACAGATACACAGGTATATATAAATTATAACATTTCTGTTTTGCGTCGGGCGTTAAGAACATAGACAATTCGTGTCAGTTACCGTGATTGCCGTTGTGATAGCTGTTGTGATGCGCATACGCATCGGGCCACGCTCCCCGAGGGAAGCCTGCTTCCGTGCAGAGACCATCCTGCAAAGATTTTTTTCAATGTTAAGGTCGACAGACAGGCTGACTGTCCACTTGATGGTAGGTGGTTACCATCGCCTATAACGCAAGCAACGCCACAGGCGCGCTGCAAGTGCGGTGCCGACTACACAGTAGAATTAAGGATAGGGGAAATGGACTCTGGCATCCCTTACTCACTCACTGAATCACAACAGCACATGTGCTGTTATTTCACTGTGGTCTTCTGTGAGGGGTTTATAGATCCAGATTTTACTTCTGTTGGGACGTTTTATTGTCGTTGATATATATTTTTATATTGTTTTATAATCACAAAATTAGAAATAAAAAGAAAAAAAAAAGAAACTCACCTGTCCCTTGTAAAACTTCGACTCGGTCACATGATGTATAGTCACCTCATTGTTGAGCTTCGAGCCGACTCTCAACCTTTGAAAGTATGGCAACGGATCACCGTTCAACATATTCACTCCGGTATCCTCATATTTTCCCACATTCGAACCGATTTCACTTTTATCACTATTGAAGAGGGCGTTCCTGAAAACGTTCCTGTCCTCCTGACCAAACGGTGTGTAGAGTCCACCGCTGAAGTCGTTCTCCTCACGTTTGAGCGGAGTACCAATCGGCTCAGGCCTCTGTACTGGATTAGCGAAGAGGCTTTCATTATCGTAAACCCTATTCTCCCTGTTCTCCGTTGGCCTAGTGCCTATTGGGTTCGGTGATACGACCGGCTTGGGACTGTGATTGTCCACGTTGTAATATTCATTGAGAAAACTTCTATGCTGACTCTCCTCTGTGGGCTTAAACAGGGAATAACCCTCGTCATTCTTCTGAGTGAACGACGCTAGATTCATAAGTCTATTCTGAAAATCGTCTGGCTTCTTCTGAGTCTTTTGATCCGGGTACGTCTGAGTGGTGACTTGCGGTTGTTGATTCTGCATGGGATTGTACGTGTTTGGGTTCGTGTATGCGTATTGCGGTGGCTGAGGAAACGCGTTGGGCATTTGTTGGTTCGGTGCGCGCAAACCCATCAGACCTTGCTGATGCATCATCGACACTAGGGGATTCCTGATTGTGTACATTCCGTTCGACGTTGGTGTTATGGTCGCCTGGCATGGGTTCTGAGACATTTGGACCGGATCCGGAATCCGGACTTCCGGCTGTTTCTTTTGTACGGGCGCCGCAGCAGCTATTTGTACGGGCGGCAAATTCGGATGGAACATGGGGTTGCGTAGGGTGACCATTTTGGTGCCCTCCTTCTCTTCGGCGGCGGCCTTTTTGGCCTTTTTCTTGGCCTTCTTTGACTTTCCGGTGCCCGGGGCGGGCTCGGTTGAGGCCGGCGGTTTCGGCGGTTCCATAGGCACTGTGAAACGAAACAATTTATTAGAAGAAATAATCGTAACATTTTCATTTATTTCAACAGGAGTAGACGCAAACAGTTTCATTAGTAACCGATATTTAAAAAATCTATTTTATTTATACTTTTTAATACGGAAATGTGTATAAATAATTATTAATGTATAAACGATACATTAATTATTAATGTATAACATTTTAAAAACGATAACGAAGTTCGTAAGAATAAAATGTATTTATTGTTTTCGAACTTCGTTATCGTTATAAATTGTTACTTTGACTAGGGCCCCAGTTAACTGAAAATAAATGAATTTAATTTAATAATCACTCACCGGACTGGTGCTGATGCTGCTGCTGATGATGATGTGTGCTGAACATCATCATGGACGGATCGGCGTTGATGATTGGAGGCGGTACAGCCACCGGCGTGGGAGTTGCGTTTAGCTGGTTGCACTTCCACAATGGCTGCAATAGAGTGACGTGCAATATTTTATTTAATAGTGACGTGCAATATTTTATTTAGAGTGACGTGCAATATTTTATTTAATAGAGTGACGTGTAATATTTTATTTAATAGTGACGTGCAATATTTTATTTAGAGTGACGTGCAATATTTTATTTAATAGAGTGACGTGCAATATTTTATTTAATAGAGTGACGCGTAATATTTCACTTCAGTTTTAAATATTTTTTAAGTGCAAATTTCTTTAACCGCATTGTGTCCTGTGAACGACACCCGCAGTGAATTTAAATTTTATGAAACGAACGCCATCTACACGAATGAGTACGTACTACTTGGTACATAATAAGCTCAAATTCGTCAATAGTTCAATATGTTCACAGGGAGTTTTAACTTCTGACATGCCTTTATTTCAGAATCGAACCCTGAAATAGGGTGGTAAGGCAAAGCACCCTGACCACTCTTTCAACGGGCTAGTCTTATGTTTTTATTTTTTATAACTTATTTATTTATCACTTACCACCGATTTGATGGAGGGAGTTTCCCGTTTGTCCGTTGGCTGGACACGTGTTAGAGTTATGCCCGGTGGTAGTTTCAAATCGGCCACCTGCAAAGACATAATAATAATAATAATAATAATAATAATAATTAATAATAATAAGATATTTGTACAAAACAAGTTGAAGACAAGTTCGATATGAAAAAAATAATCTAAAGTATTCACAATCAATGTGTGACCCTTTAAAAGCGCTTAACAGTTAAACTCTGCGCGTGTAATGACCGTTGCAGTATTTGACACGAACGTTAAATAGTGTTTTTTTTTAATCATACAAAATAGACCTTAGTATTTTATAACAACATTAATTTACTTTCTTACATATTAAGCATTAAAATTTAAATTACAACTATTGTTTTTACAAACCAACTGTCTGAGTTTTGTAGAAACAATACTAAATGCATAATTTCATTATTTTTTTAACGCTTATGTTGGATTAAACTTATAAAAATCTATTGCAACAAATAAAAGCAAATAAATAGATGACCAAAAGTGACTTCATATAAAAAATTAGGAAAATACGAGTAGCTAAAAAACAAAATTTTACATATATAAACAATTTATTTTTATTTTTTTTATTGCAACAAAAAATACAAATACAATTGTGCTATAAATGTTCCATTTTTGTTTTGTTTGTATTATTCTCACGTGAATCACAATCATGCTTAAAAAAATTCATGTAAAACGACGTGCGTAAGCGTTGAAACTATTATACCCTCTTAAAGCTAAAGCTGAGTATAAAAAAAAAAAAAAAAATAATACATATATTGCTTGCTTGGTTGTGATATTTACCTGCACACCACAGCTGAGCTGCTCCATAATGCTGCACGAAGCTTGTTTATCAGCTAGAGCATCAGCACATTGATTTGTCTGAAAAAATTATAACACTCACATTGAAGCTACAAAGGAAACAAAAAAAAAGCAAAAAAAAAAAATCCCTAGCGTGTTTATAATAAATAAATATCATTATAAAATACTGAGGTCTATTTTATATATATTTTATTATTATTTTTAAATACACTATTTAACGCTCGGAGCAAATACTATATACGGTCTTTACGCGCTCTTAATGTTTCGCGATTATCATGTGAACAAGGCCTAAGTTAAGACCGAGATAGTGATGTACAAGGCCGAAAAAGTAGTCGATCGTAACCGGTTACGTACGCGGCCGAAGTCGATTGAAACATTGTTTTTTACCTTATTCCCTATAACTTCTATGGTCGTGTCTGGCGTTATATTGAGCACTTGTCCTCTAGACTCTTTCTTCTGACTTTTGCTACTAGGCTGCTGTGTCGTTTGCTTGTTCTGTTTGGATGAAGTCACCGCCGTAGCTGTATGGAGAAAAACAGATTTATTTTAAAATACATCATATACTATATAGAGAGCCAACTTCGAGAAGGAGGTCAATCGTCAAATCCACCAAGTATGGGCGGAGAAACAAAATTACTCAGTGGCTTAGAACAAGAGTTTTCGACCAATGTGTATTGCCAGTGATGTGACATACGAGTATAGCGCTGAAATGTGGTCTATGAGAACGCTCAAAGTCACTCAACGAGCTATGGATATGCTTGGGGTTACTCTGAGATATCGAATCAGGAATGAAAAGATCCGTAGACGAACTAAAGTACCGGATCAGTAAGTTTTTGTGATTGTGGGCAGGACACATATCAGGACATCCAGCCACAAGGTGAAAAGACGACCTGATAAGGGCCAAGGGTCGACTTGTCCCATTGGAAAGTTATGGGGGAGGCCAAAGGTTGAGACGAATAGAGGTCTGTCTAATTTTCATCTCTGAGTATTTTCAATGTTTTATTGATAACTAGCTTTTGAATGTGAAGGGAAACATTAATGTTTCTCAGGATTTTTCCCAGGATTTGGGACGATCCATTGAGCTATCTTCAAATGGATGTGTGTGTAGGTAGGTTCTGATTTCGCATTCGACTATAATAGACCCATTCCTTGCTAACTAGGAGACATGCCAGCGATATTATCTTAACTAAACTTGAGTCATATTATTTTGTCAGCTTGTCTGTGGACCTAACAGTGTGGTTACTGCCGCCAGACTGAGTATGAAGGACTGCCCAAATGACTGCGAAGCGTCGTACATATGCCTTGCCACTACTGTACTTATTATAGTTTGGAATACTTAAGAGTCTATTTTAATTAGAGAGTATATAAATGTGCTAATGAACTCACTCTTCTCCGGTTTATTCTCTTTTCCCTTCTTGTCCTTCTCTTTCTTCTTCTCCTCTTTACACTTGACCGGTTCCACTTTCTTGTCGGATTTCTTGTCCTTCTTGGCAGATGCAGATTCGTTCTTGGCCGCTTCTGCTTTCTTGTCCGCCTTCTTGTTGTTCTTCGCTTCTTGTTGCAGTTTTAATTGTCTCTTTCTCTCTTCTTCTTCAGCCTGATTGAAAGAAAAAAAAACTTTTAGTAGTAGGACTTTTAGTAGGACTGCATGTGAGAAATGAAAACTTAGTTTCACACAGATGTCGCTGCGCCGGCAGGTTATACAAAGCTCTATATCGTTTCGTTCCTCATTTCGAACTACACTTTTTTTAATAAGAGATTTCTATTTTAAAATAAGAATAATTTTTATTTGCAACAAAGGACATATAAAAAAAAACAACATAGATAACATATAGAAAGACAAACACAGACACTCGGAATAATCATAATGCATCTTGTAAAAAATCTGCTTGGAGCCGATAGTGAAGTCACGCTCTTACTAAAGAACATATTCAAAAATAAAATAGTTAATAAAAATAAAACCTATAAATACACAAAAAAAAAATATTTTCGCTCATATAAGCCTAGAAAAACCGTCCGGTACCCGTCCGGAGGCAATGTGACGCTCCGTTAGCGTGACGCTCCGTTAGCGTGACGCTCCGTTAGCGTGACGCTCTGTTAGCGTGACGCTCCGTTAGCGTAACGCGTCGCGCGTGACGGTCCGAATTTACTGTTTTACCCCCCTATCAAACTCTCCATACAAACTGCCTGAGGCCGCCTAGGAAAACCTAAAGATAGAAAATCCTTGCGAACCTGTTGTTTAGCGAGCAACTTCCTCTGCTTCTTACTGAGCGACTTCGGATCTGTGAGAGACTGCGACCTCTGTGGCTCTTTGCTTTTCGGTTCGGTCTGTGACACGGGGGCCTCTTTGGACTTCTGAAAGCAAGTCAACGTTATATAGATATTACTCTCTACTAGCTGTTGCACGCGACTTCGTCCGCGTAGATTTAAAAAATATAGCTTATGTTACTCGCTGATAATGTAACTTTCTATGGGTGAAGGAATTTTTAAAATCGGTCCACCAGTTTTTCAGTTACTTCATTACAAACATAAATAAAAATACAAATCTTTTCTTTTTATAATATAAAAAGTATCCTATAGATAGTTTAATCCAAGTAATCATCATTACATCAGTGAAAACCGCGCTCAAATCGGTTAAGCGTTTTCTGAGATTAGCGTGTACAAACGCACAAACAAAAATTCTAAAAAAAAAAATTTTTTTTTTAATATGTATAATACATACTATCTGTTGCACGCGTCTTCGTCCGCATAAAATTATGGAAAATATAGCCTATATTACTCGATGTTAATGTAGCTTTCTATGGGTGAAGGAATTTTTACAATCGGTCCACTAGTTTTTCAGTTTTTTCATTACAAACATACAAAAATACAAATCTTCTCTCTCTTTATAATATTATTATTATATAATATTCCATGTACAGACCAGACACGTATAGACTATAGATATTATATTATAAATGTAGATGAAAATCTTCATATATTCTTACCTTAGGTTTGGTATCTCCTTTGGCGAGTTGGTTTATGTGCGCTAGGGCTTGTTCCCAGGTTTGCTTGCGTTGTTCGACCTGTAGCTTGGCTTGCAGATTCTCTTCCTTCACATGGGGAACTGTAAAGAAGAGTCACAAGTTGAAGAATGCGATCCCGATAATGAAGAAACTCACTCGTTCAAAAGACGGTTTTCAGTGATCTGTTACGAAGAAAGTTTATGTTTTATTTTAAACTTATAAAAATCTATTGCAACAAATAAAAGTAGAGAAATTTTTTGTAATATTTTCCAAGTCGAATAGATGACCAAAAGTGATTTGATAGTAAAATTTAGGAAAATATAGTTTTTATATATATAAAAACTAGCGACCTGTTCCCGGCTTCGCACGAATGCAAATTATATATATATATATACCAAAACCTTTCTCGAGAATCACACTATCCATTGGTGAAAACAGCATGAAAATCGGTGCAGTCGTTTTTGAGATTATCGCGAACAGACAGACAGACGCGGCGGAGGACTTTGTTTTATAATATGTAGTGATAGTGATTATTATAAAAGTTGTACCCCGGGCGAAGCCGGGAGCGGGACAGCTAGTAAACAATATTTTTTAATTTTTAATTACAAAACAAAAAATAGAAATAGAATTGTGCTATCGTGTTGCATTTTTGTTATGTTTATATTATTCTAGCGTGAATCACAATCATGTTTTGAAATTGGTGTAAAACGACGCGCGTAAGCGTTTTGAAACTGTTATACCCAATTAAACAAAAAAAAAAAAAAAAAAAAACTTATATTATTTACCTGGTATAGGTTTGCTGTGTTGCAGTACATGCTTGAGCGGTCCTTCCGGTTGCGTCATGCGCACTGTGACGGGCGGAGCTGAAGCGGGCGCGGGAGAGGGAGCGGTTTCTGTGTGAGATAATAAATTAAGTAATTAAAATCATTAAGTATAACACGTCGTGGGACTACACCATTAACGACTTACTGATTTATTGGGTCAAAACTTTAAGCACACAAGCTAAAACATCAGAGAAATAACCTTTTATACAAGTATTACTTTTCAGCGATAGATGGCGTTGAACACGACATATTCCAGACTACGTCAGCTTTCTTACAAAAAACCCAAACAAAATCGGCCGTGTTTGTCTTTCTATTTGGGTGCTACGATTACACAGACAAACACACACGTCAAACTTGTAACACGCCGTTTTTGCGTTGGGCGTCGGGGATTAAAACATTGTTACATTACAACATACCGTTGCCACTGGACTGTTGCTTGTCCTTCTTCTTAGTTTTGTCGACGATCTCTCGCTTCGACTCCGCTTGCTTCTGAGTTATCCTTTGCTGTTGCTTTTGTAGAAATGCCAGCTGTAGATAGAGAAAACTTGAATGAGAAAATTGTGGGTAGTTGGAGAATTTGAATGAGAAAATTGTAGGTAGTTGGAGTACTTGAATGAAAAATTATGGGTAGTTGGAAAACTTGAATGAAAAAATATGGGTAGTTGGAAAACTTGAATGAAAAAATATGGGTAGTTGGAGAACTTGAATGAGAAATTATGGGTAGTTGGAGAAATCGAATGAGAAAATTGTGGGTAGTTGGAGAAATCGAATGAGAAAATTGTGGGTAGTTGGAGAAATCGAATGAGAAAATTGTGGGTAGTTGGAGAACTTGAAATAGAAATGGCGAGATCTAATGAACCAATGTATATAAAAGTATTTTAGTCATTACATCCACACAGTTGTACAATGCTGTTGTGTTTCGGTGAGTGAGTGAGGGACATCCCTTCCTTATCCCTTATCACTAGCAGCACCTGTGGCGTTGCTTGTATTATAGGCGACGGTGGTCACCTACCATCAAGTGGAGCGTCAGCATGTCTGTCGACCTTAACATAAAACAAAAAAATTAAAAATACTAACGTGATATTCATCGGACATGTCCTGCAAAGCCCTCGCTTCCGCAAGATGGCGGACGTTCTGCTGCAATTGGCGCGAACACTCCGCAACTTGCCTTTCAGCCGCTTGCACTTCCTGCGACAAACAGACATCAGATTATCTATTATTATACACATTCAAATCGACCACCAGCTGTTTCCATTCCACCCTGTCCTCAGTCTCTCTCATTGCTTTCACTCTCTCATGAGGAAAAAAAGAAAGTATAAAGTATATAGGTCGTTTCTAGCCGTTTATTTTCTTCCAAAACGCTATTTTGTTTCCAAAACGGTAGTTTTTTCGTGTTGAACGAATATTGTGCAAATTTTATACAACTAAAATTGTAAATTTATGTGTGTGGCTACTGTAACTATTAAAATGTTACAGATTATACCAATCAATATTCATCATCTCAGCTTTTGGACGCCATTGCTGGACATACATAGGCCTTCGCATCAGGTCGTCTGTCCACCTTGTGGGTGGACGTCCTAATATGTGTCCTGCCCACAAACCCAAAAACTTTTTGATCCTTCGAGTCACGTCTGCAACTTGCTTTCGTCTACGGATCTCCTCATTCCCTTCGCATAGCCCTCTCCATAGCTCGTTGAGCTATGATCAGCTTTCTTACGAGGCCTATAGCATAGTAAGTATAATATAGCAATATTATTAAAAGAAAATAAACAGTGCCACTAATTAGTTTCACACCTGTCATGTTAAACTGACAGGTGTCCAGTTACCTTGGCAGTTGTGTTCATTAGTATCGTCAGTTCGCCCAGTTGTTCTGCGACCAGTTGCACCTTAGCTTGTTGGGCCGGATTCAACTTGCTCTTCTTACCTGTGAAAGATCAAATTTATGTATTCTCGTATGTGTATGTATATATGTGTGTATGTGTGGGTGTTTGTGCGTGCGTGAATGAGTGTTTGCGTGCGTGTATGTGTGCGCCTGCGTGTGCGATTAAGTGTGCGTGCGTGTGAGAGTGAGTGAGTGACTGAGTGAGTTAGCGAGTGAATGTGAGTGAGTGAGTGAGCGAGTGGTGTGCGCGCGCGCGTACGTGGGTGCGTGGTGTATTTTTAGGTGAGTTATTTATAATACGCTATTAACAAGGATTACCCTTTCGCTTGTGATGATTGTGCAGGGCCAACGCCTGTCTAGCCTCGTCCACTCTCCGCCTGGCGGCCGCGTGGGCGCTTTGCAAGGCGTGGGCGTTGTTCCTCAGTTGCGTCAGCTCCGAAGTCAGAGCTTGGTGCTCCTCCATCAGTTTGCCTTCCAACTGGAACGATCAAATTGTTCAATGAATATAATGTTGCTTCACTTCACTATATCATATTTCTCATCGACTATAGGCTAATTCCATGGTTAATAATTTGGTCATTGTCAAATTTTGATCAGGTAATTGTCATAATTCTGAATGTTGCAACGGTACATGTATATGGTGACCCCACACGACCTAACTTACATATTATGTGACATAATACCTTTTTCAACTTCTGCCTCTGTTTCTTGGCTCTCTTCTTTCCGCGGTCCGTGTGCCGCGACGGTCCCTCAATGTACTGCAGTAACGCGTCCAAGTCTCTGTGGTCCTCAGCCCGTTCCCCGTTCCAACAGGAACCACTGAAATCACAATCAGAACTGAACCACTTATTCCAGAATTAGTTCGTGTCCGCGACTTTATCTGGGTTGAAACAAAAAAAAATATAACCATGACACATTGCAATAAAAGTGTACTTTTGGCAGGCGTTAGTTTTCTTAATTTTAGTTAAATGATCCCTCCGGAACAGTACTTTTTTTCCTGGATGAAAGGTAATACCCTATGTCCTTTCCTGTACCCCTGACAGCGTGTATGCAAAATTTCATGATGATCGGTTGAGTAGTAAAGGCGTAAAAAGGCAACGTTATTCTAAAATATAATTCTCTACAAAAAAAAAATATATATTTATTCTAGAACTATGCGTACGGCAGAAAACTTGTGTGTATTCCAGGGAAACTCGATATATGACTGAAGTTTCTTCAGAAATTTTTGGGGAAAGAATTAGGTAATCACTTTTAAGTTGATTAATAAATATTTCGATGAGTCCTATTTTGCTTGTTTCTCTTGCAAAAGGACGTTTAAATTATATGTTGTCGTTTCGCTAATCCACACTATACATACTAATATCATAAATATCAAAGTAGGTAACTCTGTCTGTCTGTCTGTTTGTTTCCTTCGTTTAAGCGTCTTGTCTCTCAAACTCACCCAGAACATCCAGACGAAGTGGAGAACACACTAGACTCCCTGCTCGTGGAAACTGACATGATCGCCGGTCCCCTCGACTGTCGTTTCTGTTGTTGCTGTTGTTGTTGTTGTTGCAACACCTGTTGCTGCAGCGCTTGGTGTTGCTGTTGTTGACAACATTGTGCATCAGTCGTCACATTGAGGTTTCACAAAAACATTTTTCGATTCACAGTTAAACATTATTCATACACATTGTCTGTATATCAATATTGGTAAAGAAGATTGTAATAAAACGCTCAAGACAAAGCAAATAAAAATACTATTAAATTCTCTTACAAGATAAAGAAAAGGCATTATAAAAAAGAATTCTCGATTAAAAAATATAAACAGTCTAATAGCGCGTTCAAACGGAAGCATATGTGCTATTGTGTTTCGGTGTTACCCCATCCCTTCCTTATCCCTTAATCCTTATATGGTCGGCAGCGCACTTACAACACCTATGGCGTCGTTGCTAGTATTATAGGCGGTGGTAGCCACCTGCCATCAAGTGGACCGTCAGCCTGTCACATCTGTCACGTTTGACAGCTGGCCAAGATATGGCCGATACAAAAGGTAGTGAAATTATAGCCAGGTTTAGCAATAATTAGCTCCGACAGGTCACCCGGAACAGATGTTATGGTCAAATTAGCCCTGGGCAGTAGCGAGTAGTTCATCTATTAAATTTCTCGTCACTACACTAAATTACTAAAGTAGACCGAACAAGCCTTAAGTGCAAAACAATTTTCAGACTCACCTGCATTTGCTTCTGTTGTAACTGAGCCTGTTGTTGTCGTATCTGCGCCTGTTGTTGTGGCGTCAGAGTCGGTTTGTTGTGAATTGGCAGATCGTAAATGGGCTCGGGCTTCTTGGGCTGTATCTGTTGGGGCAGTTGGGCTTTCTGCTGAGGTTGAATCGGGGGCTGAAATAAAAACACATAACGACACTCGGTCATTTACAGCCCAAAATTTTCAACCAGATCTATGGCGAGCCCATATTGCTATACTTCGGCCAACCATTTATTTTACTTTTGACAGATCAAGTTTAAATGACGTCGTAATCAACCCTGACGCAAAAACGGGGTATTATAAGTTTGTGTCTGTGGCATCGTAGCTCCCAAGCGGGCGGACCGGGTTCAACTCTGGAAATAAACTTTTCAAAGTTGGCTCCGGTCTGGATTTATATAGTAAAGTGGCTGGACACACTGCGTTTCGCACTCATTTTGGCAGCTCATCTGGCGGCAGTAACCACCCCCTTACAGGAGACCACTGTGAAATAGCAATACGTTTGCTGTTATATTTCGATTAACGAGCAAGGGATGCTAGAGCCCAATAAACCATTTATGGCCGGCAGTGCACTTGCAGAACCTGTGGTTTTACTTTTGTTATACGACGGTAGCCACCTACCATCAAATGGAACGTCAACCTGTGTGTCGGAAAAAACCTGTATTCTATGATGAGTTACCTTCGTAGGCCTGATATCAGTCTGCGGTCTCTCCGAGACTGCCATCTTTGCCATCCTCTCGGCCAGTTGCCGTTGAACTATGTCCGCATTCTGTTTCTGCTGCAATTGGGACGGCGTTAGACTGGGCGGTTGGGTTTTCGGTAAGGCCTTTAATTAAGAAAATATATATTGTTATTTATGATAAAATTATAGATTCGCATCGATATTCTCAAGACATGTCGCGCGATAAATACATAGTTGAAACGATAGAAATAGTCACGCGACATCTATCGGATTTTAGTAGAACTGCTTGGTGATATTTCTAGCGACCCGCTCCACGACAGATAGATGGCGCGAGCACCAGCTAGTAATCTTCCTCGATTAAGGCTCTTTCCATTAGTGAAAACCGAATTAAAATCCGTTGAGTTTTTATATTAAGTATTCCATTATTGTGTGCACGGTAGTCACTGAATAATGCAAAACAAAAAGTTACACATACTGGAGGTTTCGTGGTGGGTTGAGGAAGTGTTTTAGGCTTCATTGTGCCATTCTGCTGAGTCTGTTGTGCGGGTGGCTGTTGCTGCTGCTGCTGCTGTTGTTGTTGTTGTTGTTGTTGTTGTGACGTTTGTTGTTTCACCACCGTCACCGGTTGCACCTTATGACAATGAATAATTGCATTACATATACATATACTGATTACCACACGGTCACCAAAGAAACGTCTATTTACAGATGTGACAATATACAAGCGTTATTTTGCTTATATATTTTCTATTTTTCAAAGCGGACGAAGTCGCGCGCACAAGCTAGTTTTGAACAAAACTAGCTGTTGCTCGACCGCGAAACTTTATTTATAAAACATATAGCCTCTGTTACTCGCTGATAGTGTAGCTTTTTATAGGTGAAAGAATTTTCAAAATCGGTTAAGTAGTTTTTGAGTTTATTCATTACAAACAAAAATACAAAAAAAAATTCTTTTTATAATATTAGTATAGATAAACCCACCTGATGCTGTGGCCGTGGTTGTTGTTGCTGCTGAACACATTGCTGTTGTTGTTGTTGTTGTTGTTTAGGCACCGGAGACTGTTGTTTCTGCGGCTGTTGTTGCTTTACCACTGTCGGCTGCTGAGGTTGTTGTTGTTGCGTCGGTTGCTGTTTGGGGGTTTGTTGTTGTTGTGGTGGTGGTGGTGGTTGTTGTTGTTGTTGTAGTTGCTGCTGCTGCTGTTGTTGTTTAACCTGTTGTTGTTGCTGTTGTTGTGGAGTTTGAATCTGCTGCATCTTCAATACAGGCTTCACTTGAGGCACCGGTATCGGCTTTTTCTCCAATATCTCTTCCTTTTCCTGAGATGGAAAGTTTCAGTTAAATTTTATTTGTATAAAATTTACTATTATCCTATTTTATTTCCTGTTTATTTGATCAGATAACGCAAAAAATATCCAATCACAGATTAAAAAAAACTTCGGAATATTGATATTTTTGGAATTAAAATTGTCTTGTCTCGCAGTCATTCGGATACCTTCATGAAGCAACTTCATGAAAATATAATATGTCACATTAAAAATTACAAAGGGATTGTTTACCTGTATCGAAATATCCAATTAAAAAGAATTCAATTGGCAATGGAATCAGATAAATTGTTACAAGAGATTATAGGGTAAGTATATCAAAAAGGGATCGCCAAAAAAATATATAAAAAAAAATTAAGTTCTTACGTTCGGTGGCCAGTCTTGCTTCTTCTTGTCCAGTATTGTTCTCAATCTGTCTCTGGCCTGATGATAGTGACGAGGCACCGGCGCCGTTAGAGGCGGCTGTAATTTACAACACACAAATTCAATACAAGAACTCCACTAAAGCGAGGCAACAATAATAACATAATAAATTTTATTAAGCTACAAAAGACATCCGTATTAATATTATAAATGGGAAAGTATGTTTGGATGTTTGTAACTCTTTCACGCAAAAACTAC
Organism: Synanthedon myopaeformis; assembly: GCA_944738685.1. Classification (NCBI taxonomy): domain Eukaryota; kingdom Metazoa; phylum Arthropoda; class Insecta; order Lepidoptera; family Sesiidae; genus Synanthedon; species Synanthedon myopaeformis. The sequence continues at coordinate 2,657,481 of OX122943.1, forward strand.
TGAACCGATCACCATGAAATTTTACATACACGTTGTCTGCGAAACCAGAAAGGACATAGGGTACCTTTCGTCGTTCAACGCGGACGAAGTCGCGGGCAGCAGCTAGTAGATACATATAAAAAGACACACAAACGTATCCAGCCATAAACCAGCTAAAACTCAGCATAATAATGCAGGTTGTAAAGAACCTGCACTCGTCTTCAGTTAAAGCCGATAGTGATGTCACACACTTACTAAAAAACATAAAAAAAATAGTATACTGTGTATACTATTTTTTTATTATTTTGGAGCTACATACAAAAAATATTATATCTATATTTATACAAAACAAGAAAATACTCCATAGTTGGGTTCATATATTATATTTTTTTTTTTATATTAAACAAATTTCGTAGTTTATGTTGTATATATCACGTCCATGCCTCATGTCTCAATAAAACTTCTAAGCTGTATTTATTATACTCTTATAATCTTTTATTATTTTTTAAATATATCGTTAAAATCATATTATGCATATATCAATTCTTCCATTGCGGAATAATAGTAGTGATATAAATTTAAAAAAAAAAAAAAAAAATCTCACCGCATGTCCGAAAACTGTGCAATAACAGCATGTGCAAGTTGGATCGCGACCGTCGTACGAACTGTTGCTGCTGTGTCCCACTGAAAATTAAATGAAAATTAGTTTCAAATAAAATAATTCAATTCAGAAAAACTTTTTCTAGTGTTAGCGTCTGCTACTCAAGTTAATTTTATTAATTGGCAAAAAGTATAGAGTACTCTGTGGCGTGATATTAAAAAAGTAATCTGACAGTTTAACGAGAGCGTCCGCGAAGAGAGGTCGTTGTCGTATGTCCGCGCATCTTATAGATGAAATTGTAGTTCTGATATATCGATCGGACAATAATAGTTAAAGTGGTTTTAATTATTAATGTACCCAAAATATATGGTGATTTTGAACATTAGTTAACAGGAAATTTTGGTTTGACAACGACAGAGTATGATAATTACCTCGACATATATGTTGTTGCTGGACTAGATTTTCAGACATCTTTTTCATGTGTCTCATGGTCGGCTTGTTCGTTGGTTTTATCTCTTTTTTTCTCTCGTCAACGCCGTTCTTCTCTCTCTTTCCTTCGTCGTAACACTTGTTCACTATATCGCCGAGGCAAACCGAATTAGGTTCGTTATCTTTGCACGAATTGCACGCACAATCGTTGGTCCATTTGCAATCGCTTTTGGGCGTATCGCACGCGTCACTCTCGGACTTTGTTTGGCCATTTCTGACCATATTCCTAAACGCCACCGCATTCAATGTTTGCTTAGCGTTGCGCAAAGCTTGGGCCGAATATTTGGCCAACATTTCCGGATTTTGAGGCACCGACGCGTCCTTACTCCCTTCGTTTTCTTCGACTTTCAATGTCTCCTCAATGTTGGCGTCTTCGTCCAACAATTTAGCGTCGACGCTGCTGCATATGGATATAACGTGGTTCTTGTACTTTTCCGGAACCGGTTTTCCTTGAGTTATATAGTGTTTTATGGCGTAAAAGCTTTCCAACAGTTCCAAATCTCCCTTCGTTATGAGTATCGCCTCGCATTTTGCCAACAAGGCCTTGTTTTTGGCGTCCGTATCTTCCTCTTTAACTTCCTTGACAGGAGGCGTTTCTACGTGTTTTTCCGTTTCGGTGGCTTTTTCTTCTTTTTTCTTTTCTGGCGTTTTCTTGACTATTCGCACGGTTGCTTTTCCTATAATCTTACTGAGACCTTTCGCTGCTAGAATTTCCGCTTCGCTCGCTGTTTGCGGAGGTTTCGGTGGATTAACCTTTGCAAAAGCGTCTTTCACTAAAAACTGTAACTGCTCTAGTCTATAAAGCATGATTAGCCATTCGTCAGCGTTCAAAACGGATTTCGAAAAAGTGAACATGTAATCCTTGTTCATTTCTTTCAATTTTTTCATAAAGTACTCCTTCTTCCTGTCGTTGGGCATAGAGCCGAAATCGGGCGCCACCTCAGCCTTCTTGACAGGCAAGCCGGACAACTCTTGTATAACATTCGCCGCGATTTCCGGATCCAGTATTATCCAACTGACCAGTTGCGGTGATTCGGCGCACCTTTGTATCACTTCTATATACTTAAATTTGAGAATGTTCACCGATAACGTTTTGTCTTTGGACATTTTTGACAGTTTCATTATGAGCAAATCGAACGTGCTGCACGCCGAAGCGCTCAAATACTTTGTCATACGTTTCAGAGATTCCTTGGAATTGTTTTCAGGGTGGGCTTCTCTAGCTCTAATCTTAAATTCCTCCGCTCTCTCTATTATTTTGTCGCTTTCGCTTGGCGTCAACTTTGTTGACAAGTGTTCCACGTAAAAGTGAAATTTTCTAACTATTGTCTCGAGTTGATTGTCCAACACATCTATTGGTACACCTTTGAACTTTGACGTCACGTAGTACTTCCACGTATTCAATTTCGCCATAACTATATCTCTCAACTCGTCCATACTGTACGCTTCTTGTATTGAATTGTCAAAAAAAAACGTCGCCTGCGTGTACAGGTCCCAGCTTATATTGTTGTCGCTGTACGTGAACATGTCTTTATCTTTCTCTATGTATTTAGCGAAACCTGTGCCTTGGTTGCTCTTTAAATATTCAAAAACTTTACTAATAACTACTTGAGCTGACTTTGAAAACAGTAACTCTTTGCCGTCGCCTTTATCCGAAACTTTTTTCAGGAGTGATTGCAAGTCTTTATCGTCCTTAAGCAACTCAGATATGTCATTACTGTCCAGTTCGAACATCATAGTTTCATCCGCTTCATTGTTTTCAACAGTACTTTTAGGTTTACGATTAGTTTTACGCTTAGCCGTATTCTTTGTAACTTTAACACTATCCCTACTCTTATTAAGTTTAAGCTCCCTAATCTGTTTCAACGTTTCCGGAGTCAATTGGGCTTCATTATTGACGTCCGGAAGACTACTCATTATAGACACGAATTCGGGCAAACCGAACGACATGTTAGCAATTTCAGATATCTTAGAAGCAATCTCAGGCATGTTGGCAAGTATTTGAGGCATATTCTCAATGAGCTCAGAGAGTTTTGTGTTCAAATCCAACTCTTCAACGTCAATTTTATCTAGAAACTCCGCTGAACTCTTATCTATATTTCTCATGACTTCACATATCTGCTCCAACGACAGAGCGCCTTCTTGACTGTCTTTCTCCTTCTCTTTCGCGTCTTTATCCTTAATACTGTTGTACGAGTTTATTATATTCTGACACTCCTCCATTGCTTTCTTTATCTCTAATCCGAACGTCACATATTTGTATAGATTTGGCTCTTTCGTCGTATCATCCGTTTGTTGTTCTTCCGTACACATTTTCACATCTTTCTCGGTTTCATCCTTCACTAACACAGGCATTCGGCGGGCAACTAGCGACACGTTCATATCTGGTCCCACCATAGATTGGAATTCTAACATTTTATCACTAAACTCTAAATTATTCCTATTCATCAACTTGCTTACTGCCAGCAGTCTTTGACTCGGTTTTGGCGTGAACACCGGCATCGGTTCCGTGATCGTCGGCGACGTTTCCTGTAACGGCGGACTCACCGTTTCCGGATTCTTCACGTTCGCTGTCATCTCCTGATTGTCGGGATCTTGCACTTGCATCGCATACTCCTCCTGCAGATTGTTGTCGGGCGTTGACAGTGCGAAATTTGCGAATTTCGCGAGACACTCTTTCATCTCTTTCCACAGATCTCCGCTCTCTTTCTCACCAACCACAGTTTCTGTATCGCTGACGTTTTCTTCTCTCTCGAGGGGAAATGCTTCGGGAGCTTCCGCTTCCGACTTGGTCGGTTCGTCTTCTTTCGTTTCATCGCATTTATCGCCAACGGGTGTCGTAGACGCGACTTTTTGTGACTCCAGTGCGCCAAGCATTTGGAGTATTTTCTGTGGATTAGATATTGACGAGGCGACCGGTTTCAGTTTGCGCTTAGTCGCCGTAGATAGTCTCGGCACTTTTGGGCTTAGCGTGCGACGTTTGCGTCTAGGTAAATCCTCTACTAGAGTCACGTTGTTCTCGGGTAGACTGAAAGGTGAAATAAATTGTTGAGCTGTAGCGTCTACAGATATCTTTAAAAAAATATTGTATACATGTCATGTTTAAAAAATAAAAGAAAAACTCCAAAGATTAAGTTTACATTTAACTTTCAACGAAACATTCTAATGTCCAGAGACAACGTGTATGCCAAATTTCATGGTGATCGGTTCAGTAGTTTACAACTTGTACAAGAGTTACAAACATCCATACATCCAAACATACTTTCGCATTTATAATATTACTATAGATATTAAAATTTAGCAACTTACTCGAAAGCTTTTCAAATAAATCTCAAAAGCACAAAGTTATCCCCTTAATTTTAGTTGCTTCAGAGATATTATCAATCAATTTATTTATATGTTATAAACATACAATTAATAAAAAGAGAAAGAAAATAATGCAGAAATAGCAAGAAAGAGAGTTACAAAAAGGTTCCTAATTAGCATTTTGCTGTCATAAATCTTCTTTTTAACCCTTGGTAAACAATTTCCACACATTCTCATGAAGGGAGTGAGTGTACAATGATTCAAAACATAGGGGAGAATGAGGGATTCGAATCATTAGTATTAATATGATAGACAAAAATGACTCACTTTTCCCTCTCCTGCCTCAATCGATCCTCGAGCCACCTTCTCAGTCGATGGTAGTACAGTTGCTGATCCCGCATATGCATCACCTTGCTTCGAACCTATGAAAATAAAACGTTCACTGTAAAATAAACTTAATGTGTTTTTACGTTTTTACATTAAAGTTCGGTTCGGCCGCGTACGTAACCGGAGCTTCGTAACCAGTTACGATCGACTACTTTTTCGGGCTTGTGCGAAACCACTTGACGCTTTCGGGTGTCAGTTTTGTGGTCGGCTAACGGAATGAAAAAAAAAAAAAAATTGCGGGAATAAAACATTTCGTTTATAAACATTAAAAAAAAAAGTCTACGACGCGTTTTTGGAACAATAATTTCGTCGTGAAATATCTACTTTTTCTAGCGCAAAATGTCAGTACTTCTGTGCGATAATATGAGACTGCGGACGTTGTTCGGCTCGAAGCAAAAAAAAATCTGTAACCCGATTTTAGCGCCACCTATAGGATCCAATTGTGTGTCTAACCATCTAGCACACACAAAAAATTTCATCAAAATCGGTCCAATTTTTATTTAAAAAAAGATCATTTTAAATTGCTATGACAATTATTACAAATGACACCAGAAAAATCATTAGAGAAGATCTGATGGAGCCAAGACATTAACTAAAAGAAGAAGAAAAAGAATGTGATACGGTAAAAAGTGACTACAGCGCCCTCGCTGTACAATTGGGTTGAGTAAAAAATAATTGCGTATTTTTGTGTATATTTTTCAAAGTCATCTTTACATCGTATAAAATAATGTTTTAACTAATGGAAATACCGTTAAATGAGAAAGGTTTCTGTCTGTCTGTGACCTTTTCACGCCTTAACTACTCAACCGATCATAATGAAATTTTACATACACTTTGTCAGGGATACAAGAAAGTACGTAATGTAGCTTTCATCCAGAGAAAAAGTACTGTTCCCGAGGGATCATCTAAAATCAGTACTAATATTATAAAGAGGAAAGATTTGATAGTTTTGTTTGTTTGCATTGAATAGGCTCCGAAACTACTGGACCGATTTGAAAAATTCTTTCACTGTTGGGAAGCTATATTATCAGCGAATAGCATAGGCTATATTTTATAAAGTTACGCGGACAAAGTAGCGCGCGACAGCTAGTATATTAGAAGTAGCGGGCACAAGTTTTGATCTGTTATAAAAATACGCAATGCACTTTTTACTCAACCTGTTGTGTATATGAAAAAAAAAAAAAAAAAAAAAAAAAAGAAATTATGCATACCAGCAGACGTACCTCCTTGAACCTCTGAAGGTGGTACTCGGGACACAGCGCCATCGCGGCGGACGAGTGCGGGGGATGGAGCGCCGGCGCGGGGGGCGGAGACCCGGGAGGGGGAGGGGCCGGCGCTCTGCCTCCGACCAGCTGCATGCACACCTGACACACATGAGCACTATACGTTACACAGCTTTTGTGCGTCCTCGTTCGCGCAAGGCAAACGATCATAGTCCGGTCGCGAAGCATGAAGAATTTCTTACAATGACCTACTTATCTACTGACAGTGGTCGCAAACTTTTTTGTATTGCGAATTTATAAAAAATATTTAAACGAGAAAAAAAAAATCTAATTAAAATTGTTACTGATTATTGTGCAAACCACACCCATGTTCTAAATATAAAAAACGAGTTATAAGCACTGTTTTGGTAGAATTAAAAATGAAAGGATTACAGAAATAAATATATGTATTATTCAGTATCAGAATCACCGCGTCCCGCTTGTTACATTTATTTTGAAATAATCAACAGTTTTGTCTACAACCCACGCGTACAAGAACAGACCTTACTATGGCAGATAAAAAGGTTTGCAATCCCTTAAGACTTCTGTAATTACATCTGTGCGAATATATTTTATTTACGTGAGAGTGACAGACAGATAATAACAGGTTAATGTACGAAATTCTTCCTGCTTCCCGACCGTGCTTTATCACTACCCCGGAGATGGCCGGCGTACCTCCACTTTCGGGTACGCCAATGTTCCGACAGGTTGCGTAACCCTCCCCGTGCTGGATAATCTTGCTCGTAATACTATCCAGCGCTCTGGATCTAAGCGCGCTCGGATTGGTGAGGCACATTAGAAGTTTCCTCTTCCACCGTAGCAACATAAGCATACACCATTTTTTTTATGTTAAGATCAGCAGACAGGCTGACGGTCCACTTGATCGATGGTAGATGGCTACCGTCGCCTATAACACTATTAACACAAGCAATGCCACAAATGCTGTACAGTACTACAGTACCCTTACTCACTATAGAACTGAAACACAATAGAACACGTGATTATGTCACGGTGGTATTCTGTAAGGGGGGTGGTTACTGCCGCCAGACGGGCAGGACAAATGACTGCGAAACGCAGTGTGTGTGTGTGTGGCAGGGCCACTACTTAATATCAATTTTTTTTTTAAATATTAAACTTTTTATTATAAAAATTTTAACTAGGTAATGTAGAGGTTTTTAATAAATTTTAATATAGAATAATTTATTACCGTGGACAGTTTCTTCTGTTTCCTATAGACTTGCAACTGTCTTCGATGGACTTCCGGTAGCCGTCGGTACATTGCCATCAGCTTACGGTCGACTTCCGAGAGACCAATGTCCACGCGTTTCCTGAACATTATATTTTATTATTCATTACAAAAACACTAATATTTTCTCTTTCTAATCTTCTATTAACAATATATATATAAAAGGCGATTCTATATATTCCAAAACCGTTGAACCGATTTTGATGAAATTTTCAGAAAACCTTCAAATTAGTCCAGCGGGTTTCCTGTGAAGTTTGGTAGCGATCAGACGCGGACGAAGTCGCGGGCATATAGTATAGTACTAGTATTAGTATAGAAAAAGATGTGGCATGCTCACTCTGATCGTTCTTTGAAAGAGGCCAATTGCGATTTTTTGATAAAAACTTTACAAAACACGTGAGAATTTATTTCAGTTAATAAATATCCTCACTTAGGAAGTCAAAGAGCTCACATACATAGCTCTTCCTGATCGTTCTTTGAATGAGGCCCATTGAATTTTTTTTACTAAAACCTTGCAATACAACAAAAAAAAAATAAACTCATATTAATATAATTATATTAAACGAGTTGGGCATGCTCAGTTGGCTTCCTCATAATTCTTCGAAGGAGGCAATTCTTACTAAAACCTTGCAAACTTCTGAAAATTTACTTCAATTGATACAATTATATTAAAAAGGGTTGGACGTGCTCACTTGGCTTCCTGGTCGTTCTTGGATGGAGGCGCCGGCCACTCGCCGCAATGCTTGAGCACCCTGTCCATGAGCCTCTCTATGGACGCTATGGAGCGCATCAGATGGCGCACAGTTCGACACAGCTCGCCCGGAGGCGCCTCCGCCTCGGAGCCGCCCGACTCGACCGCCGCGGCCGCCGCCAACAGCAGCTCCGACGCCGAGTCCAGCGACGACGAAGTCGACAGACCGAGCGACGCCGGCGCCGAGTTCGCGTCCGACTCTGACATTTCAAAATTACAATTACAAAATACAAAAATAAAGCCGATCTTTTTAGTACCAGTGTGACATTTAAAAATAACATTATTTCTTTTTTTTTAAAACACCTTTAGTAATGGCAGGAGAGCACTTCTTTTCAGTTCGAGTGTGAAATTTAAAAATGACAGGCTCGCATCCGACTCTGACATTTCAAAATAACACCCTTTTAAAAGAAAAATGACATGCCTACTTGTTTAAAACACCTGCAGTAATGACAGGAGGAGCGTTGACGTACTCGCCAACTTTCTTGTTTTGAATACTTTTGTAAGTTACTCATACATATTGTTCTGTTTTGCCAACTTTTGTAGGCATTCGTATTAATTTTATTATTTCGACAATTATTATACCAACATGAATATTATTTCTTAATTAGGTAATTTTTAGAAAAAGATGCATAATATGGAATATTTCGCCAACTGGGGTACAGGTTGTTAAAAAAACACATCGAATTTTTCCTATATAATTTTTTTTTTTTTTTTCAGAAAAAAAAAAGAACCTTTATCAATAAAACTATAATACATTAATTTATAATACGTCAACGCTTGTTGGCGAGTACGTCTACGCTCGACAGAATAGCCCTACTTTTTAATTCGCGTTCGACTATAACATTTCAAAAATTGCACTTTTTTTAATAACACCTTATAAATCAAAATATTTATTTATCAATTAGGTTTCTCCGAGAAACTCTTATGATCGTGTCATTATAAAATTAAATTTACCATGGTTTCGGAAGCCACTGTTGGATATAGGCCCAGGTATTGATGATGATGATGATGATGATGATAAAACTCACCGTCATCCAAATCCCCGCTTTGCTGCTGACAATCGCTTGAATCCTTCACAGGATCCATTTTTTCATTTGATGGTTCCTTCTCAACGCTGTCCAGTGGTCTGGAATACAAAATGTCACAATTTTTTAAAATCTTCTTAATATCGTCTGCTATCGAAGTTTTGTGAAAGATTTTTTAAATAGTTTTTATTACAAACAAAAATACAAATCTTTTCCCTTTATAATATTCGAATAGATTATGTCATTTTTGTTGGTGCCATAGACCAGACTTCGTACATTTTTACCTATAGCCTTTTTAGTTAGGTTTATTTTGAGAAGGGGAAGGGAAAGCAAAAATGTTTTTAAACCTCAAAACCAAAAAAGTTTAAAATGCAATTTCCTTACTTGGCTCCAGTGCCGTCGCCCTGCTGCAGTTCCACGGAATCCCTTTTCTCTACACTAGGAGCCTGTAAAGAAAGATACACAAGGCTATTCAAATATCACTATATTATATTAACTGCCTATAGCAGTCAGTCTATAGACAAATCTATTAAAAAGAATCACGCGCGTGTCAAAAGTGAAACTTCTTTGGCGATCACATACTCGTATATAGTAAGCGGACGAAGAGCGTCACGTGATCGTTACACTGAAGCGTCACACAACGTTCGACCTTGAAATTTTACAATCATCTCACGCAAAGAAGTTTCACTTCAATAAAATAAAAATAAAAAAAAATTCCTCACAAATAAATAAATAAAAATTTTTACTTTTAAAACAGAAATATTCTTGTTTTATTTCGAATAAAATTCTCCCGATTTTTTAATGGCAATCCTTTCTTCCTGTGACACGTTTCTTCCGTTGCATTCGCACGATTTTGTTCCCACGAAACCGAGCGCTAAGATGTTTACACAACAAAAATAAAGAAGTGAAATAAAAAAAAATAAAATAAGAGAAATTATAACAAATAAGAAAATAATAACAGGATGTCTCCTCATCATCATCAATAAATTAAAAATAATTATTAAAGAAAAATAACTCACCTTCTCTCCGTCCGTACCAGTGCCGGCATTTGTCCCTTGCATCGTGCCGAAGAAAGAAATTCTTGAGCAAATACTGAAATCCAAAAAATAAATATATTAATATACAGTTAAAAGCTGTGATAGAAAAGGCAATTTCAAATTTCAATCAGACTTGCACCCTCGAGTCTCTTCGAATTGACATGTCATCATCATCTCAGTGCCAGTGCATTGCCTATTGTCCAGCTGTGGACGTCCTGCGGACTATTAAAACTAAATACACTAAAAAATAAAGACACTATTGAAAGAACGTCATAAGTATGTAATTTAAAAAAAAAAAAAAAATCACCTGAGCAGTTGTTTCCGTTGTTCAGCGCACAATATCCTGGGGGTGCGACAGTCGCATCGATGCTTGTAACCCCACCAGGCGTTCACTGTCAACATATTATAATAATATTGACATTAATTTATGATCATTTACAAAGAGAAAGTTGACGATTTGATATTAATAAAAGCACGGGTGGGAGGAACGGACGTTTTTCCACTCACAGGCAAAAACCAAAAAGTCCAATATGTGATAGGGCAAAAAAAGTGACACAAGATAACAATAATGCTATAAAGAAGCGTAATCCGCAGGCGTGAATATGTCAAGTAGAATTGGCGTAAAATGAGCGCTATGCTTTATATGCTGAGCCAGAAACTTTTTGCTGCCATTGCGCACACTCAATACGATTTATTTTCATTTAAATGTGAAATTTCTATGTACTTTTTATTTGTTTTTTATCTTTAGATGTATGTGTGTGTGTGTGTGTTTGTGTTATGTTTATGCAAATAAATGTTTTCCACATTAATTATATCTATATACCAGAGGAATTACTATAGTAAGACCATTTAAAAAAAAAATCACTTTATGATGCCTTTGGAATAAGTATTTTACGCTCTATTTACCTGGTAAACTCTTCTAAGATTCTAAGTTGCTTAGTTTGGAACTAGATGGTGCTGTGTGGAATGTGTGAAGATATTTATTATTTACTAGCAACTTCGTCCGCGTTGAAAAAGAAAATATGAGTTACATCGTTAACGCTGTGACGACGGTGGCGCCGCCATGCGACAGTGGAGCCCAATTCTTTATATTTTTAGACGATCACTCGGGAACAGTACTTTCCTGTATCGCTGACAACGTGTACACAAAATTTCATGATAATCGTTTGAGTAGTTAATGCGTGAAAAGACAGACAGAGTTACTTTTGCATTTATAATATGAATTTGATTCGGCATTCGACGCTGTATTACGGCCGCTATATTATATGACGAATATAGAGACTTATTATTATTATATCTTCGGTGGCTATTTCTGTTCTGCTAGAGTACCAGTATCACTTCGTCCATTGCTGAAATAATGTGATCGCCACGTGAACTAGAGCGCAGGCCAATGTGTGGCTAAAATAATGTGATCGCCACGTGAACTAGAGCTCTCTACCGAACTAGAGCGCAGGCCAATGTGTGGCTAAAATAATGTGATCGCCACGTGAACTAGAGCTCTCTACCGAACTAGAGCGCAGGCCAATGTGTGGCTAAAATAATGTGATCGCCACGTGAACTAGAGCTCTCTACCTATACCTACCACGTTCAGAAACTGTAGTACTTTTTTGATAGAGGCATTGTTCACATCTTCGCAGGCCAATGTGTGGCTAAGAAAAAAAAAAAAGAGTCTATAGAGACTTACGGTCGGTGGGTTGCGTGCGCGACGCCATCTGTGCGAGCCTGGCGGCGGTGCTGGCGCGTCGGTGCGGGGCCAAGTAGCGCGCGAGAGACTCGCGCGCTTCACTCAACCACGAAGACACCTTCTCGTCACCACTGTCACCGCTCGCCTCCAACAATTCCACCTAAACGACACCTTGTTAATGTTATACTACTTGTTGCGCGCCAATTCCGTCATTGCGCTTACGCAATTTACCCAAGTGCACGTATAAAATATAGCCCATGTCACTCGCTGATAACGTATCTTTCTATAGTTGAAACAATTTTTAAAATCGGTCCACTAGTTTTTTATTTATTTATTACAAACAAAAATATGAAAATACAAATCTTCTCTCTTTATAATATTCGTATAGACATTGCGTCCGGTCACGGACTAGCGATATTTTAGGTTCTAGGTAAAATGTTAAATCCAGAACATAGCCAACTATTAAAAGTTCATTTCTAAAGTTAGCCCTGCCGGGAATAGAGGGCAAGGGATTAGGAATTGTTAGGGAAATAGGCTCGGGCATCCATTATTCATTCATCGAAACACAACAGTCTTCTTTAAGGGGGTGGTTACTGCCGCCAGATGGGCTACACAAGTATATACCCTGTCTGACCACTACGTTTATGCACATATGAGATAATTTCGGGAACTACTCGTTATTAAAAATCCTCTAACATTTAGATAAAATAATACCTCCACAGGTCAACAATATATCGCAGACAAAGCTAAATACGAAAACGTATGTTCACCTGGAAATTAGTGACGCTGGCTGCCCTGAAAGCCTCCAAGATATTGCAAAAACGTTCCACGGCATTCCTGGAATGTATACAAAATATTCAATTATTATCACCTTCTTTTTATAGTTTTACTAGCTTTCGTCGGCGACTTCGTCCGAATATCTTTTTCTTAGGTGCTGAAAAATAAAAATAAAAATTCAACGCCAGACAAAATGTATGAGCAATAATTTATTCAATAATAAAAAAAAAACTATAAGTAATTAGATTTACTAACCGCCATTTAATATATAAACATTACTTACCGCTTCTCAAATGGTTCCTCGTATTGCCTGCAAAGACATATCTTTTTGACGATTTCGTCCGCGATCTCATTCTGTTCGGACAGACGACGCAATTGCTCGTGTATTATTTCGGCACCTGTTGACCGACAACAAAAAAATCGTTTATAATTTGTTCATGCTAAGTATATCATCATCATCATCATCATCATCATCATCATCATCATCATCATCATCATCATCACCATCATTAGAGACATTGTTAACAATTGTCGTTGTCAATAAATAAATAAATAAATAAATAAATAAATAAATAACTCACCGGCTTCCGTGTACTGTATCCTGCGCAGCCTGGGCAGGTCCCAAGAGTCCGGACGAGTATTGTCAGCCCCCGCACGGAGCCCCAGGGCTCTCATGACGCCCGCGGCCGCCGACACGCTGCTGCCACCAGCTAGAAACAAAAAAAATTTATTTGTGTATTTATGCTCTATGGTATCATTTTTTATTTATGCTCACTTAGGAGGTGCAAACAAACAATACAATATTCGTATTTATTAAAATCTTTGGTGAATTCTCATCGCTAACGCGCCACATAGTCGCCGTACTAATTTTATTATATATTGCAAAGCACATGCTCCAATAAAGAATCTTCCATGTTCAAGGCCATCGTAATAAGTATATATAGTTAATGAAAAGGTTGAGAAGGTATAGGCCTCTCCTATAATTTTTCAATAGGACTGGTCATAAGCGGCCTTGGTACACACAAACACACACACACACACACACACACACACACACACCGTTGACTTGAGGCCCTTATCAAATCATTTCTACCTTGGGAGTGGACGTTCTAGGATGCACTTTCTGCCCGAGCGACCCTCGGAACTACGTACTATGTGTAGTGCCTACACTTCAACTTACTGATCCGCCGGCTTTTAGTTTGTAAACTTTCGTTCGTCTATGGATCTCCTCATACCCGATTCGATCTCTGATTGTAGTAACCCAGAGCGTAGCCCTCTGGCCCACAGTTAGAGACCACGTTTCAGCGCCATATCTAATGTTAGCGTCTCATTTCAAAAATAGGTGTTCATTAGTTCAGATTCATTCGGTGGTATGATATTAAAAGGGTATCAGTCAGTTGAGCGAACGGGTCAACGAAGAGAGGTCGTTATCGTATGTCCGCACAACACCTTAGAGTTGGAATTGTAGTTATGATGTATCGATCGGTCAATAAAAGTATTGGGACACAACATAAAGTGTTGGGTTTAATTAAACTCACCGTGAGCCAAAGCCCAGACGAGATCCCTGAGCATGTCTGCGATGGCCGGCGCGCTGTTAGCCAGGCACAGGCAGAGGCGACAGTGACACGCGAACCTCGCACTCCACACCCAACTGCCGACCACCTGTTCCACACTCCTGCAACGAAACCATACCATACCAATTTGAAAAATAAAAAAATATGTAAGCAATATTACGCTTGACCATTTGTTGTGCTATGACACTTTTTCCAGACGTTAGTTTTTAGATGATTCCTTGGGAACTGTAATGAAAAGTAGGTACCCTATGTCCTTTCTTATAACACCGACAACGTGTGTGCAAAATTTCATAATGATCGGTTAAGTAGTTAAGGAGTGAAGAGTTGTATACGGCGGAAGTTTCAGAATATAGAAATGCTTTAGAATATAGAATAGAAAGACCTGAATAGTTTTTTTTAGAATATAGAAATGAATGTTCATTTTACGTTTTGTACATTTTACTTCTTGTACATTTTGCTACTGTGAGCACCGGCTTCGCCACAGTTAAAATAAAAATCATCCTATCTTTTAAGTTGTATCAAATTACACACATATGTAGTTACGAAGTTTTATCAAAATCGGTTCAGTAGTTTACGAGTTCATCGAGGACACACAACGTGACACGAAATTTTAAAGATAAAGAGATTTACTCAATCGAGCCGATAAATTGCCATACACCGCCATCTGTGAGAATCTTACGACACTCACAAGTTAACTTTTAAAATGTGTTAAATAACAACAACAGTGTAAGGTAATTTATAACTCTTTCTCATAAAATAATAAACAAATTATATTATATTGGAGTGACTCACATATCGGTCCCGACTAGCGTGTACATGAGGGCGCTGATCTCGCACCACGTATGGTACACTCCCATGAGCCACTCCTCGACCGGAGTCAGACGAGCGCCGTCAGATTCGCACGCTAGTCTTTCGGTCTCTGTAAACAATTGGAGCAGTTTTTTATGTAGTTTCTTTGGCCGTTCTTCTTCTCCGCGGAGGAATGCACACCTTGATAGTGAACGTGCCATTCACTAACCATTCTCTGACGTCTATAAGGCTCGAGTTCACCAACAGACGGTTATTTTTAAACAGCCGTTTAATGAGATTTTGTTGATCACCATCGCTAAACTGCGGGTTAAACGCCCTAAACATTTGATTAACTTAATGATTAATTTTAGCGATGGTGAACAACAAAATATTATTAAACGACTGTTTAAATTTTAAACAACTGTTTAAAAATAATCGTCTATTGGTGAACTCTAGCCTAAAAGCGATTTTGTAAATCTTATTTTGAATAAAAATGTTTTGAATTTCAATGTTAAGGTCTACCGGACAGGTTGACTGATTTCAAGGTCCACTCTATGGTAGGTGGCTACCGTCGCCTGTAACACAAGCAGCAAGACAGGGCTCTGGCATCCATTAATCACTTAAAGAAACGCAAAAGCAAACATACTATATTTTATGTTGCAGTGGCAGGGCACATTGCGTTTCGCAGTCATTTGGGCGGTCCGTCTGGCGGCAGCAACCACTCCCTTCCAGAAGACCACCGTAAAATAACAGCACGTGTGCTGCTGTGTTTCGGTGAGCGAGTTAGGAATGCCAGAGCCCATTTCCCTATCGTCTCAATCTTACTGTGATCGGCTTTGCCGCCTGTCGACCTTAACCTTAACAGTGATGACATGTGGGTCAATTGGGATTCGAACCCGTGTCTATCGTGTCAAAATAATGAAAATGATATTCACCGCAAACGTAGTGTAAAAGAGCGGCTTCCTCCTCTGGGGTGACAGCTGGTTCTTCAATCACAAACGACTCGGTGCCGGACAACCTGACAAAAATACATTTCAATTTATAGTTAATTAAAATTATAAACTATACTGCGTTTTTTAATTCGAATCAATGCTTTATAGAACATTAATTAGTTTATTTAGAATTAATATTAATTATTATTTAATTGTTTAAATTATATTTTTTGCAAAGTCCATTCTATAAGTCGCAATTCTTTTCGATTATTATAATTTTAATGATGAGAATATTCATAAAATTATCACAAAATAATAGCTAATGCATTATAATTTTATTTATTTGACTTCACATATAAATTGTGAATTGTTTTTTTATTCATTCCAAATCGACTTGGTCATTAGTAAATCTGCTTTAAACGAAATTAAAACCTTAAAATAATAATAATGTGAATGTTAAATCAATAAAACATGATCAAAAATATTTTTTACTGTAAACCATTATAACTATTTAAGTAAAACCGATATTAGGACAGCATTACGGAAAAAACGCTGGTAACATTATTTTAAAATTTGACATTAGGACCTGTCAAATTACTCCTTCGAATTAAAAAAACACAGTATAATACTAAATTAATGTTATAAAATTATAAACTAACAGACGGAGTGTGCCCAAATGAGTGCAAAACGCAATGTGCCCTGCCACTACTTTCCAAAAACATAAATCAAAACCAACTTAGAAAAGTTTATTTCCAAACTTAACCCAGCCGGGAATCGAACCCGGGTACGCTGTGACGTTAGGCAAGCAACCTTACCACTCATCTTAAATTCATTAAAATTACATTATTCGAGAGATTATCGCGCGTACCCCTTTCTTTGCATATTCGCGTACCCCCCCCGAGGGTACGCCTATCCGCCCGAGGTGTTTAGAAAACACAGTTGGATATAGTTTTCGCACTTACATGTCCGTCTGTGTGTCCAGAGGTGGTTCGTTCTCCAACGGTATCTCTTCGCGAACATTTTCCTCGGCTGAAGCGAGCAACTGAAACAAGTATAAATAATAATAAATTAATATTTATACATAAAACTCGTTTACAATATAAATGTGTGATTGAAGAATCATAACTATATAAAGTGATAATAATATTATATCCGGTGATATAATTGGATATATCTGCTAGCCCGTTGGAGGGTTACAGACAAACAGACAAACAAATGTACCTCTTGGATATCCTCGTGCCTGAATAGAAACTGTTCCGGCTCAGCTGTACCGAGCAGTGGAAGTAGGAATTGGCCCATAGGAGGTGGCTCGGCGTGCTGAAAAATTTAATGTCTTCAATAAAATCACCTTTTGATGGCACGTGGCTACCGTCGCTTTTAGCGACCAGCAGTGGTTACTGCCTGTGACTGTGACTGTGAGAACTGTTTGTCGCAGACCATTTGCCCTGGCCCTTGTTATTCATGTTAAGGTCGACAGACAGGCTGACGAGCCACTTGATGGTAGGTGGCTACCGTCGCTGTTAAACACCAGCAGTGGTTACTGCCTCCTGAAGAACTGTTGAAACATGTAGATACATTATGATTAATAGTAAAAAATTACTTACAAAGTTCTTGTGCTGGAAGCCATTGCAGTCCAGGTCTCCAGGCGCGGTGTTACCAACGGCTGAACTGTCTGAGGAACCTTAAAGAAAAACACTCATCACTTAAGCAACATTCAGTTAAATAAGCTCTAATTAAAAATTATAAACTAACCCCCGACTTTCTATTGAGCCCAAACATGCTATATCTGCTGTAAGTTGCTGAGGAGTTGGATGTCCCGTAAAACTATTAGATATGCTGCAGCATCATGTCAAGGTTGTCAAGGTTACCGTGTCATGGAAATACCACCCAAGTAACAGTACACCAAATTTCACATCAATCGAACCCATGGCAGTTAGTGAAATCCGTTCGTCAACTAGGAAATGGCCTGACTAACACCTGAATAAAAGATCTTCATAAATTGTTGCTAAGAACCATCTCGATCTTGTCAGCTTTCAAAAAAAAAACAGAATCAAAACACACACACACACACACACACACACACACACACACACACACACACACACACACACACACACACACACACACACACACACACACACACACACACACACACACACACACACACACACACACACACACACGTGAAGATGTTATGCGATACTTACAAGTGTCATCAAACTCGGTCCAGCCGTCCGACTCTGTATCTGAACGAACGTCTGACACATCAGATCCGGCTCGTCTTATACGGAGTGGAGCAGCGCGACGACCTCCTCGACGGGATATCTGCAATACGGTGTATTTTTATTTTATTATAAGGAATATAAGGATATTTATAAGAAAGGTAGCAGGAGTAACATGGAAGAGAAAACCACAGGATAGAAAAACAATGACCTATGTCGTTAGACAAGCGAGGAAAAATAATAAAAAGGAAATTTGGTTCTATATTAATGTCATCTTTTAATTTTTTTAATTGAGTCAAGGCAGCGCTTGGCCGCGATCTCACTTGATGTAAGGTGCAGATGCGGCCGAAGGTGGACCACGCTTACCTTTTGCGTGACAAATGCCAAAGCGGCACATAAAAAGTACGCCTAAAACGGAATAATGGCGGAGTCTCTCCAGTGCTGTTCAGGTGCAACAACGCCTCAGGGAAGCTCAGACCACCGCAGTTATCGTCTCTACGATTAGAAGAAGACTACGACAGTAAGTTGGTGCGATCGATTAAGCCACGTTTGGAGGCAGTGATAAGGGCTGGGGGGGGAACATTTTTCAACTGACTGTCATGTTTTTTCTTTAATTTTTAGACCCAATGAAAGTATTTTTTTTTTTTTTAATTTTCCTAACAAATTAATTTTATTACCTTTCAATTGATACCTTACAATCATACCCTTACACTTGATCAAATAAGGTTTAAAGTCAGTTGAAACTATTTTCCGCGGAGGGTCGATATTTTTGACGCCGAGTGTATTATGATTCCTTGAAATAAAGGCTATCTTTATCTTTATCTAGTTATTAAAATACTATTTATTTATTTATTTATTTATTTTATTAAAATAACATAATACAAGAGATCCAAAGAATATGAGAGCTTATATTTATAAGCTTTAAAATATCCGAAGGCCAGTAGGTGAGGTAGATTGTAAATTTAATGCCATACTGTAAAGTATGTTTATCAAGTTAAGATATAATTTTTTATTTTCTCATGCATAGTTTTTAATTTACACAATAACTCGCTAAGATATTCATTCAAATTCTATGGTGTAAATTGAAAACCATGAAATCGAAATTAACAAAAGAAAGATGTAGGCCTAATCACCTCTTTGACCTTGGCGATGGGACGACGTTTTGTTGTACGCTGTGGACGCACAGGTCTTGTAGCGCGACCACTCCTACCACCAGACCAAGAGGAAGATGTTGAAGACCCACTTGCAGAACCACGGTGACCCATCTGTAATAAAAAAAAACATGAGTAACAATTGGTTACAATTTGATTACCAATCCTTAGGTTTTTTTACTAGGACAATATTGTCAATGTTAAACGGACGAAATTTAGATATACCCTCATCAAAACGGATCTTATAATATCGTCCTTGTTCACTTTGCTTAATGTCTGGTCCCTATAAGATCAAGCTTTTCATATTCATAAACTAAAGCATCAATCCGCAGTGGACACTTGTTGCAACCTATTAGTATCTGCGACTGACTTTAACTATACAATTTCAGAGCAAATTGAATCTCTATGTTCATGGGTTTTGGAAATAATGAAGCAGTCCTTGAAAACAGACATAAATTCCTCTACTTGAATGTTCACATAGAACTTGATAGACCATCCTGTAACTCTTTCGCTGTGAACCACATAACCTGTTCCAAACATAATTATTTTGCGGGACTTCAAACACCTATCTGAATTAAATTATAGGCTAGCCTAGGCTGAATAAGCATTAAAGGAGGGTTTATTTTTAAAATAAAATTTGTAGAAAAACCTTGCATCTGTGTGAAGTTGGAAGTGGGTCGCTAGTATTCTTTTAATTTGCTCTTTATAACATTATTGTAGAAGACTCAATGTTGAAATAAAGATATATGACAAAGTAACTATAAATAAATTACAAATAATTAATATCAAAATGGCTGGACTCAATGAGCTATGAAAATCAGGGAAACTTCTGGCGATTAACATAAAATATCAATCACATATATATGTACAATATAAACAAATATGTATACACACACACACACAAATTTAATGACACGGGCTTTTTAAGCTAAAAGGGAAGATAATAATTGAGTGGCTGCCTTTTGCAGTCATTTGGGCAGCCCATCTGGCGGCAGAAACCACCGTGAAATAACAGCATATGTGCTGTTGTTTCGGTGAATGAGTAAGAGATGCCAGTGCCCATTACCCCATCCCTTAACCTTAATCCTTCTATGGTTGGCAGGGCACTTGCAGCACCTGTGTAATTTGCTTGTGTTTTAGGCGACAGTAGTCACCTACCTACCTAAGGATTAGCAATTAATGAAGTTAACTATTTGGTCAATGGTGCCCAGCTATGAATGTCAAGGCTCCACTTCATGATGGGTGATGATGGCCGAATACAGTCAATTACAAACTTGTGGAGGGCATGTTTGCCTGCAATAGCCCATGATCGGTGACGATCGGTGTCGATCACTGCTATGTAGGTTTTTCATAAATCATCAAAGGACATTGGGCCATGATTACACCTTGTTTTTTTTTTTCTCTTATATTGCAATCTATCATTGGAAGATATTCAGCAATTAGTGTAAAAGTATGTATAGCTTGTATGGAGTTCGTCTAAATACTAATCCATATAAATTTATATAAAATATTAGGTCTTGAGGAATTCTTCTTTTACGCTTTCTGTCGACCATCCTGGATTCAAATTAAACTGCCAGAGCGTTTGGGTGTTTTGCAATTTGTTGCTTATAAATAAGAGTTCTCCTCTAGATTTCCTCCAACAGTTTGGATGTTAAGGTCATGGTGAAGTCTATCATTTGTGACGCACCTAATTGCGCCTACGCACACTTATTTGTTGATTATTCACTTTGTATTTGTTTGCGGTAAAGGTTATCAAATAAATAGGGAGAGTTGCTACGGTTTCTACGTCCAGAAGACAAATATGAACCGAACAAATTAATATTTTTTTGTATAATTTCATTAACGTTCAAATTGCATACATTGTATATGTTACAGACTATAATAATATCAATTTGTTTATATTT
This sequence comes from Synanthedon myopaeformis, assembly GCA_944738685.1. Lineage (NCBI taxonomy): Eukaryota > Metazoa > Arthropoda > Insecta > Lepidoptera > Sesiidae > Synanthedon > Synanthedon myopaeformis. The sequence goes on from OX122943.1 coordinate 2,678,594, forward strand.
TATATCTTACAAATGTATTATAACATCAATTATGTGTTAACGGGTAAATTACACGTTGTGTTAAATAAATTTTAATATAAAAAGTTAAAAAACACAAAGTCAAATCAATTTGAAATATCGTGTGAAATTTTCGCATAAATACATCGACGTAAAAACGTGTAGGTACATTCAGTACCGATGACTGCCATGACAGTTGTACATATTACATTTTGCTTTATAAATACTCACAGCTATGTCGAAGAGTGATGGAAAATCGGGCTGAGACTCCCCATCGGCTAAGCCAGCAAGGAGGCCGAGCTCAGCACTCAAATCTGCAAGTTCAGCACCAATTCGATCCGCTCTTTCAGCGTCAACCAGCTCATCTTTTAAGATATCGCCGATCTCGTCCGACACAGCAGCCACCGCGGAAGCCACTTCATCATGAGCCACACCTTCGGTCCTACACGCTTCGCCATCGCCGGCGACAAATACTTGGTTCTCATCCGAGTGCCCATTACCACTCGGACCACATTTATTAGCAGAAAACATCATTCGCAAATCAAATCACACAATGAGCGCGAGAAAAGAAACATCTAAAGTCAAAACTTGTTATACGTGTTACTGAAAAGACCACAATTCAAAAAATATATGACGAGAAACCATTTTTTCCTCAACTCCAATAAGACCAGCAACTTTTGACAATACCAATATGGCGACGATATTTTTAGGTATATCGTGTGTGACCAGTCTAAATAGACTGAAAGAATATAGCGTAACCAAATTTATTTTGGCAACATTTAAAAAAAGACAGGTGAGTCCAAAATTACCTTCGTAACCCTGGCCGGATGAAGTTACAAATAATGCAAAAGCAAAAGCACAAATCTTTTGATAGATTAATTTTCCTAATTTGATAGAGGAATTTATACGGATTTATTAGAATCGAGGTAATATTACTTCGTATAAGGTTGGCAACATTGGCAGATGCTAATGCAAATCGATGCAAATTTCATTTAATTAATGAATCATTGATTGTTTTTAAGTGATAATGGTGCAGCCATTTTCTCCAGCTTTGGAGCAATTTTTTCGCGCAACCTAGACAAGGAAATAATACGTATTTCTTAAGATATGTGCATTGCAATGGTCCAGTTTGTTTTTTGCGAATATCATTATTTATAAGCTGGAGCAAATTTTGCAAATTCATAATTGGATGGAGCCAAAAATTTTACATCGATTTGTGCTTTTGCTTTTGCATTATTTGTAACTTCATCCGGCCAGGGGTTACGGGGGTTATATTCTACAGGTCAGTGCATTTCACTGATGTCTTTGCTTTGTTATTGTCATTGAAACGTCAAGTTGTAGTTTGGATTGTGTTATGTCAGTGTTTGGATTAGCTTACTGTAGTTAGTCTGTGGACTTGAATGATTGGACACAAAACGAACCGAACACGACACGAGTTCGTTCATTCAATTTTATTCAAGTTGTAAACGCATTTTTGTAGATAATTAGATATCCATAGTAATAATACGTATATATATATTTGTGATTATAATTTAAAGAATTGTGTGTGTAATGCAGGTAAAATGCCGCATTGCGATGCGAACTATAAGATGTAAGCAGCAATTTAGGGGTTCAATAAGTCCATGTGTTCATTCTCATATATGTTGTTTAATTTAATTTAATAATTAACCGCATGCGGCAAGCGAGGTATTTTATTACCTTTTCTATAAATAAAATGTCTTTTAACTTAAACAATGGTTAAATGGCGTGATTTACGTATTATTGCAACTTAATTTAATCACAAAGCAATAAAATGGCTGTACAAAATAAGATTCTCTATACATTTCGCGGTTGGATTGCGTTCGTCGCATTCATGGACTTGGGAACTGCAGGTCGGTCTTATATCGAAAGACGTTCCTTTTTAAGCAATAATGCGGATGAAACCGAACATCTAGATGGTAAGACATATTTTATTTACTAATACATTTTTTTAAATGTTATGTTCAACAGACAGTCTGACAGTCCACTTGATGGTAGGTTGTGATATGGCCCCTTATAGGGTGAAAGTCTCCCTCATCTTATTCCAGTTAACTTTATTCTTTGCTATAACCATCCAGTCCTTTCCCGCAGTAGAAGTTATATCATTATAACTTATATCTTTTTCCTTTGGGAAAATCTTTCCATTCTTTCCATTCTGTTGTCTGTACTGTACATCTTTTGATTGGATATTTTGATACATGACCAACCCATTTCCATTTCTGTGTTAAGGCATATTGGATAGCTTCTGTAAGTTTAGTTTTATTTCTAACTAGCTGGTGCCCGCGACTTCATCCGCCGCGATATGAGTAATAACGCCTGGACATCGTTATTGCTGTGACGACGGTGGCGCCGCCACGCGACGCCTATTCTTTATTATGTACATAATTTTTTCATTGAATTATATGTGTAATCGTTTTGCAACAATAATAAGTTTTTGCTTAATCCACTGTTTTTATTTATATTCTTCTGCTAATTCCATAAAATTCCAAATTCCAGCATTTGGAAGACTTTAAAAAAACCTTTAAACCCACTCAAAATTTAATGTTTTTTTTATTTTACTCTGACTTACATAAACATATAAAAAAATATATCTAAAGTAAAATTGAAAATTGCATTGCTTGTTGGCCACTGTGACTCAAAATGCCATTTCAGGAGAGGAGAGAAAGGAGTAAATAGATAATGTTTTGTTATTTCCAGGTGACTTCACAATCTCTCGAATGCTGGGCATGTACTCTGTCCTGAAAGCCCTTGCTCTGATACACTGCACTCTGTATATACATTACAGACCGTGAGTATTCCTTTTAAACTTATAAACATGAACATCTGATAAGATGTAACTTTATATAAATTTTATTGTAAGAAATGTTTTGCTTGAAGCAACATCATCATCATCATCATTTACAGCCTTAATAGCCTAGGGCCTAGGCCTTACAAATTTTGTCCTTTACAGTACACAAGTCCTGCATTCTGTCTGTCTTGCTGTCTGCCTCTTGTCTATTTCTCTGATAACTTCTCAACCTGAGTGCTTTTGATATAAATAAATAAATAAAGCCATTTTACATTTTACAATATTTTTTAATTTCTAAATTATTGTTAATAACTTACTTTATTTTCTATTTATTAATTTTTTTGTTTTCCTTTTCTGTGTCAGCTTGCCTTTCGGCATTTTTCCTGTTGGGTTTTGATATGGTTTTCATTAATAGAAGGAGAGATAAAACAAGAAGGTTTGTTTATATAATTTACAAAAAAAAATCCTGGGATGGGTCTCTACATAAACATGAAATATTGCCAATGTTTGCTCATTAAAAGATTTCGTTTTTTTTGTTGTTTTCAGTGTGGTGTCCATGGGTTACTGGTCGCTGATATTAACAATTGTCCTGTATTTCACGGAAGCATTCTATTTCCACTCGACGAATCTCAACTTTTATGTTGTGTTCCCTTGTATATTGAACAGTGAGTATATCTCTAACTATCTAATATATTTAATAACTTAAACTTAAGAGCTTTATGATTGAGTACCAAGATACTGGATCTTCTAATATTCATCATCATAATCATCTCAGCCTTTGGACGTCCACTGCTGGACATAGGCCTCCACCATAACCTTCCAATAGGATAGGTCGACCCTTGGCCCTTATCAGGTTGTCTGTCCATCTTGTGGGTGGACGTCCTAATATGTGTCCTGCCCACAAACACAAAATCTTTTGATGCTTCAAGTCATATTATGTAACTTTAGTATGTCACGGATCTCCACATTTTTTATTTGATCTCTTTCCGGAGCTCGTTGAGTGACGTTGAACTCTCTGACGATGTCCATAATTAGAGACCACGATTGAAAACTTTTGTTTTGAGACAAGAAGATATCTCGGTTTCCTGAACGCATCATATCCAACCTTCATTCTATGATTGACGTGTTCGAAGTATAAATAAATAAATAAAGTCTTTATTTCTAACATTTTACAATCTTTTTTTTAGTTACTTTTATTTCTAATAATTTTTTCTTTTTAGGAAGTACTTACTTGGTTTTTCTTTTCCGTGTCAGCTTATCTTTTGACAAAGGCCTCCCCTAGAACTCCCCAGCCCCACAATCCTTCGTCTATAGCCTTCCTTCTCCATAGTGAACCTGCCATTTCCCTGATTTCAATTCAATCATTTATTGCAAAACCATAATATATAGATGTTACAAAATTTATAAAGACCAGTGTTATGAATCCTGTCGGGCATGCAACTTAGGGGCTAGGAAAGAGGAAGTGTATTAAACTATATAAAAAGAATTTTTATTTATATTTAAATTAAAATTTAAATAATATTTACATTTGTCTTTTCATAGAACCTATACTTCATCCTCTTATCTTTTTCTTTGTCTTCCTTTTCTTCTCTTTCCATCACGAGGGTAGTCACATGTTTCGATGTTTGCTCTACCTAATTGGACTGTACCTAATTATTTATTTATTTAAAGCCGACCACTTTAGCTTTCTAGTGTATAAATATTGTTCAATTTCATGTTTCCAGTAATAACATTGATGGGATTAATATATCTGCCGACGAAATTGAAACTGTGGGGCACAATACCGGGCACGTCGGGCATGGACAGGGAAGTGGACGATGAGAACGTTCAGATATTGAGACAAATGGGCAACTTCAGACGCAGGAAGCCCGGAAACTCTGTCAAGAATAAAAACGTTTGATCGCCTCCGTTTGACTGCGAAGGCTTCCATTTGCAACATCATAAGGTGTGTATTGAAACCATCAATGTACTACAACTATGGATTTCGCACGCCATCATACACTAGGAACTTTATCGAATGTTTTAGAACATGAACTCTGTCATTTGTCATTTAAAACCAACCAGACTAGCTATTGCACGCGACTTCGTCCGCGTAGCTTTATAAAATATAGCCTATGTTACTCGCTGAAAATATAGCTTCCTCCCAACTGTGAAAGAATTTTTCAAATCGGTCCACTAGTTTTGGAGCCAAACAAATTCAAACAAAAGATCAAATCTTTCCTCTTTATAATATTAGTAAAGTATAGAGGATCCCTCGGGAACACTATTTTTTTCTGGATGAAAGCTAGGTAGGTACCCTATGACCTATCTTGTATCCCTGACAACATGTATGCAAAATTTCACGATGAACGGTCTAGTAGTTTAGGCGTGAAAAGGTAACAGACAGACAGAGTTACTTTCACATTTATAATACTAGCTGGTGCTCGCGACTTCATCCGCGTTGAAAATTAAAAAAAAAAGCAATATAAAGCTTGACCTCGTGTTGCTATAACACTTTGGCCAGATTATTCGGGAATAGTCATTTTTTTTCTGGATGAAAGGTACCCTATGTCCTTTCTGGTTTCCCAGACAACATGTATACAAAATTTCATGGTGATCGGTTCAGTATAGTTTTTGTGTGAAAGAGTTACAAACATCCATACATCCAAACATACTTTCGCATTTATAATATTTTATTTATTCCTCTCTTCATTACAGGAACTGTTGCGGTTTCAAGCAATTAGCTGAAACAACGTCGTGAACTAGTCTGATGGGAGGTAGGATTTTAGTATTAAGCATATTTAACTCAAAAGGCACCATTAAATTAATTAATTAATTATTTGTAAGCATATTACACAGAGTGTGATCGCGAACCTAACTATATTATATAATTACACATTTAAGGAATAGTTAAGTTACATATTTTGACGTCTGAGGCGCCACTGTGTTGTAATTGTAATGTGCACTGATGCAATAGGACATCGATTTACTACAACTATGGATTTCGCACGCCATACAAAAAAACACTACGAACTTTGTGGAACATTTAAAAAATGTCACATTTGCGTAGAGCATGAACTCTGTCATCTGTCATTTAAAGAAAATGTTTTTTTTTTTTTATAAAAAATGGGTTTCCTCTTGACCAACAACCAACTGTGTAGCAAGGATGAGGCCTAAAATGGAGCGAACCTCATTCTCAACCCAGAAGATGCCTATTCACTCGAACTTTGAAAACATTTGGTTTATATGAGCTCAGGAGTTCCAAACCTTTGGCAGTGCGCATTATAAAAGATGTTTTAAAGCGCTCGGTCCTAAATAGAGGGATATCGACAAGATGAGGTTGGTAACCATTTGTACGTCTGTATGTCCGATGGAAGAAAGGGGAAGACGGGGTATGAGTTCATGCAGCTCCTGAGCACACTCTCCGAAGTACATCTTATAAAAGACACACATAGACTGGCAATTTTACGTCTATGTGACTTTACGTCGACACATTGGAGTTTAAAATGAATAGTAGCAGTTGGTCGTTACTACCTTTCACCATTGACTCCGCCATGATTCCGTTTTAGGCGTACTTGACATGTGCCGCTTTGGCATTTGTCACGCAAATTTCATAGTTGTAGTAATACTTCGATGTAATAGGAGAATACTTTGTTAGACATTTTACGTTTGAAATGTTATTTAAAAACGTTGCCATATATATATGAAATTTAAGGCTGAGTAGATTAGTGTATTTGCTCCTAGCTGTTGACATCTTAATTTAAGTGTAAAGTTTTTTTAAAAAAATAGATATCTACAACGCGTTGCTTAAATTTGTTGCTATAATTCCCGCAAATTGCTATGCGCAGGAACCTCGTCACATCAATATACAAGTGACGTCATACTCAAGTAAAAAAATCACCATTGCTAAAGCTTTGGATTTCTATGAAAGTGGTGCCATCACATAACGAACACAATAAGGCGACTGTCGTTACGGTGACGACATGTTGAAAGTTCCATCGTGGTGGACCACCTTTTTTTTTAAAAAAAAAAAAAAACGTATCCGGAAATGATTTACTTGGATCATCAGAAGAGGAAAACGAGTCTTAACGAGGAAGATCCTCGGCGGCACAATTTACAAATATTATTCATAGCGTTGTGTTTAGGTATATTTTAGCAATGGGAAAAAAAAAACATATTTTTTTCGTGAATTGCTGTTATTGGCGAAATACAATACGAAAAACACTAAATCGGTTTTTTAAATTCTGTTGTAATCTTAATATTTCAATGCAACCTTACCCTTACACTTAAATTTAATAACGGGTGTTACCCCTTCGGACTCTAATGACCTCCTGAAGCCTATTTGGAAGGCCATCCATGATGTCCTGGATATCTGACTGCGGGATGTTGTTCCATTCCTCAATCAGGGCAGGTTTGAGGTCTCTGAGGGTGATGGGAGCTGGTATCCGTGTTCGAACCCGTCTTTTGAGGTTGTCCCAGATGTTCTCGATAGGGTTGTAACTTTATATTTTAAAACTTGTATTAACAATTTTCACATCTATTTTATTAACCTCTGTTTGACGTCTGTTGTACATGTTTGGCACGTTTGGCAACAAGTAGGATTTGTCATCCCTACTACCTAATCGAAAGTATGTTTGTTGGCCAAATAATAATAGCGTATTCAATGCTAGTTTCGATATCACGTAGGAAACTCGTGATTAACTTGATTATTCATATAGACAATTAAATTAAAATCTCATCCAAAACATAAAATGTAAAATCCGTGTGCCACCTTCGCTGACAAATGAATTGAGAAATAAATAGGTGCCAAGTTCTGTAGATAATCCTGGACTCTACAAGCCCTTTATCTTGGTAAAAATATGGCTTGGCCGTTGCACACTCTCAAATATAGGTAGTTCTAGGGAACGGCCAAGCCTTATTACAATGCGTGTCTTGTAGAGGATGTTTGAAACTTGTTACCATATCGGGAAGCTGATAATTGCAACCCAAGATTTCGTATTTTTGCGATTAGCAATAGTGCCATCACATGTTATAGACCGCACAGTAATGTTTACACCGTGTAAGATTCTAATAGCAGTCAGAATCAACTGTGCTTGTATATTACCTGAAATTTTATTAATAAAAAAATAACCAATGGGGCATTTATATATTTGTTTAAAAGACACAATTTGAAAGACCAGCACTTCAGTAGCTAGAGCTTCCGAGTCATTACATACTATGCCACCAAAATCGACGTAGCCACACATTTTGTCCGTTTTTTTATCAGGTTTAATTTTTGATTTTATAGACATGCCCTCGAAAATTAAGGCAACATCTTTTAAATAATCCTCACTTTGAGCTATTATTTTCAAAAATTCGATTACTTCCTCCATAAACCCTACATAACAATTTTTTGTTGATAATTCCCTGCGTAATGTGGCAGGATGAGGTAGTGTCATACGATTACGCAAGAATAAATATGCTCTGATGAGTAAAAATATAGTGACAACGCAAACTATTTTAGCTCATTCGTGTATCTCAACCCTTTATTTACGTTTTTTTTTTTTTTTCATTAAATTGTAGATGTATTTGTGAAAAGTTATTTGCAATCATATCTTTTACCTCATAGAAATTGTCGCATTTCTTTTTTATGAGCTCTAGAAACTCCTTTAAACTACAAATTTTTGCCTCACGTCTTTTTAATCGTTGAGAGAGAATCTTAACTTTTCTTTTCAATGTATCTTCAGTTGATTGAAATGAACTTTTAACTGCAAACTGCGATTTGCAGCACAAAATTTCTTGGCTAGCGGCTCGTCTGTGCTACCGATATTTGTAGATACATCTTGTGATGAACTACCCACAGCAGAATTTGGTAGAGCTATTTGGAGATGCTCAGGACCAAAATTCTCTTCTCTTTTGCCTAAAACAAAATCAAAAACATATTACAAAAATAAAGTTAAAAGTTTATGCCAATAAATCACTTATTATGGATGGGTATAAGGTAGAGTAGAGTGCACACGGAGCTATAGCCGTATTTTTAATTAGACGAAGTCAACTGACGTTTACTGTGTTGTCAGTTTTTGATGAAATAAAAATAGTGTTGTGACAAAGTGAATGATTGACAAAACTCCTGAATGAATGAAATTGCCTCGATTGTCTAGTGAATAGTTAGTGTGCCGAACTGCCGATATCGGGTACGGGGTTCGAATTTTAGTCGTGCTTTGTTTTAGTTGTAGATGAATTTTTATAACTTGAATTTCAACTGCCTACGATTTGTTATAAGGTGCAAAGTTCACAATGAAAGACACAAGCGAGTACGTAAGTATCTATTGTATTAATAAATGAACCAGAGAGAGAACAAAACATTTGCAGAAAAAAGGTAGGTTTGGACGAAAACGAAGCGATAGCGCGTGTTAACGCATACTAGTGGTGCCATCTGTTGATAATTGCGTGAATCTCCTGAACATGCTTTATCATTTACAGATTTTTTTAATTTTTCCTTGTCTTCTTCTAGTTGAATAACGGTCTTTTTCAAGTTCTCTGTGGCTGCTATGCTTCCTGTAAAGGTACAAATAACAGTATGCACAAAACTTTTTAATAATTTTTCATTAATAAATTTTATTTAAATTGATTTGAACTGTTTTGGCTAATACATTTCCTGTGTGTTTTTGTAGTGTGTATGTTGAGGCCTTTCAAAGATTTGAATGACTTGTTGCACTGTGTACATGTATGGGTCGCGTTCGACGTGAATGAATATTTTCCAATATTTACTTGGATCAATTGTAGCACTTCTTCCTCCATTCTTCGTTCTTAGGGAAGCTAAAAATTTTTTTTTTTGTTTTCCCCCGAGGGTTACACCACCCCCGTGGGCCATTTATTTGTTCAGTTCCACATATTTACATATGGCTTATTGATTGCATTTACATTGAGTGGGGGGAAAATCGCAGTTACCCCTTGCGTAGGCTAATAATAATACCCTGTTCATCAATTGCTCCATTATAATCCGAAACTACTGGACCGATTTGAAAATATCCGACGATAACTCATTTCAAACCAGTCTTCAATTTTATTGTTCCCTAGTTTCTTCTACTCCTTCCGTTTTCATTGGGAGTAGAAAATCAAAATTCACAAAGTTCTAATACACCCACTTACCAATCAATATACAGTTAACATAAAAAAAAAGAAAGCCATTATAATGAAAAATAAAAAAAGCTTTGCCCCGGGTGAGGATCGAACTCACGACCTTAAGATTATGAGACTTACGCGCTGCCTACTGCGCTACCGAGGCCTTGAAGTTCCCTACTGACATTTTGGGTATACTCGTATATACTACTACTGTACCTGTACCATGAGTTTATAATGACCGCACTTGCTAGCGAGAATGTAAAGCATTTATATAGAAATCTGTCAATTTGACATTGACAATTGACAATTTTCCATATAATATTATATATAGATTACAGATGATACAGGATCATCGTATTAAAAGAAAATTATGTAGGTAATTACGTCGTTGTCACCGGTACGATAGTTTTTAAAAAGACAACTTCCTCATACGAATTTTCATAGAGAAGAATAGTAAATAGAAAAAAGAATGACCATAGACATACATACTATATAAGGTTTTTTCGCAGTTAAAAGTTAGCCGTTTAAGTTAAATCTTGTTCTTTGAAACTTAAAACGGCATCAAAATCGGTTCAGTAGTAGTTATTTCATTTAATATGGATAATATAAAAAATTTCTATGATAACTTTTGTTTATTAACTTTTGTTCACCTTTAAACAAAATTAATTTCGTGTTACGCATTCATAATTTTTTCGTCTATGCTAACAAACTTTTTAGAAATATAGTAGGGTAGAGCGGGGCATAAAGGTCCAATTTGACTATTAAGAATTATACTGTGAAAACGGAATCTACTATATCAAAATATACAACAGTAATGAAACGAGCATTTATCGTACCATGTTTAACCAAATTTTTATTTGAATTATGATAATAGAAATATGTAATTTTACAATTTTTCTAGACCTTGTCGTCTGTCTCTTTTTGCCCCATGGTAGGGGTAAAAAGGGACAGCCAAGGGGCAAAAAGATCCAGTATTTCATTTTAATTTTAAAAAGGTTTTATAAAATAATAACAATATTTGATCCAATGAATTTCAAAACTAGATTTTTATTTCAAAAGAAAAAAGTTAAAAGTACTGTAATAATTATTACAAAAGACAATATTTTTCTTAATTCTAAGTTTCATAGTATTTAAACAGTCTTTATTACAAAACAAAGTATCTTTTTGAAACTTTGTTGAGCTTATAATAGTTTAATCACTAATCAGTCTCAATTGAACAGTACAATTAAACAAGACAACACGGTTCTTTATGAGTTCTGCCATAACCTGACATGACTTTCTTAAAATTTCAATCAAAATCTTATAAAAAACACAATATATTAAACGTTCTTAATTACAAAAATAAAATTATTTTTCTTAAACGTTTTTAAACACAAAAATAAAATTCTTATTTAATTATAATTACAACATAGTAACTTAAGAAACCTTTTTTGGTATCTCTATTTTATCTTAATCAGATTCATCGTTCTAAATTGATAACTAAATCTGCTGCACTTTGCATTAACTCGACAGATTTAGTGCCACGATCAAATTTTCTTTTATAGTTGCGAATTCTGAAACAAAAAAAACGTTTTTAATATCCAATATATTAATTATCGGGTAAAAAAAAATTCAACGTGGGCTAAAAGGTCTTTATTGGACCTTTTTACCCCAACTGCGTGTAAGTGTTTTTACAGGTTATAAAAAAAAACTACCGTTCAAACTAGCTTAAAACTAATAATAAATCGTGAAAAACAAGTAAATAACGAATTCTAATAAACGATGTTTAGGCATGCTAAACGCAATAACACTGCTCGGAACTAAAAAGAATAACAATGAAAATATTTACTTACGTCACAATTTTGAGACGCAGTCATGTATCTCCTGCTAGCGTCGTCGCTCGACTGCCAACGATGCCTCATTACGTTCCCCGCGACCTTTTCTGTCCACTCGTATAGTTAGAAAAAACGGTACGTCACTAGTTTTTTAGATATATATGGTGGCCCTTTATACCCGTGGACCTTTAAGCCCCGCTCTACCCTACCTACATTCTCACTTTACGATGTTTTTTTTGTATATATGGACTTAATTAAAAGACCATAATGATTATCTATGATGCGAAAAATGTTTCAAATAAATTTAAATTTATACATTTTTTTCAAACATTCCTTCGAGAGGTGATGTAAAGGATTCTTTTTATTAAATAATTTGTTTGCCTTATTATACACTCTCATCGATTTCACAAATAGTGACTACATCTGTTGAGGGGTTGTAACGGTTGAAGTTGGGTATGTCTTCTAACCTTTATTAACCGACTAGAAACTAATCAGACTAGAATACATTGGATAAAGGTCGCCGTCGCCACTGCTGTCGAGGTTATGCGATGCTGGGTGTAGACTCTGTAGAATGCCTCATCATCCAATGCCACCCAAAACATCGCCGACACCCACGGCGTTTAACAAACCTTTTCTGAACCCTCTCAAGTCTGTCAATGTGAATTTGATAACAGGGGTTCCAAATCTGCGATGCACATTCCAGTTTACTTCGTACAAAAGCACAATATAATATTTTCAGCGTTCTAGCCCTAGTAAACTCAGCAGTATTCCGCATTACAAACCCTAACGCCTTAGTTGCGCTCGAAATAATATGGTCTATATGCAGATTGAAATGCAATTTGTAATCGTGATAAACACCTAAATCTCTCATTCCCAATTGAGATTGAAGAATTTGTCCCTGTAATTTATAAGACGATGGAATATTTATATTTAGAATACAAGAATCATCTAATTTTAAAGACTTTATATAATCGTACATATCTTCCATGAATTTCTTATTATAGGCTTCCAAAGTTCGCCTTTGTAAGAGGTCGCTTATAGCCGAACGAAAGCTTTCAAGTTTCTGGCATTCATAATGTCAAACAACGAATTTATTTTACGGATGAACTCCACTGTCGCCTCAGAGTGATTAACTCTTCAAGATCCAGATCTTGATCACAAAATTCAATAGCATCTGCTACAGATGCGCTAAAAGTCTGCGCCGCCAACTTTACTTTCATTATCTGTTTTTTTTTTAAAAAAAACATGTGCTTTATTAATTTTATTTGCTAAATGAAACTCTTCATTTTCTTGCAGTTCCACCACCAATTAGATATGGTGCCATGAAATTTCATTTTTTTATCTACCGTGATAAGTATTTTTTCTCTCTTGTTTCTCACCAACCAACTTTAACATATGTGAAGGATCTGGAAAAACTGCTACTCTCTTTCCATTGTGAGTGAATGTGGGATCTATACTGTCATTGTCAAAGCGGCATCCCAAAACCCTAACCATAGAAAAGTTGGCTGGGCAGCCGTCAAAAGTTAGCGAAACAACATTAATTCAGATTTTTCTATAAGATCCAGAGCTTGTTTTAAAAGCAATGCTTTTTGCTCGGCTGTGATGCCATTAATTAAAAAATATCCTACCGGTATTTTCCACGACCCATTAACACAAGTTAACATAAAAACAAGCGCTTTTCGGCAACCGGTACTACACTGCTGTCAACATTATTTCCACAATTTATGAAACCAACGTAATTTTTTCTGTTTGTCTGTTTGCTGCACTCAATTCATGAGGTACCCACCTTTCAAGCTTTTTCACCTTCCCAATTTGCTTCAAGTGGATTAAAACAGTTTTATCACTAACACCGCAGCCTGCAGCTAACTCGGACGTGGTTTGCGATGGATCCGCTTCCACAATAGCCTTCAATTCATCATTATCAACTTTGGTCTCCGGTCGTCCACGGGGCTTGTTCTGCAGGTCGAAATTTCCAGAACGAGAACGTTGGAACCAAAAACGCACTGTGTTTTCTTTTGCAACACCGCCGCCATACACATCATTAATCCTTCGAGCCGTTTCTGTAGCACTGGTGCCACGATGGAACTCGTACTCGTAAATAACGCGATATTTCAAGTTTTCCATTTTGTAAACTGAGTGATGCAAAGAAAAAACCAGAAGAGGAAAAAACAAATGAATTACGGTTTTCAAAACACAAAAGCATGAGTATAGCTGTATAAATTTGAAATTGGAATTCCTAACCAAAGAGGAGACATTTGAGATCAAAGTAGCCAGTACGACAAAACGCCAATTTCATATGTAAGGACCTAATACATGAAAATTGGCAAAATACAAAGTGCTCCTATATCCACCAAGATATTTGTGTGCCACACTAACAATAGAAACTCATATGCAAAGAGAGAAAAAATAATGTGTCTCAGCTTTAAGCTGGGTTGTGTACCCACTATGTTCGCGCACCAATCGTGCACCACGCAACTGCAACTACTCAAGTGGAGACGGTACGCGCATCACTACTGGTGAATAGAGTGCTTCACAGTTTTCGGGCGAACATTGAGCGAACAAGTATATTTTAATTGATTATTTACTTAACGATTATAAAAGGCCCCGTCGGTTTTGGGAATCTAATCCTATACAAGAAAAGATGTAATAACACATTGTTACTACATCTCAAATCTCAAGAAATAAGTGGACATTATCTATTGTAATAGATAAGTATTTAAAAGTCCTTTTTCTTTACACTTAAATGTCTTTTAATGGTTACAAATTTACTTTCACGCGCACACAATAATACTATGATAACAAAGGATGGCTGGCTTATATATGCTGGCTTGCCACTACCCCACTCTCGGACTTGGCTTGTTGGCGTGATGTGGCACGGCTGCCATTGGCTAGTGGGGCAGTGACGTGGCTAATCGGCTGGCTGGGGGACTCCCCAAGACTTTACCGGATCGTCTCTTTGGCTGGCTCGCGTTACACTATATTTATTCGTAGGACATTATAAGAACTTCATGCGAATGTCTTCATCTAATTTTGAATATTTGTACAATTTGGTTGGACCAGCAATACAAAGAAAAGACACGAAATTTCGAAAAGCTTTGTCTGCTGAACATAAATTTTGTTCTGACAAATAATGGCCGGTATTTCCAGGATTCTTCCTATTTCCACCCAGGGGTCATCTTTCAAATTTTTATTTTTAAAACTTTTATCTTTTGGATCCCACAATACTCTGTAGTTGCAGTACACCTAAACATTTTTCTACAACAACCTAGCATTAAATTTAATTATTTTTCGTCTACAGCCAGTTGCAAAAACTTTCTTTAAATTATAAAGTCGCCTTTAAAAACTAATGAATCATTAAAGTGTTGTACAAAACTACATTAACGTCAACTTTAATGCTTCGTTAAAATTTAACTAAAGAAGTGTCAAACAAGACCTTATCTTTATCTTTAAGGGAAAAAGCGTTGCACAAAGCGACATTAGCGCCATATTTACTCTAAAGGACAGTTTATTTTTAATGACTGAAGAAGCGCCCATTATCTCGTCATTAGTGTAAAATTTAACAGATTTTAATTCATTCCAGTAGTTTTCACAGTGTATCATGTCACTATCAAGTTTGTCTTCGTTATCTGATCCAGAGGTAGATATGCCACAGCGTCGAATCCCAGATAGAATAAATTTGTTCGAAAAACATGACGGAGAAGATTTTCGTGTTCGATACAGAGTTTCGAAAGAAATTGTGCTACAAATATGTGATATGTTGGATCTAGAACCAATAACACAAAGAAAAAACTAATATAACAATATACAAATACAGTAGAGTCCGTTTATAATGACATCGAAAGGAATTGACAAACACGTCATAATAAGCGGACGTCATATAAAGCGTTATGTGAAATGAAAAACTTTTTTTATGTAAATAATGTATGTATTTAAGTATTTTAATACAGAAACATAGTACATACATAATTACATATGTATGTATACATACATATTAAATCAAAATCAAAATTGCACGTAATCAGCACATTATTATAATAACACATACAAGTGTATTTTTTACTGTAAGTAATCTGTAATTTTTGTCTGCTTTTGTTTTTTCATTTTATTGTAAAAACAGTCTCTAATACTATTGTGTATAGAAGACATAGCTATGGTCAAATTATCATTTTCAATATTGCTGTGAACAAATCGTGATAATAATTCTGCAGCTTTTAATGCCTCTTCTGCGGTAGGTAATGGTGCTTCCTCGACTTCCTCTTCCCCATCACTTTCGAGTTGTTCCTTAGCACTAATGTTCTGTACGATATTTTCATCGGTGGGTTCTTCGGATGTGAGGAGACCGCTATCGATGTCAACATAATCTTCCCACATTTCCGGTGCTGCTAAAGAATCTGAGTTTAGGTTTCGTGACCACAAAGATAAAGGAATGTCATCTTCTTCATCGAATTCATTTTCTGATATTTGAATAGGTAAACCGTTGTGGCTTTCAATGAATCCTGCGTGTTTGAAACAGTTATGAATGGTACTTTGAGACATTTTATTCCAGGCATCATTAACCATCAGAATTGCATCTAGCACCGTTACTTTTGTAGAAGAGTGGTTTTCATTACCATCAAGACAATTAGTAATCATTTTGAGCACAAGGTTCTTCCTAAAATTCATTTTGAGTGATCGTATTATTCCCTGATCCATTGGCTGTAGTACTGATGTTGTATTCGGCGGAAGGAAAGCAAGTGTTATAGACTTTAAATCAGTAACATTTGGATGCGCCGGGCAATTATCAACCAGCAATAGAATCTTTTTCTTCTTCTTCACCAAATCACGATCCCAATCACGAAGCCATTTTTCAAAAAGTTCTGACGTCATCCAAGCTTTACGATTGTTAGCATAATGGACAGGTAATGATTTGACACCTTTAAAACATCTTGGTTTTTGTGACTTTCCAATAATGAGCAATTTCTTCTTCTCTGTACCACTCATATTCGCTGCTACCATGACAGTTATTCTATCTTTCGATAACTTACCTCCACTACAATTTTCACCTTTAAATTTTAAAGTTTTATCCGGCATTAATTTGTAAAAAAGTCCAGTTTCATCAGCATTAAATATCTCATCATCAGAAAATTGTCTTCGTAAATTCGGCCACACAGATATCAACCAGTTTGTTGTTGAATTTTGATCTACAGACGAAGATTCACCTACAATTTTTCCCGCCACAATGTTATGTCGAACTTTAAAACGACTGATCCAGCTTGCAGAACAATTGAAGTCGAGAATACCAAAACGCGCGGCAAAACCATTTGCCTTTTCCTGTAGCATAGGACCGCTGATAGGTATTCCTTTGTTTCTCATGTTTTTAAACCACTGAATTAATGCTTGATCAACATTTTCTTGTCGTGATTTTCGAAGCCTCTTCGGTGTCAAAACATTTGAATTGAACGATTCCTTAATGCGGTTCTTGTTTTTAAAAATCATTGAGATTGTCGAATGACCCACGCCAAATTCCTTTGCGAGACATGAGTTAGATTCTCCATTTTCTAATCTGCATATTATTGCACCTTTCTCCTCAATTGTAAATGCTTTACGTCGTTGAGATGACATTTTTTTCACAGTAACAAACGAAAAACAAAGCGTGACCTTCAACCGTCAATTACTCACTGAGATTCAAAACAAAAACGAGCCACGTGCCGAACGTCGTCGGGAATCAACGAACAATACCGAAGGTGTAAAGAATCATGTCGGTCATTATAACCGGACATAATTTATTAAAAATGGGTCATAATAAGCGACATGTCACTGTAAGGGAAGTCATTATATCCGACTTTTTTATAAAGAATTTTATATGAAAACCAAACTTCGTAGTGCAATTACGTCATAATAACCGGCTGGTCAATATAGGCGGAGTCATAATAAACGGATTCTACTGTAACTAGCAATTTTCTTCACTGGAACCTTTCTTCTAACAGTTTTTGGTGTGACATTACCGCTCTGACCTTCCAAGGATGTAAAAGAATATTTAATGGTTCATATAGTTATTGAGCACAAGCAGACATACAACATCTATTTTACCTAACATTTTTTCACATAATGCATCAGATATGTTTCATTAGTGTCAGTTATATTATATTCAAACTTGCAAATGATATTCTAACTAAGCTAAATATAAATGAAAATGACTTGGCAGCAAGGATCAAAATTAACCTTTCATTGTGTGACTCATTTTATATGCACCCAACTGATACATCTGAAATAAGCAACCTAATCGACCAACTTCAAAATGACAAGGCTCCAGGTATGGATGGTTTAAGAAATGAACTAATTAAACATATTAAAAATTACATCATACCGCCTTTAGTAGCAATTTACAATATTAGTTTTATTACTGGTGTCTTTCCAGAAATGTGGAAAATAGCAGTAGTCCATCCCATACATAAAAGTGGATGCAAAAAAACACCAAATAATTACCGTCCAATTTCTTTACTTGGAGTTTTCTCTAAACTGCTTGAAAAGTTAGTTAATAAAAGACTTATATCCTACCTTGAAGATAAAAACTTACTTTCTCCCCGTCAATTTGGTTTCAGAACAAAAAAGTCTACCGAAGATGCTGTCTCTCTTTTAACTTTACTTATTGCTTCCCATTTAGATAAAAACCAAAACTGCATAGGAATATTTCTAGATTTGGCAAAAGCCTTTGACACTGTGTCTACCCAGGTTCTATTAACAAAACTAGAAAAATTCGGCATCAGGGGATCAGCTTTAAATTGGTTTTCAACCTACCTACAAAACAGGAAACAATATGTAAAAATAGGTCAATTCACTAGTAATATACAAAAAACATCCTTCGGTGTTCCCCAAGGTAGTATTTTAGGTCCTACCTTGTTCATATTATATATAAATGACATACATACAATCAATCTGAAAAACACTGATGTAATATGTTATGCAGATGATACAGTTTTACTTTTTAATGACCAATCATGGGAAGGTGTTTTTTCACTCGCAGAAAGAGGCCTAACACAAATTACTGAATGGCTAAATTGGAATTTATTAACTTTAAATATAAAAAAGACTAATTATATATGTTTTCATAAAACACAAGCATCAAGTCCACCTTCATCTCAACAAATAAAATTACATGATCAATGTACGTCTAACGCAGATTCATGCAACTGCGATAGTATAGACAAAGTACAAGTCACCAAATACCTCGGCATACAGATTGATCAATGTTTAACTTTTAAACCACACATATCATATTTGTCTAAGAAAGTCCGTACCATAGTTCACATAATGCGCAAACTCAGTAATATAGCCTCAACTAGCATTCTAAAAAACGTATATTTTGCCCTCTGTCAATCGATCTTAATGTATTGTAATTCCTGTTGGGGAGGATCCTCTAAAACAATCATGATAGAAATCGAAAGAGCTCAGAGATCAGTCCTTAAAGCAATGCTGAAGAAAAACTTTAGATATCCCACTACAGAATTATATAAAGACAGCAATGTACTTAGCGTTAGAAAACTTTTTTTACTGAAAATGACTTTATTTGCTCATAAACAAGTTATCAATTCTCGTGAATACTCAGACCTGGTAAAAAAGCGTGTTTTTACAGTTCCTCTGCCACTAGTACGAACACAAATTGCGAAACGTTTTAATCCGTATGTACAATTAAGCATTTACAACAAAATTACTAAACATTGTGAAATTAAGCATTATATCATACGTAAAGTTAAGGTTAAGATTAAAAAATGGTTGTTCAGTCTTAAATACGACTATGTAGAAAAACTATTTAAATCGATTTAAATACGTAATATCTACATATTATATAGCCTCAATTTATAATCAAAATTTATTGTGTCTTTTACTTACTTTTATATATATCTACTTATTATTAATTTAATTTCTATTTAATAATTTTTCAATTGTTACTTGAATTTTTAATTATTTTAATTAATATAATGAAGCACACGATACAGGCTTGCATGCCTAGTGTGTGTCTTCATAGCCAATAAACTAAATATATATGTTCCTGTAAATAAATAAATACATTTTAAGTCAAAATACATATAACTAGAAAAAAGAAAAAAAAAAGAAAATAATTATGTAAAACAGGTAGACTTTTTCGCTTTCACACGAGAAACTGCTGTCTGATTTTCTAACCCCAAAGGGAAAGCTAGCACTCTTCCATAGATCCTATATGTATTAATATGTAATAAAAAGTTTTAATATTTGGAAACTACCTAAATAAGTAGTACTTAACTTAGATAATATACATACATAACACAACATTTTCTGGCATCTCTTGTGTTGGTGTAAATAATGAAGGCAAAAGAATATCAGCATTTATTTGGCTCTCATTATTTGTAACAGATTCTGGAAAAAAAAAGATTAATTTGTATAGATTTCAATGGGACAATGTATATATAGTACAACTGCAGCAATGTATATAGCTTCGAACAGTTACAGAAAAGTAAAATTTATGTAGAATAAATTATAGATACCTTTAAAGAATCCTGATGCACTATCATAGGGGATGCTCAGTGGTTCTACTTGCTCTTGTATAATAGAAAGCACCTTCGCTTCATTATGAGTCATTTTTGGTTTCCAGAAACCTCCACCAGTCTTGTGCATTTGTATCTAAAATAAAACAGGTTTTAAAGAAACCTAAGAACAGGTTTCGCTCAGTTCATTCATTTTTTATTTTAACATGCTTAATATCTTTAAATGAACTTTAGCTAAGGAACTTATAAAGGGGCCGTCAATCGTTTTGTGCAACGTCTTTAAAGTTAACGTACCCATTAGGGATAAGTACTCGTTAGTTAATGCCAATTTTAAAGAAGCTTTGTACAACTGACTGAGTAATTAACGGCATTTAAGATACGTAATCGGTAGTCATTAGAAAGATGATATACTACCAATATTATGTATGTTCCTTTAGCTATAAATCCATTTTGTTTTTGACTGGAAGTAAAACAAACAATATGTTAACCATAAGTTTTTATTAATACTTTTGCAAGTTTTCTTGCAACTCACTCCAAGTATATAAAACGGACGGCATCGGCAGCCTCTGATACCATTTCCTAGCTAAACCAGATAATTTAGGGATAGCATAATAACAAATTTGCCCGTCGCTCCATTTGTAAATTTGTGCACATTCATTCACTTTATTGATCCATATTTCCAGGGTTTGACAAGTATCATTGGGATCAAGTTCTGTAACTACGTTATATGTAACAGGGAAAATAGAAATTTGTGAATTTTCACCTAAAGTTTGTGGAAGATTTAATGAAATATGACTAGCATTATCCGTGTGTCTTATATGTGAAATTGTTATTAATGGTGGTGTTTGGGTTGTACAGCGTCTACTCTTATGGCAACGTTGTTCATTGGAGTGGTTAGAACTATTATTGTGCTCTTGATTGTAATGGTTTCTTCTCTGCTTAGCTTTTGTCGAGCAATCCCTACAAGTTGCCAAATACGCGTTGTGGACCATTCAGAATATCTGTGCTGAGATTACTAATTTTCTAGTCGATCGGTAAATTTTGAGAACCCCAATGTTTAATGACATAATTTACTCCGGTCCGCAAACGCAAATACCTATCCTTTAGAATTTTGCGCAGTCTGGTGGAAATTTGGTGTCTTGAGACAACTTTACCAATGCGTTGCAGAAATTTCTTAAAAGATGGTTTTTGCATTCAATCTTTTCTACAATCAAGTCACCGTATGGTCGAGAATCTAAATTTTTTTGTATGTGTTGGAATCGCCGTCAGCAACAAATTGATTATAAATTATTTCATGATCCGGCAATGAACGTTTAAACCCCTCAACTAAAATGGTCGATTCCATCCCGGTAGATGGCCCTGAATAATTCTTAAAACATTGATGCTCTGGGGGCTCGGTATTCTTTGCAGCTCGTGCACAGACTATGCAATATTTGTTTTTAATGCCTAAATAAAAACTTTTCCAAATTGTAGCCCAAAAATTGCAGCTGCTCCAGATAATGCAGAATAGCCTTTTCCGTATGAGCGTTTGCTCCAACAGCCATCAATAGACACTGGAATTAATGGGACTCCATTTTTATTTACGTTACCTACGTAGCAAATAATATTAGAAACATTTTAGTGGACTATTTTTTTACCGAAACCGGAGTCGGTTGTCAATTATTTTATTTATTTATTTTCAAGGAAAACTTACAGTGATGTTTGATTTTCTTAACCAGTAATGAGAATATTTTTCTTGCCAAAGGATTATCCCCTATGTTATATTCTCAAAAGAGTTCGCTTTACTAAAGCGCAAAGCTTTTTTTGCTCTCTTCGTAAAACTTAAGAGCTTCGGAGACTTTCTATATTCCTTATACATTTTTTGGCAATTGGGTGATAAGGGGGCGTCCATAAATTACGTGAGGCGATTTTGGCGATTTTTCGACCCGAAGTCAGGGATAAATTAAGACAAATTGTCTTAAAGACAATGATTCAATTCATAACAAAACAAAATATTTTCGTCTTGTTTGCACTATAGTAAATATCACGATTAACTTTCTCTCATTGTAAGGGCTGCCGAAACTAGTAATCGGTTTTGAGCCCAAAACAATGCGGAAGTGGACTGTATATGCGGGATAAAGAACCTATTCTACGCACTTACCTCAGCGATCCGCGGAGACTTCTTTCTTGAATCTTCTGCCAAGGCCTTGGATCTTCTTTGCACTCGCGACGCGAATCACTTCAGCTCAATTCATGAAAATAGGTGTTTGCGGTTGATAAGCGGATATAATGCGCATTAATGACTTAGCGGGTAACAAACTTAGCACGACACATATGACACTCTCTCGTTACTTGATTCATTCCGACTGTAAAATATATGATGGCGGCCGGCTTCAGACAAGCGGTTTTCTGATTGGTCCGATATTCTGATATGACCAATCAGAAAGGTTCCTTTAAGAAACAATAATAAAGCGGCGAAATGGCGCGAACAGTCATATTAAACGACCAACCAGAATATCTCAAGGGGATTCCCCAAAGCCATGTTCTATACCAGTGATGCCGCCTCAGTTTTGCAAAATTTGCTGAAAAAATACGTTCTGTTTTATTTAAAATCATTTTCTTAGGAATATTAAGAAAGAAACTACTAGTAAAATCCAGCCAATTTACTAATTTAAGTCAAAGCGATAAAGCAAGCACCATAAACCAAGAGGCTCGTAAAATCTTTTTATGTTTTGATATAAGCCGTAAATGAATATCCTAGTTGATAAGATTTCAAATTAGCAATTTATAAATTTCAGTTTTAGCTGAATTTTATTTATTATCTAAGTATACTTATCTCATTTGTATAAGAAAGTGTATTACAATATACACAACTTGATATTTTATAATACTAAATGTAATACCTACTTTTAGTGTGATGTCCCCAAAACAGAATAACCCAATTACTTCACATTGGGTCGCAAGCAGCACTTAATGTGAAGCCAATTTTATTAATTTATTATTTAACTAGCTGTCCCCCCGGCTTCGCCCGGGGTGCATATTTTTTTTCCGTAAAAAGCTTACCTGATTATCCCTCTATCCATTGGTGAAAGCCGCATGAAAATCGGTGCAGTAGTTTTTGAGTTTATCGCGATCAGACAGACGCGGCGGAGGACTTTGTTTTATAATATGTAAGGCTATACGTAGACTTATTTCATTCTTTTGCAATGTCTTCGGGAAAACCAACCCTTTAACAGTTTGATTTTGTAGTTGTAGGCGCTTGACTCGTATTTTTTTATTAAGAGAAAACAACACAATTTGTCGTATATGGCTCTGGCGAAATGGACACGTAAATAATTGTCGGATAAATCGGACTCTGGTGGTTAAAGGGTTAAGAATGTATGCCTACCGCTTCTTTATAGTTCTGTCACCATAGTAATTATGATCCATATGTAGGAAGCATAAATTTCCCCGAGGACATTGCCCTTATAATGTGTGTATTGTTCACCTTGTACATACATACATATGTACGAGTAACACTGAGTCACGATTTTGATTGCCGTGACTATTTATTATAAATAAGTATTTGGCGCTTGGAGTCGTCAATAATAAATATTGTGTAATATATAAGTATTTAAAAGTCCTTTTTCTTTACACTTAAATGTCTTTTAATGGTTACAAATTTAGGTACACCACTTTCACACGCACACAATAGTACTATGATTCGAATAAGTCCGATAACAAAGGATGGCTGGCTTATATATGCTGGCTTGCCACTACCCCACTCTCGGACTTGGCTTGTTGGCGTGATGTGGCTAATCGGCTGGCTGGGGGACTTCCCGGGACTTTACCGGATCGTCTCTTTGGCTGGCTTGCGTTACATTGCCATTATGTTTTATACTAATAGCAATATTTTATTATTGACAACTCCGAGCGCCTTAATGGCGCGACGCGGTGTTGTCGAAGCGTCCCGAGGCCTACCTAGGCATTCCGAAGACTGCCGACACGGCATCATCAAGCTTATCGCAGCCTTATTATAATAGTATTAATAATTTTAAAGCATAATATTGTTAGTCGCCAAAAACTCCGCTACCTGCATTCAGGTCGCGCGCGTACAATAGTTACTTCTTCTGATGCAAAAGAGAACTGGGAGAAGCTCCCCATGTACCTATGTCTTATGAAATAGTTTATATTATAGAAAACGGACCATGCCCAATAGTGCCATATCATTACCTATGCTAGTGTTTGTTGAATTTTAAAAATAAAATTACTTTTAAAGCAACGAATTATTGTTTTAATTATTTTACCACTAGCGACCTGCTCCGGCTTCGCACGGATATTATTTTTATGTGTAAATTATGTATGAACACAAATCTTCTTCACAATCACTGTTATTCCACTGTGTTCTTCTGTAAGTGGCTAGTTATCTATTCCATCAAATAGGAACATTGGAAACGTTGAACCCAAACGGTCGCGGGTTCGAATCCCGCTAGGGGCAAATGTTCGTCAGTTTTAACCTTTGTACCTGAGTCATGGACGTTTGTATCAGCATTAAAATCTGTGAGTGAACAATAAATTACCCCTAATACAAGCCTATAGTTGCTTAGTGTGAAACTAGATGTTGCTGTGTGGAATGTGTGAAGCTGTGAAGATATTTATTTGTTATTTATTTATTGAAATAAAACTCAAACTTTAATAAAATAAATATTTATATATATATATTTCTTTTTTAATAATAATCTGGTACTGGAGCACAAGCTATTTTAACAAAGTCTTCGTAACGAACTGTTCCGTTGTTAGATACATTTGCCTCTCTGAATATATTGTCCACCTGAAATCAAGATGTTTACAACACCAGTAATAATAATAATAATAATAACGAATTGTCAGGAGGTTCCTCACTCTGGAGACCTAACAACTAGTGTTAAGTTTTTTTATAACATTTATTGTCTTGAAAATAAATACAGTCTAATCCGACAAGCAACGCTCAATCTAGTTAATTAACAAATATATAAAGCTGAAGAGTTTTTTTGTTTGATTGAAAGCGCTAATCTCGGGAACTACGATAGGTCACTAGGAAAGTTTTGAGATAAGAGAATAATAATTGGCACTCAACGAAACAATTCATATGAGGCGGTAGAGAATTTATTTATTGGACTGTGTGTCAAATTTCAAAAACATATCTTGATATATTTGAGATTGATTCCGAGTCACAGTTATTGATTAACTAACGATGGAGCTCGAACGTGAACATTTTCGTGCAATGATTTTGTACGATTTTAAATTCGGTTTAAAGGGTTTAAAGGAGAGCATGCTCCATCACGTGCAACAGTGTTCAGTACCTCTATCATGAGTTATAATGACCGCACTCGCTAGCAAGAGCAATTTTAAGAGACCATTTAACCATTTAACCGCTTGGTTTTGTAGGAGTTGTCGTGCCCCTAGAGCCTGACTTGTAAATTATTTTTTAATTTTTGTTTTAAGAGTAAGCAACTCAATGATTTAAAAATAAACATTACACATGTAGAATAATTTGTCGTATATATCCGCGGCTCTGGCGAAATGGAGACGAAAATAATTGTCGGATAAATCCGACACTGGCGGCTAAAGGGTTAATACATACGAGTATCGGTCCTCCTTACCTCTACCCTCTAAACACAATACACACACATAAAAACTTATAACAATTGGGATAAGAGTGAAACATAACTAACCTCCCTCGAGGATAAACCCTCGCCCCAGTTTTGCAGTAAATTGCGCAATTGTCGCGCAGGAATCACACTCTTCTTATCGTTATCGCCAGCCTTGAACGCGTTTACTACCTAAATTTTTTTATTTTTTTAAAAATTTTTTCAAAAGTTACACAAACACCACAAAAAATTTACAACAGGTGTTACACACTAGATACACAGTTTCATACAAAACAAAACCCAATAAGTTGCATAACGCTCAACCTAATCTCTATATATATAAAAATTACGTGTCACGTTGTTTGACGCCAATGAACTCCTAAACTACTGAACCGATTTTGATAAAACATATGTATGTGTAATTTGGTCCAACATAAAAGATAGGATAGTTTTTATTTCGATTTATAGTCGCAATATTTTTTTGTTGCAAATTATTTGTTTATTATATGAGAAAGAGTTATAATTCTTTGTGAGTTCCATAAGATTCTAACAGATGGCGGTGTATGGTAATTTATCGGCTGGATTGAGTAAAAAATTGCACCAGTGCGAAGCCGGGAGCGGGTAGCTAGTATATATATATATATCATGCACTTGCATCTGTAACAAACTATATAAGAAAAAGTCTTAAAATTTATATAAAGTTTTTACTAAATGAAACTTTAACACTGAGGTCGTAAGATTGAAAAACGCATACATAAGCACTGTGGCACGTTTGCGGTTGAACGGATAGTCGATCGACAGCACACACAGATAAAATTGTAGAATATCACTCAACAATATGCCCTAGAAAGTTATTTTTCTCCCACTTGCTTGGAAATGGCTTCATTATTTAAAAAAAAAAACCAATGGAATCTTTTCTGTTCGCACTTGGGCAATGATCAAGAGGACAATAATAGAGATTGTTGGACATTAAAGTGTGAACAACTACACGAGAAGAAGACGACCGCCATTTCATTTTATTCATACTGTCAATTCTATTCTGAATTAAAAAATATTTTCAACATTTTATAAAATTTTATATCTTACATAAATGTAGCATAAAAATAAATACAATTAATATTTAATTTAATTATACATATATTGGAAGAATTACTGTTTGCTTTTTTAAATTTTTACACCACTTTTTGGTTGAATATGTGGACATTATCTATTAAAATTCACACCAACTTATTTATAACCATGTTCAGTAAATAAATTATTTTGAATTTGAACTTTTACATTTTAAAGTTGCCCTCTCAAGCCTAAACAAATTTGCATTTTAAAAAATAGTTCCCTTACCTCAGAGGGTAGATTCTCAGCGCGGGAATGTATATGCATTACTTCAAGGAAATCAGCAAAAGACATTTTTCCACCTTTGCCTTTTAAGTAACCTGGAACATAGTGCGATGGCATCGCACAATCGTGGCCAATTAGGACAGCGCCTTACAAAGTTTGTATCCATTTAAAATTATCTTCCCATTGAAATGAATAATTACCTGTTAACTCTTGAATTGTTGGACTCATACCCAGAGACCTCATCACCACTGTGAGCTCGTCCAGTGAAGTAATTTGTCCTGATCTTGCAAACAAATAGAAACATTCACGGAACTCTGAAATTAAAAGTATTTTCTTATGTTAAGTTCCGAAGGTCAACAGAGAGACTGTCTGAGCAACACAGCAACGCCACATGTGATACAAGTGCGCTTGCATTGCTAGTTAGTAGGATAAATTAGATTAGGTAATAGGGCAGTGAGTAAAAAGAAATTTCGAGTCCTTATCAAAGCGATACCAGTAAATAATGCGAATTAAACCTATTTTATGGAATATCGATAGTATAATAAGTCGTCTAAAGTTATAAATTTTGAAAATACTTAACAAAATTAATTATTTATGTACATTGTACCGTTATCTGATTACGAAAAGTAACTCACCGTCAATATCTTGCTCTTTGAAGTATCGTGCCTGCAATAAATAATTGTTATACTTAAATGTATATTTCATTATGGTAAACTTAATAGTCAAAATATTACGTTACATACCATTTTTAAAGATTTTTAGATTTTAGAAATCAAAATACGTAAGTTTTTTTTGGAAGATAATCTAATTCTAATCTGTCAAAACTTTATTTTGCTACAAATGTCACAGAATAACATATTATGTAGGTATTTAATTAACCTGACAACTAATATTCCCATTGAAGATGAAGTCTCATAACTTAAATATTTTTAATTAAACCATAAAAAAAAATAGAAACTTCTTCATTGATTACATAAATAAGTAAACACATTATTTTTTGTATTTTTTTTTCATGTTAATATTAACAACATGTCAATATGTTATTAATATTCATGTCAATATTGTTTTTTCATGTTAATGTTAATATTATATGTTAATTTAATTTAAGTATTTAAAAATGAATATGCCCACAATTCTTTCTAAGAATTTCTACAGTGGGAATATTTTGAATTTTCTTCTATTCCTACGTTTAGGATTTCCCGGTGGGAAAAATACTGAAAATGCTTAGATAAGTAAATCTTATTCGAGTTGCAGGCAGCAGGCAGAGTAAATAGTTAAATCGAGTGACGTAATAATATTAATCACCTCATTCATTTGAATCCAAAACTCATACAAAAGGATGTCATTTATGTACTGTGACAATATCTCCTTGAAGTATCAATTGTTCTATGGTTATTATCAGCTGACAGCTATCAAAAATAAAAGTACCTATTTTTCCATGGTGCAATTAACAAATTCGTGAAAAAATATTACATAAATCGTTTTTTCCTAATTAATACTTGTCGTGTGATTTATAATTGTCGGGTCGTTTCACGTTTACACTCCAATGGATGGTTTTATATTATGAAGTGAGTTAATTTAATTTAATTTCTCGATCCGTTTTCAATTATTCTATAGTAAGTTATGTACAT
The DNA here is from genome assembly GCA_944738685.1 of Synanthedon myopaeformis. Taxonomy (NCBI): domain Eukaryota; kingdom Metazoa; phylum Arthropoda; class Insecta; order Lepidoptera; family Sesiidae; genus Synanthedon; species Synanthedon myopaeformis. The sequence continues at coordinate 2,707,349 of OX122943.1, forward strand.
CTATTGATATACCTTGACGACAATTTAAATTTTTTGCCTCTCTACAATGTTAACAGATTATGTGACTAACAATGTATCATTGTTATTGAATTTTAAAGTATATACAAGTTAGGTTAAGTACCTACTTTTGTAATATATGAATATTACAAAAGAAAACATGTTTGGTAAAACATTTTTTTTTTTAAATTGTGTTTAATGGTATGCTTGATTAGAGAAACAGATATTTGTAACATAGGGAGAATATCTTGTATTTTTATAATTGTCAATTATCAAGTAATCTGCAGGTACCCAACTCGTTTAGTTAATTTACAATTTACAGAAGATATAGCGTTTTTGGGCTCAATAGAATGTCGGAGGGTTAGTTTATAATTTTTAAATATAGCTTGTTTTATTAACTTAATATATTACCTCATTTATTTGACACTGAAAACTCAATGAATTTCTTATCAGACAATTATCTCCAGACACAGGTATGTACTAATGTGTACATTAAGATAATAAACTAAAATAATTAGCTTTCTATAGACAAACAAAGATTATTTTTATTTCCCATTTCTTTTTTAATTTACCATATAATATGGTATTATTGTCAAAATATTAGAACAATATTGTAATTATTATAACAATTTGCGTTTTTCCAGTTAAAATAAAATAAATAAATAAATAGCCTTTATTTGCTGATATATATGTTAAAAAGTAAATAATGCACATCATTCCGTTTCCATATCAGCGTGTCCTGCTGACACATAGGCCTCCTCTAACTTTTTCCAATCTATTCAGTTCCGAGCCAATCTCATCCATAGAGGTCCGGCAATCCTTTTTCTTTGTAGGTTTTCTGGTAGTGTCATTTTCATAATCTCGTTTGTTATAAAGTCTTGTCTGGGTGCTTTATCGTTCTTTTGTGTTATCTAACCGGAAAGGAGGAGGTCTGGAAAAGGAAGTTGCTCACACTATTACTTTTTCCAGTTACTTGGTAGTAATTAAGTAAACGCTAAATTATTTTCATTGGGAACTTGACTCAATTAAGTAAAGGAATCTTTGGAGCATTTGAATTGCCTGAACATTTGATAATTAGCGTTAAATACTTATCTGTTTAGTCAAATTTGTATATTTATATTTCAGGTATAACAAAAAACCAAATGACATGCATTAAAACAAGAAAAATGGAAGAGCCATCAAGAAAAAACGCCAATATATGTAAAACATACAAGAAATATTTGAATTTTATTTAATATAATAATAATATGAACATAATATATAATATTATATTAATAATAATTAGTCCGTTTATAGATCTCTAGTCTGTGTTGTTATTTAAAAAAAAAAAAAAGTTGATATTTATTTTTTTGTTATTCTATAAATCAAGTGAAAAGTTGAAATTCCATTTATTTTCTTAATTTTATTATTCAAATTAGTTTTTAGTACAATTATGTTGTATTGTTGTTTTTAATTGTTGACAGTTTATTTTTAAAAAACCAAAGAGTTTGTGTATAGGAATACAGAGTTTAGTGTATAGATAAAAAATATATAAATAGATAAATGCTATTGAGCCTATGGAACGTAGCTAAGGTAGACGGCAAAGAAAAGACTAGCAATAGGGATACGGCGATAATGGCAGCCACAATGGTTGAAACTCCACCGCCACAGCTGATAACCACAATAGAATGGAGCATGATGGATAAGAGTAAATTCTTTCCGCTGTACACACTGAGCAGTTTTACAGGTAAGAAGGCAGATAAAATCCTACTTAATATATAAATGCGAAAGTTTAAAAGGATGTATGTTTGTCACTCTTGCCAGTTAGAACTGCTGGAGGGATTTTTATGAAAATTGGCATACAGATAGTTTATTACCTAAATATAATAAACTATGGATATCATGAAATGAAACAAGTTTCAAAGCTTGGCTACAATTGATGGGTCTCAGACCAATGCTGTAGAGATTATTAATTGCTGTAGCACTGAGTATAAAAAAAAATAATCACGATAATAACGTGTAGAAAAATCGCCTTTTCTACACAAAACAATTTTTGCCAATGTTTTAAATGTACGTAGGTAGGTATTAAACCATACTTATTTAGTAATGGTTAAATATGTATGGCTTAAGACCTTATTATAGAAGTATATTCATCTATATCTATATGTCTCCATAATTTGACACATACAGACTAAGCCAAAATGGGGCTCGTAATGGATGTACAAGGGCATCTAGGTACAAAGTACACTCTTGAAAAACCAACACCTATGAAGCGGAAAACCAATTTATCGACGAATTTGACTCTTTTTATGAGAAAGTGGCGCATCATAGTATGTGCAATTAAATCAACAAACAAATTATCAGCTAATGGCTCCAGGAGCCGATCATGGTTCCTGTGGGATTTTCAAAAAACGATCTATAGCGCGTACGAAGTCGCGGACGCAGCTATAATACACTCATTCTATGTAAGCAATGTATGGAGGAAACAAACAAATTAATAAAATTTTGAAACTTGTGTGGGTTATAACCTTTGGGTCTGCTGAACAAAACCCACAATTATCCACCCCCCCCCCCCCTTTCCACTTGCCGCGTTGAGGAACCCACAACTCTCCCCTTTTCCACTTGACGCGTTGGGGAAGTGGAAAGGGGGCGAGAGTTGTGAGTTTTGACCCAAAGGTATAACCCACAGAAGTTTTCAAACTTTATATTAATTTGTTTGTCTTTAAACATACAATGACCGGACTACTAGTAATTATATAAAATACGATTTGGTTATTCAATGTTTTTAAGTTTGTCGAACATTTTTGTTTCCAGTTCGTTGCGCCCTATATCCTCTGACTCTGGTTAAAACTCAGATACAAGTGCAACGCAAGAAGGAGGCGTACAGCGGCGTAACGGACGCCATTAGGAAAATTTATAGACACGATGGAGTCTCTGGTCTGTACCGAGGTTTCTGGTTGTCTAGCGTGAGTACCTACTATTTTTCTCTCTCTATATATTTTTTTTTTTGCATTCCATAGTAGGCTTGGTAAAGAATCAAATTTTTGCACTCTTTTGATTGATTTAGAAGAATTTGTGCAAATAGTGACTTCGTTTTATATTATAACTAGCTGTCCCGGCGAACTTCGTACCGCCACACCCCCATTCCATACGAAATGTATGAAAAAATGAATTTTATTCACAATATTATTATTTTTTTTTTCATGAATATTTTAGACGTTTTAATAGTTATTCTGCTATTCGGGGCGGAGACAAATTCAACAAATCAAAGATCATAAAAATCGGTCTAAATGTTCTCGGGTTATGAACGGTGTAACTAACACGACTTTCATTTTATGTAAATTTTCAATAATTAATCTAATTTATCATTATCATTATCATTATTAGTTTCAGATAATATCTGGCGTGTTTTATATATCAACATACGAGGGCGTTCGACACGAATTAGGAAAATATGAAATCAGTCCACGATTGAAGGTAATGTGGTTCTATTAATCTACAACTCTACATATTATTATTATTATGACGAAACTGTTCTGTGATGAGTAAAGAAAGAAAGAAAAAAAAATGTTTATTTGGTACATTGTAATACTAAATATACTAAATATCACGTTTTCAAGTAAAATCTTGTTTGTAAGGAGAATTTGGTAGAGGGGTCATATCGGTTATAATATCTATAATTAATAGTATTATAAATGTCAAAGTAACTGTCTGTCTGTCTGTTACCTTTTCACGCCTCAACTACTCAACCTATCATCGTGAAAAGGACATAGGGAACCTTAAATCCAGAAAAAAAATGCAAATGTCAGCAGACGTTATATTGATTAATTTTCAACGAAGTCGCTGGCACCAGCTAGTATAGCCTATGTATATCTATACTAATATTATTTTAAAGAGAGAAGATTTATATTTTGTATGTTTGTAATGAATTAACTCAAAAAGTAGTGGACCTATTTTGAAAATTCCTTCACCTATATAAAGTTACATTATCAGCGAGTAACATAGGCAATATTTTGTAAACTTACGTTGACGAAGTCGCGTGCAACGGCTAGTGCAAAAATAAAAACAAGCAACATCAGACGGTTTAAAGGGGGAAAATAAGTTGAGGAACGAAAATATAACGCGTTATTATCTCTATTTTCACCAATATGATATCTGTCTCCCTTACACACATACACACACATAATAAATGTAGATTGGTTTAATTCCAGTCGTTCATAGGGGGCGGTTGTGCGTCTCTCGTCGGTCAAACAATCATAGTACCATTCGACGTGCTGAGTCAACATCTAATGGTGTTGGGCTTGGTCAAGGGGAGGACGGAGTGTGGCAAAAATCTGGTGAGTTCACAAAAAAAAAAACAAAAACGGGTCAATTCTCGTCCGATATACTTCAGAGCCTAAAATGAAACGAAAAAACTAAGAATCAATTTTGCATCAAATTAAACTCCGTTATAAGTTTAAATCCATTTTTACCCATTGTAAGTTTCAACTCACTTTTACCCATTGTAAGTTCAAAATCACTTTTACCCGTTATAAGCTCAAAACCACTTTTATCCATCATAAATTACCTATTTTTACCCAAGTTACCCACTTTTACCCGTTATAAGTTCAAAACCACTTTTACCCATTGTAAGTTTCAACTCACTTTTACCCATTGTAAGTTCAAAACCACTTTTTACCCATTATGAGTTCAAAACCACTTTTTACCCATTATGAGTTCAAAACCACTTTTTACCCATTATGAGTTCAAAACCACTTTTTACCCATTATGAGTTCAAAACCACTTTTTACCCATTATGAGTTCAAAACCACTTTTTACCCATTATGAGTTCAAAACCACTTTTTACCCATTATGAGTTCAAAACCACTTTTTACCCATTATGAGTTCAAAACCACTTTTTACCCATTATGAGTTCAAAACCACTTTTTACCCATTATGAGTTCAAAACCACTTTTTACCCATTATGAGTTCAAAACTACTTTTACCCGTTATAAGCTCAAAACCACTTTTATCCATCATAAGTTACCCCACTTTGACCCGTTATAAGTTACGCGAACGAGCGAAACTCCCTTTCAGACCATCAACCCTCTGGGGTTAAACCTCGACAAGCGCATGTCAAAGGCGGCGCTAGCCAAAGAGGTGGCGGTACGCGTGTACCAGAAGCACGGTCCCATCGGTTACTACCGCGGGTACGCCGCGTCCCTCGCCGCCTACGTACCCAATTCGGCCTTGTGGTGGGGCCTCTACACCGCGTACCAAGGTTGGTCTCCATATGAACGCTTCCGTTGCACTTTTCTTTTCTTTTCTTTTCTTTTCTTATCTATGTTGAGCAACACCAGATGGGTTACAACGACTGGCAGGAATTTGTTTAGTGCACGCTTGAATAAACCCATTTTGTAGCAGACCTCAGTACTCTGCGTGGCGGTACCTTATCCTTATCCTTATCCTTACCCCGAGTAATGATCCCAGTGCGGTTGTAAAAGCTTGTGGTACGCATTAATTGGAACAACTAATCGGAGCGCTTTTACCCGTAATTTTTTTTTAAACATACTTGTCTTAAATAGTAAACAAACATGGCACACTAACAACAACCATCGATAATTGACAACAGAGTTGGGAATCACCAAAATGAAATAGAAAATATTATATAAAAATACGAAAGAAATAAATGACAATAAATTCAATTCAGTTCGAAACCTTTGCTTGTCCCATCTCTAAAACTCAAAATCCCAAAAAAAAAAAAACTAGATTTACAAAGTGTCAAACTGAGCCATAGGTGAGAGCAAGTATATAACTCAAGTATAAGGCCCAACTTTGGCCTTTTATAAGAGCACAAGGTGTGAAAGGAATCTCTTTTTGCTTTGTTCAATACGCCAACATTTTATTTAAGCTAGAGTAGATGTATCTTTTTTTTTTTTTTTTTTTTTCTGAACAGACGAACTCCTCCGGATATGTCCGACCTGGATGTCACATCTGTTGATACAGTGCGTGGCCGGAACATTAGGAGGGTTCACCACCACGATACTGACAAACCCCTTGGATATTGTCAGAGCCAGGTTGCAGGTGAGATTTCCTTGTGACCGAATAGCACAATTATATTTCTATTTTTTTTTTGCAATTAAAAAAAAAAAATAAAAAAATTGTTCATATATGTATGTAAAATTCAGTTTTAAGCGATTTGATATTTTCCTAAAATATACTATCAAGTAACTTTTGATCATGATATATTTACTTTGGAAAAATTGTTAGGAATGTATTTAAAAAAAATAATAATATCCCAGTTACAAAAATATTCTTTACATTAATTATTTGTTGCAATCGATTTTTATAAATTTAATACAATAAATTAGCGTTAAAAAAAAATAATGTAATGTTGCATTTTGTGCTAATTCTACAAATTCAGATCGTTCGTTGAAAAAAATATAAAATAAATAAATATTATTATAAAATATTAAGATTTATTTTATATGATTTTTTACAAAAAAAAAATATTTTTTTATTTTAAAATGATTATTACCAAAAAAATAAAAATTACTAATACCTTTGTAAGTACAAATACACGTTCATAAAAATTGTAACAAACCAAACGTGTATACATTTTTTCCTTTAGATTCTTATGTACTAATAAATATTAAATAGAGAGGAGAGTCAGCCTTTTTTTTTTTCTAACAAAGGGGTAATAGGTAATAGGTAATAGGCGAAGTGTTGTTATGCTAATTGAGTGGTTTTGTTTTTAGGTGGAAGGTGTGGGTACAATGAAAAAAGTTTTCCTAGATCTGTGGCGAGAAGAGGGTATAACGGGTGTGTACTGCAAAGGGCTGTCGGCGCGACTAGTGCAATCCGCTTGCTTCTCTTTCAGCATAATCCTCGGCTACGAGAGCATAAAAAGGGTCTCTCTTAGTGAACAGTACAGAGCACATGTGCGTTGGTGAAATTAAAAAAAAAAGTGATTAAAAATGTCTTTCATTAAACCCCTTTTATAAGAATAAGAGCCTCTTTCACAAACTACAAGTGAAGTGTTGATTAGTTACTTTTAAAAATAATTTTTATGTTTTATTAAATTATGCACTCAATTTACTGCATCCTTCGATAGGTGAAAATTATTATTTTCTTTTTAATAATTGGGACTTTAACCGTACAAACAAAGTTATATCAGCTCCATCATTCCCGGTTACCGGTGACTTTAAATGGCGGTTAGCCTACTTGATTGACACATGATGAAAGAGGCCCTAAGAATAAAGAAATTTATTTCAGAATAGTACTATTAATACCATTAATAGTACTAGTGATGCTACTTGGTGTCGCTAATACCGCTAATGGTGCTAAAGTGGGGACAAAATCTCGCTGCAGGCGCGGCAGTAAAATATGTGAGTTGAGTGGAGTACAGGCGCGCTCCTTTACTCTTATAGGCCTTATGAGAACGTTTAGTGATTTACAGAGCGTTCATGTCGATAATTTTACAGAAGTTTAAAATTTTATGAGTTACTAGCTGGTGCCCGCGACTTCGTCCGCGTTGAACGATGAAAGGTACCCTATGTCCTTCTGGTGTCCCAGACAACGTGTATGCAAAATTTCATGGTGATTGGTTCACCATGAAAATCCGGGCGATGCCAGGAGCGGGTTGTTAGTAAAAAATAAAACCACATATTTTTACTGGTATATTTAAAAAATCTATTTGCTTACAAATAAAAGAAATACACAAATATACAAAAACAATTTTATACAACACATTGGGATTGCACACAATAATACAAGGCGTATTATATAATAAGTAAGTAATATATATACTTATTAGTTTAATTATAAACCAAGTAATATGAGATACATTATAATAATATAAAATAGCGGATAGGTACTACACCATTGTTCAAACACAAAATTCGTTCGGCTTGTTCCCAGCAAGTATAACATATACTTGTTTTATTTAATTTCTTTAATAAAAAAAATATCAGTCGTAGGACTAATAATTGGATCAGCTATCAGTCCTACGATAATTGATCATAGGACTGATAGCGTGACGTGATTTAAGTATTTTTCCCATACAAAAGTGCCCAACGTGCCTCAAGAAATTTTCCCTTTAAAAAATCTTACATTATTATAAATATTATTGTAATAATGTAAAATAAAACGTAGATATAATTCAGTCAATTAAAGATAGTGATGAAAAGAATTAAAGAAGAAATTGCTGTCTAAAATAAATATTTGCATATGTAGGTAGGGTTATATGAAAAAACATTAATTTATTCTCTCTTAATATTATTGATTCTCATTTAAAACTGATAGTCGGAGAGCTGAGGGACCAAAAATGCCCTAAAATTAAATATTTTTTTTTTTAGATTTTATAAAACACTCGCCAACCAAATTTTTTGACGGGTTTAGCGGGCTGCTGACGCGTACTGTTCCAATATTTTGCAGACTGACTATGTCAGCATAGTTTGTTAGTTGTCTTATTATCCACAGAGTAATTTTCAGATTTTATAAAACAGTTGCGACGTAGGTGTTTTTTTAACAAGTTCGGAACCACCCCAAAAACAAGTCCCAAAAACTGGCTGACTGACGGCACGCTATTGATATTCAACCTATTTATGAATTAAAATATCAGCCTTTATAAAACTGTTGCATTTTTGGTCCCTTAGCTATCGGACTATGAGTAAATTTCAGCTATTCCTTGATGGATCAGTCATACGATGACCTTAAACTATTTTCTAAGAATAAACAACATTAAATATATCTTTAAAGAGTTCTCTCCAACTGTCCAGTTTTAAAATAAAACAAAAATAAGAAGATATATTTCTAAATTGTACAGATACCAGTTGGGGTAAGAAAAGGTTTGTAACCTTAGTCATTTCAAAATAAAAAGTTCATTTAAAACATCAGTTGTCTGCTTAATGCTTAAGTTTCAGAAAGTACTAAGAGTCTACAACTTGATAAAAGAATGAATTTGAAAACTGACGAAGGCTTTAGTACTCCGACTGTACCTACATTTTAGAAAAAAAAAAAACTATATTTACTTGATAACTGTAAATTACACCCTACAACGTCGCCATTTTCAATCCCTTTCTTTTATTGACCGAGTTACAAAATTTAGAACCTTAACATTTTTTCTCTTTGCTACGGGTGTAATCTTTAAAATTTGAATTTTTATAAATATTCTGTTTCAAAATTAAATCAATTTTTAATTAATTAAGATCACAGGACTTTTGTACATCTATTGTGTTTTAATTTCATATTTACTTGTTTTAGATGATTTACAATCATATTGCACAATATATTTACTACTACTAAACCTAACATGAGTATATTGTCTATAAATTACGTTAGTCACCAATTAACACAAAGAAAGGATAGACTCACATACGAACATCTTATCTCTGGACTAAGGAGGGTAGAAGTAAAGAGTATCAACTTAGGACGATCAAACTGAAAAAATGGCCGCCTCCAACAATAAAATAAGGGTTCTAAAAGTGGCCAGAATGGCGCTAGTGTATCATATCTTCTATCTATCTATCTTTGTCTATTTCCATTACTTCTATCTATCTATCTTTGTCAAATTTACTCGACAATGCTACACTAGCGCCATCATAATTTACTGGTATTCTGGGACCACTTTATAATACATAGTCAGCCTCCTTACCTCTACCGTCCATACTCTGGACCTAATGAAAATTGCCAGTTTACTCCAACCTCCCCACTGGAAGGGAGGCTGGGAGGCTTTTTTTCTCAATGTTCCCACTTCTCACGTCTTATCAAGCGTCTACAGAGTTGTACACGCTTGATAAGACGCGTCGTGAATCTTTGTTTGCGCAGAAAAGAAAGTATGGCTCTGACGATTTATGAAGAAAGCTAAAAACTTTCAATTAACCTTAGATACAATGTCTAGAGGTTGATAATAGAATCACTCACGTAACATGGCGGCAGCTGGCGACCAATTCGTTTCGTCCGCTCTTTAATGTCTTATAGTACTTATTTGATATTTATCTTTTGTATTTAGTCTCAATATTTGTATTTATTTATTTTGTTTTGTTTTTGTTGCTATTTGTGGGTATTATGCTTTGTGCAATCTGCGGAGTGGGACCTGGTGACCTGTAACACAGGTATTTTTTAATACCTACCACGGGCACCAGGCTCTCATACAGTTGCGACCATTGCTTGTGTATGTAACAATTAAGTTAACAATGTCTGTATATTCTGTGGTCTTGTAATTGTGTGGAGCTAATAAATGCATTATTATTATTATTATTATCCAAGTATATATTTTTCTTTCTTAGTTTTAAATTTTTTACAATATAAATTAAAAAAACAATAAATATTATAAAAAACTTAAATCTAGAGTTCCGCAAGTAGCGGGGCAAGGCCCAAGCTACCGGTGGTTAGGGCTGCAGAGTGAGGAACCTCCTAACAATTCGTGCCGTGTCAAGAAGTACCGCCTTCTGTATCTGACCCTTGATCCATCCATCTAGCGAGAGACTCTTAAGATGTTGGTCGAGGCTCTTCGCTATAAGGCCATTCGCCGATATGACTTATCGGGACGATGATTGTCGAATCGACATTCCACATGGCGGTCACCTCGTGAGCCAAGTCTATGTACTTGGTAAGTTTGTCTTTTTCGGCTTTCACGAGGTTTTCGTCATGTGGAACAGTAATGTCAACAAGCATCGTCCGGCGTTGGGATCGGTCAATAACCACGATGTCAGGCTTATTGGCGACAATAGTCCTGTCCGTGATTATGGCGCGATCCCAATAGAGCGTGGCATGACCATTTTCGAGAACTGGCGCAGGTATATATTTGTAATATGGTACTTCAAATTCAACAAGGTGATATTGAAGAGCAAGTTGTTGGTGAATAATTCTGGCTACTTGGTTATGTCTGTGCAAATACTCGCCATTAGCAAGATGAGAACAACCGGAAATAATATGTCTCAATGATTCTCCCGGACGGTGGCATGCTCGACAAATGTCGACCGTACCGTCTTTGAGAATATATTTCCGGTAGTTTCTCGTCTTGATAACTTCATCTGCAATTGCACAGACAAAACCTTCGGTTTCCCCAAAGAGGTTACCAAAACGTAGCCAGTTTATTGAAGCGAGCGGGTCTACATCGAGTCCAGTGAGGGCTCGATAGAACCGCCCGTGCAATTCCTTGCTCTTCCATACCTCCCTGCGATTCTCAGTACTCAATATTACTGGTTTGCGCCAGTTCTCGTGAGATAAGCATAAGGGAGTGAAGTGTTTGTCTACTGTCACAACATCATGATGTATCCCGCACTCGATGTTAAGGAAATATTTTCTGAGACTACATATTTCTCGGTTATGAAGGTCCTTGGCGTTCAAAAAGCCGCGGCCCCCCAATTTCCGAGGAATATATAGTCTCATAACAGACGAGCGCGGGTGTAACATCCTGTTTGTGGTGAGCAGTTGACGAACCCTTCTGTCCAAGGCATCTAATTCAGTCTGCGTCCATCTTAGTATGCCAAAGGAGTAGGTTAATAAGGGCATAACCCAGCTGTTGAAGGCGCGCACCTTATTACCACCCGACAAAAGACTTTTAAGTACTTTTGTTAGGCGACAAAAGAAGCGCTCCCTCACCCTCTGTTTCATGTCCCTATCAACGATACCCAATGACTGTGACATACCAAGATACTTATAGGTTTCGGTTTCAGAGAGAGATTTAAAGGTCATTTCAGTGAGTTGTAAATTAGACGAATTTACAACTTTGCCCCGCTGTACATGCATGACCGCACACTTATCTATACCAAACTCCATATGTATAGAGTTGCTAAAAGTTTCTGTTATTTTCAGCAACTCTAACAGATCCTGGCGTTTGGATGCGAATAGTTTGAGATCATCCATGTACAGTAGATGAGAAATGACCTCTCCCTCTCTCCGCAACCGATAGCCTAGTGTTGAATCCTTCAGCAATGTGCTGAGAGGATTCAAGGCTAGGCAAAACCAAAGCGGACTCAGGCTGTCGCCTTGAAAGATGCCTCGTTTTATACTTATTTCGTTTTGCGGATCAGAGACGCTCTGTAGACTGCCTGGTTGATGAAGAACAGTGGTCCACTGCCCCATGCACATGCCCAAGAAGGATCTTAGAGTTGAATCAATTTTATACAACTCCAAAATTCTCCTTAGCCATGAGTGGGGCATCGAATCATAGGCCTTCTTATAGTCAATCCAAGCCGTCGACAGAGTCCCTCTGTTCCGCCTAACATTTTGACAAATGGTCATGTCTATGAGGAGGAGCTCCTTAGTACCACGGGACCCAACTCTACATCCATTCTGAGCTGGGGCCAAAATATTATTAGCAACTATGTGCGAGTTAATTTTTGTCCTCAGAATGGATGTGAATAATTTGTACAATGTTGGTAGACATGTGATGGGTCTATAGTTTTTAGCTTCCGTGGTACTGCCGGATTTGTGGAGCATGAAGGTGTTGCCAGTTGTTAACAGACTAGGGAGGGTACCGAGATCAAGGGCTTTTTGAAATTGCATTGCCAAACATTCGTATGAGCATCGAAACCATTTAATCCAGAAGTTGTGCAATCCGTCCGGTCCAGGACTTTTCCAATTCTGGGCCGTACGAACAGCACAACTAACATCATCGGGGCTTATGGTAACAGCCCCCATGGGTTCGATGGGTTCACACGTCTGCTTGACAATGTTTATCCAATCGCCCTCCATGTGCTCGTTGGAAACCGACCAGATGTCACGCCAAAAGTTTACCATAGCATTTTCATCTGGAAGCTTCCCAACTTCCACACGGTTATCTGTTCCCTCCCATTGTCTGTATACCTTCCTTTGGTCACTTTGGAAGAGGCGGTTCTGAAGAAATCTATCCACGCGTTCTTTGTAGCGGCGTATTCTGTTTGCCCACGCATAGACTCTCTGCTTCAAGAAATCAATACGTTCTGTGACACAGGCCATGTATTCTTTAGGTCTAATGTTAGTTCCTACAAAAGCTTGAGTCACGAAACGCATGACTCGAGGTCGTTTATTACCCTTCTTGAAGCAGAGCAACTTTGCAATGAGAGTCCTAAACGTACTGATACGTTTCTCGATACGAATCTGCCATTTAGGGATGCTTGAAATATCCCTCTTTGTGTGAGCAGTGTCTAAAAATCTCACCTGGGCAATGCGACATACAGTGATGGCCCCACAGTATAGTATCGAGAGCGTATCAGTTAGGTCTTTGCTGTCCTGTATATACGAGGACAGCAAAGTGTTTACGGCTCCCATTAAAGCAAAGTTACGTCTATTCGCAGGCAAACGTGGTAAGCGCGGTCTATACTCGCTTGTGGAACGATATCTCAGAATCGTCTCCTCCAAAGTCCTCCTCAATTGCTCATTAACCTGGGTACTTACGAACTTGTTCGTACCATCTTCCTCTCCGTCAACAAGGTCTATAAGCGTCATCGGTTGTGGTGGTGGAACCGGTGTCAACGCCGCAGTGGGTAAGACCTGTGACGGTTCAGTTGTCGCGCGAACAGGTAGTGAGTCCAGGCGCAGCCTATCAAGTGCAGACTGGTCCAACAGTTGACACCGTTGGATAGCTCGCACTTGATCCGACAGTCGTTGGGCGGTGACGGTGACGGATGGTTCAAGGGCCTGAAACAAAGACAGCATCCTGGCACGGTACGACGTGAGGTTAGTTCCCCCTTCTGTAGCCCCGTAATAGGCGCGCATGCAGTTCTCATTAATGGTCTGAGTCCATCTCATGCGGCGCACTACACCACCGGTAGCGGGGGTCGGGCGCGAGACGGGTTGTCTCGCAGGCCCCAAGCGTGCCGGCAGCGGGGGTCGTCCTCGTCGCGTAGGTGGTGGCGGCGGCGAAGGCGGCGTCGGTCCGTCATCGTCACTCGACGTGCTCTTATCGTCAGCGGTCAAAAATTCCTCCGCCGAGGAGCACGGAGATGACGAGACGGGCAGTGGTCTTGGTTGTGCGCTTTGGTTCGCTGTGTTTTTCTTCCTCTTTCGCAATATCATTTAAAATTCATTTTATTTGTATAAAATTTTCATATTTTCACATTTCATATTCACATTTGGTTTGGTATTGACAGATCAATTTGTGTCATCATAATATTAATTTGGAAACAAAAGCCCAAAGATGATATTTGTAATCCATGTTTATATATTTTTTATATTTTACACTATTTCAAATTTCTTGTTTCAAATAAAATTTGTCGAAAAACTTGATTAATAAAAATATTATTATTATTATTATTATTATAGCTGTACTGGAAGAAGCCGCCGAAGTGTGTGGATAGGTCGATAACATTTACCATGTTTTAAAAATTCATCATCGTTGCAGGTACATATCTAAGCCATATCAGTTGGGTACTACTGTAACATCAACTGTCTGCTAGCTATATTATATTACTATCTACAATAATAAACTTAAAATATACAAAAACAAAGCCAGCTGAACAATTTGAACTAAATCTTGGACTGGTCATCTTGTTTGGTGTCTAGCCGCTTCAGTCAGAGCCTGCCCGACTAATACCCTGTCGCCGGACTTCATGTCAAATTTAAAATCTTTCGGCGCTTCAAACAGCAAAATAATTGTACTACCCATATTAAATTGACCAAATAGTTCACCTTTCTTGATCGGCATCTGAAGGTCTGTTTCATCTACACGTGTCCTCTTGCCTTTAGTATTAGTTCTGAGTTCAGGGTCCTTGTAAATTTCAATAGAGCCAACGTTTGTAGCTCCGACGGCTGTCATACTAAAAAATCCATGTTTCCATTCTCCAATGTACACCGCTCGTTCGTTCATCGTGAACAGACCAGGTATCAAACTGGCCATCCAAGGGTTGACGGACAGGAGTTTACCGGAGAAATGACGACGGAATGTAGCCATCCAGTCGCACGGCGAATGAAACCTATGATAATCGCCGGGAGCTAAATATATAATGCACTGGTGTAGAATATTTTTTTGATCTTTCAACAGAGACTTATAGTAGTCTGCGTCGACCCTGTTTGACCATTTATTCTCGCCGAGAAATTCTTCTAGACTATATGTGACTCCTTTGACTTGATCTATTTTCTCAGAGTCTGCTGGACCACAGTTGAGCACAACACCATCGCATGGCGACACGCATTGTGCAGGAGAAATAAACCTGGCTCCGTCCCTCAAAGGTCTTGTGAAGAATGCTGAAAGACTCTTATAATACTTAAGGTCTGGAACTGCAGCATCACTCATTTGTACATTAAACATTCGCACATACGTACCGTAGATGAGATTTCTCATTGAAGTGGGAAGTTCCACTGCGGCTATACGGCCCCAGAGTCTGCTGGTGATTCGAAAAGGGAACATTTCATAAAACTTTATCTCAACTTTAGACACTTCGTAGTTGACACTGGCTCGTATGTAGCACCAGCCGACGTAAATAACACTCCCTAAAGGCATCCATCGCGTTATTATAGCGCGCAAACTCATCCATTTATTCTTTTGTAGCGGTAAATTCGTCGTCTTTGTTTGCGTAGAGTTGTTAAGGGTGGGTGTCTGTCTGAACGGTCTGTGAGGTCGCAAACGCTGTCGAAACACCGGATTTATGAGTGGAAGGCAGCCCCGTAAGCGCGTCGGCGGGAACATTTCACGCTTGGGTGCCTTCCGTCGTGTACGAAAATAATTCGCTAGCAATTATTTCGCGAATTGATTCTATGATTGATTACAAATTACGTACAAAACAAATTAAATTTAGTTTGAATGAATCACAGTCACAGAGCAAGCAAATAAATCACAACCAAATCAAAATCACAGAATTCACATATAGATTAGGATTCAGTCATGGATAGCAATATCAAATGTCATAGATCATTAAAATGCAATAACTGTGTCATGTCAGCAGTAAAATTTCATTTATTTATTTTATTTAAAACACACAGCCTTGAAAGTCAATATCTAAGTATCTACACTATTAGATAGATGATATTGACCTTGAAAGTCAATATCATCTATCTAAGCGACTCTTTGCTCGCTTTTGCTTGAGAGAAGCGGTAGATCTCCATGGTGGTTCCTTCTTGAACAAAGCACTATATAGTGCGTACGTGCCCTTACATCTCTTCCTATTTGACTTTTTATATTTTTAGTCTATGGCAATATTAGAATTGAAATATTTATGTTATTGACGTATTTATTTTTATTTAGTGCACATACAATACATACATACACACGCATTTTACGTCTTGAAGTTACTGACGCGTTATAAAATTATTTTTATTTTAATTATTTTATTTTTTGTAAAAAAAATCTCATTTTTAATGTCTACAATTTACGATGGAACTGTTAAAAGTGACTCGCTCGCGAAAAATAAAACAATACGTTCTTCTTTATCATCAGATGAAGACTATGCCGCCTTCCGTGGTTTTAATCAATTCCCGATCATTTCATTGAAACGTGTCGAAGTCACGAATTATATTAACGAAGTAAATAGAAATTCATTTAATAACGCTAAAGAAAAACTTAAACCACCTTGTTCTAGTGGAAGCTTGGAAGGTATTGGATATGAAAGATTTTTAAGGGAATGCTCTGTGAGCCTTGTGCGAATGGATTTAGAAAAGATGAAAGACACATCAACTATGAATTATGATTATGAAGATAAAGTACGATGTAAAATTTGCAAAAAAGTCTACACACAAGAGAAGCGACTTCTCACCCATCAGAGAAATAAACACCAAATTATATATAAGACTCCAAATGGGAAAACCGAAAAGCGTGTGTCATTCTCTGATCGCATTGTTGTGCACGAACTAAAAGAATATCACAAATGCAGAAAATGTACTGAAATATTTGACGATTACAAAAAGTTGAAGTGCCACAGGAAGGAAATGCACAAAAAACGGAACTGCTACATATGCAGTTACTGTTCCAAGATGTTTATGGATCGTATGTTTTTTAAAGTTCACATGAAAATGCATTGTAATATTTGCGGCCAGTTATTTACAACCAAAAAAGAGATCCAGGCCCACAGAGGCAACAAATGTGGCAATGTTGAATTCAAAAAGCACAAATGTAAAGATTGTGATGGTTCTTTTTTCAAATTTATAGACTTGGAAGACCATAGCCATGAGCATTTAGATGAAAATTACGTTTGCAACAAATGCAAACACAAATTCTCTACAAAATGCTTGTTGGCCCACCACATTTCATTTCTGCACACAAAGAAAAGAAGACGTCCCAAGACGTTGTATAAAATGAAAAATTTAGGCAGTGAGAGATTGTACTTGTGTAATTTTTGTGAAGAGAGTTCAGTCGAAAGAGATTCGATTGAAAAACACGTTGAAAAACTACCTGACTTGACTAATAGAGTGATAAGAGGCCGTAGAGATTATTACCTTTGCGATGAGTGTCAACTAAAATTTAATACAGAAAATGAGATGTTGTCACACAAGTGGACCCATTATTTGAAAACGACTGACAAATCTCAAAATAGTGAAAAAGGAAAATTACCCCTTAAAGAAATTCCAATAAAAATACCATTTAATGTACACGAAGAAGTTCCAGATTTTATGAGGCCCAAGGTAATGTTAGAACATATGAAAAATCAAGGAAAACCTCTAGAGGATGTCAATTTTATGGACATGAAAAGCCTTGATGTAAATTGTTTGGATATGAAGAAAGCAACTGTCAACAAGAAAAGCAAAAAAACACTCATCTCTAAATTCAAATGTGAGGTGTGTGTATGTACACTTTAACATACACTGTTTAAATCCATTTACACATGTACAATACATTCCATAAATCCTCTTACATGTACAATACACTCCAAATACACATACACACTCCATTTATCCTTTTACACATGTACAATACACTCCACACACATATACACATACACTCACTCCATTTATCCTTTTACACATGTACAATACACTCCACACACATATACACATACACTCACTCCATTCATATGACATTAACTATCCATAGTACTTTTTGCATTCTTATGTATTTGACATGTTTTTACCAGAGAGATGTTCAAGTTTCAGTATTTATTTATTTTTTTTTATTTTGTTTCACTTGTTGCAGTAATCATTTGTTAGCATTGTAGATATTCAAGTAAATTAGACTGCCTTACTATTTTGTTTTGTTCCATATTTTCATTTAATTTGTATTCGGTCAACTCTACACTTAAAACATTTGAGGCATGTGCCTTGACAACCCATTTCTAAATTAATTTAAAAGAGGGTGAATTATAGGATGAAAGAAAGCTTATCTTTTTGAGTAGAATATACATAAGTAATCAATATTTATAATATTATTTATCAACCATTGTGTTGTGGCAGTAAATAGAAAATGAATCTTGTGTACTTTTTTGTTTTTATTGATTACCCAATATGGCTATAATTTTATTTATACTTACCAAATGTGTGATAAAACAAGTCGCAGCTCGCAAGTCGGATCGCTGGCGTAGTTAAGTTCTATAGTTCGCGGTGTTAATCCAAGTATGAAAAGACGCGGTAGTGACATAAAAGAAGCGAAACGTATTTAATTTAGCTTCGGACCCAGTTTAGTCTGGCCTTTATAGAGCAAAAAAGCAAACATGATGCGGACGCGATGCAAGTGAATGCGACCCGAAATTGTTGCGATCCAATGCGAAGCAATTGCGCTGTCCTGCGCCCCGTATCAGTTCAGGCGTGGCAGTTTGCACGAAAATATCAAACTATTTGTTCGTTTTTACGTCAATTCGCACAGCACCGCTGTTGCAGTTGGTTACGTAGGCCACTTCAATAACCCCAATTGTTTGCGCTCGAGCCAATTTGCGCCGTATCGCACCGCACCATGGGTGCTGTTGGTCACGTAGGCCACTTCAATAACCCAAATTGTTTGTGCTCGAGTCAATTCGCGCCGCATCGCACCGCACCATGGGTGCTGTTGGTCACGTAGGCCACTTCAATAACTCCCATTGGTCGCGCTCAATAACACACTTAAATTTCCTGTGGAAACTTGTTAGCTATGTAGGTTACGAAGTTGACGGGTATATTTGACTTTTCAGACATGCGGAAAGTTTTATTCATCGAACTACTGTCTCAATCGCCACGCAGAAACTATGCACAGTGACTACGAGAGTTTGAAATGCAAAGTGTGCGAGGAAACGTTCGTGTGGCCGTCTCTACTGAAAACGCACAACTGCATCCGTCTGCACACGGCCGAAATGCCATTCGATGATGCCAGACCGGAGATATTCTTTGACAATCTCCACGAGATAACGCCGAACGGTTTCGACAATCTAAACATTGACTGTGACGATTATACTCACGTGGACTTCGAAATACCCGAACCGATTGTGGAGTTAGAGGAGTGTGATAAATCACGTAACAGCATTGCGGTAAGTGAAGCCACGCTCTTGCCAACAACGCAGGGGGTAGGCTATAAAATAGTGCAGGAGCTCCCGATTGAATTTTAGACACTTTTAAATTGTAAAGGTAAAAGCCAGGGTTGGTACGGATATCCGCATCCGCAATAATTAATGCGAATCTTACGGATGCGTATTTGTGATAAATGTCGCAATAGCAGTGCGATAAAGAAGCCAAGCTTTTGACATCACCGCAGGAGGTAGACTATAAAATAGTGTAAGAGCTGCCGATTAAGTTTTAGCCACCTTTAAATTGTAAATGTACAAGCCAGGGTTGTTGCGGTAGAGATAAACTCCTCCGGTTGGTATTACGGTACAGAGGCCTAGTGGTGAGAGAGGCCCAGATCTGAACTTTATAGAGAATCAGATTCAGACGTTGCTCCGGAATGTAATACCTCTTTGCCATAACTTCATAAAGGCTAGAAAGGTCTTACTTTCCATACTTGTCTCTGTTGTAAGCACGCAGGAATTAAGAGCAGAGCTAATCATCACAAAAGTTTTTGTTAGTTAACTAAAGACCCTTCCTTATTAATTATCCTTAATCTTTCTATGGTCGGCAGCAACTATGGCGTTGGTTGTGTTATAGGCGACGATATCCACCTACCATAAAGTGGACCGTCAGCCTATCTGTCGACCTTAACATAGAGATAGGTTAATTCGCTACTTCAGAAAACTGTTAATTTTGCTATTTATTTGAATCATTTAGCCACTGCCAGATTGGATTTGAAATAGTCTAATTGTATTATTCAATAAATATAAAGTTTTTCGTTCTAAATGTAAGTTCCAAATATTTTTAATGATACTTAGTGGATATAACACAGTCATTTTGTTATTGATTTATTCTAAAGAAATGTTTGTAATTATAACAATGTAAGGTTCTATGTAATAAAGATATAGACTCTTATAAAATTGTTTGTTTTGGCTGGTTATCGTGCCACTTCAATTATTGGGTTAGATAATCAATTTAAAATACCTATCTTATATAATATTTTGGATTCTTAACCTTTTAGATAAATACGTTATTCGTCCAAATAATCGCGATATAACTACTGGTTTTTACCAAAAACCAGGTTGTTTTTTTTTTTTACTTATGTATACTGATTTGTGCGAAAATCGGGGGAAAAAGAAAGTACTTTCGCATGGCCGTCTGTATTTTATTTAAATATATAAATATTCAATGTAGTAAGTAGCTTTAAGTGCCCTGGTTGAAGGCACCAGTAGAATGAGTGCAGTTGATAAAACAGTAACATTTTCATTTATGAGAAAACGTGGACGACGTATGTATCAATATAAATGTAGCCTGCCTGTCAATAAAATAACAGTGCTGTCATAAAATATAAAAAAAACTACTTGATTCCAGAAGCTTTGTTCTATTTTTAAAATGTAAAATGTAATCTAAAATTATTTATTATACACCTACATTCTAAATTGTGCGAATCTGTCATCTAAATCAAAAATATGAAAGCGCACTAATTAGGAATAGAATAATTTTATTTCCTAATTGTAAGTTTTTTCGATGACCGGAAATATTCTTGCTTACAGAAATTCTTTCAAACTGAGATAGTTTATTTTAAACCATAAATTCGTTTTAGTTGGTCATTTATTTACAGACAAGTAGGTACTATTATACATAATTATAAAAACTAAATATTATTTAGCGTTAGTCCAACTATATAGTTCTATTATTATTTATTCTACGATAGAACAAATTGGACAAAAAAGTGCAAGTAATTCTACATAATGGTAAAAAAGTCTGCCTTTGAGTTCTCGTACCTTGAGCATAAGAACATTAATTAGAGCAAGTCCATTTAGTTAATTATTTCATCAAGTTACAATTACTCATATCTCTCGACCTAGCATTTGGTTATTATCAGATATCGATTAAAGGGAATAGTAAACAAAAACGTCACTCTTGGGAAGCTGAGTGTGAAAAAAATCAGAGGCTATTTGTACTTGTTAAGCTCCAGCGGAATTTCAATGTATCATAAAATAAAATATACAGTGTTACTGTTATGGCTTACCTGGATGATATCATCATATCCTAAAATTACAAGAAGCTTAATATTTTAAAACCTTTTTAGAATTATTACGTCAATTATCAATTATCTTGTATTTGAATTGACGACACGTTTGGTTTAGTGGCTAGTAATCCTAGCTGTTAACCAAACGGTCGCGAGTTCGAATCCCGCTAGAGGCAAATATTTATGTATTAACATTTTACCTTTGTACCTGAGTCATGGATGTTTGTATTTATAATATGTATGTATTTACTAAAAAAAAGTAATCTATGTAGTATATCAAACTGTTTGGTATCCATAATCAAGCATTAGTTGCTTAGTGTGGAATGTTTGAAGAAAAAAAATTGTCATAAGAAGGCATTAAACAAGGTTCACAAAAAATCGAAGTAGTTCACCACTTAAGCAATTAACTTTCATTCACAGTAATCCTTTTTATGATCAGAAAACTTACAGAAGATCACCGTGAAATAATAGCATAAATTGTATGCTGTTTTATTTTGATGAGTAAGGGATGCCAGAGCCAATTACCCCATCCCTTTCTTATCCCTTACCCTTAATTCTTCTATGGTCGGCAGCGTATTTGTAGCACCTATGGCGTTCCTTGTTATAGGCGACAGTAGCCAACTACCATCAAGTCGACCGTCAGCCTGTCTGTCGGCCTTAACATAAAAAACAAGCCAACTGATTTTTATGCAATTTTCACAAAGCGTTAAACGAGTAAGGTTTTTGTATATAATTTGCGAAACAACAATTGCATCCGTGCGAAGCCGGGGACGAGTCGCTAGTTTTAAGTAAAACAACTTATTTTTATCACATCGGATTTATTTAGATACATTTTTAAATATTGATTATAATAAGTAATAAGCAAAGTGAAATTGAATCATTCTACATACGTATTTATAGTTAAATTTGCTTTTTAGTGAGCTGAACGACATCTACATGCAATACTACCTTTTTTATGAACAAAAGTTGAATTGAACTAAACAAGTGTAGTTAATCCCTATAAATTAAAAATATTAAATCTATATAAAATGCCTCAAATTCATCTTAAAAGGAAATGATAACGCCCAGTGGCAGGCGCTGGTTAGAATTACGGTAGCGACAGCACTCTTGAACGTTTTGATTTCATATACCTACCTATGAATCTTCATGCATACTATACCTATGTTTAAGAAAGACTCCCTAGAAATCTAGCAATAATTTATAGATTAAATACTTCTAATTAAAATGCTGATTAATTATTTTTCAAAACTAATTCCTAAGAATATAAATTTTGTAAAAAGAATCTGCTACGGACTGAATCAGTCGCATATTTATACGGATATTTCTACATTTTTATCAATACATTATTAAATACTAAAATATTAAAAAGAATTGTCTCAACTACCCTTAACTGCTCGATTTAAATTGCAATTTCTACAAAATCTACTTGTTGCTCAGTCAGACGATTAAATTTGTATTTATTTTAAACTAGCTGACCCGGCGAACTTCGTATCGCCTCAGAATAGAATGTTTATAGATTTTTCATTTTTCCTCGATTTCATACTGTCCTCGAATGCTAAACTTAATCTTAACTTACGTAAGAATACAAAATAATGTGATCGACGTTAAATTTATTTATTATTATTTTATATTTAAAATAGTTTCTACCATATCAACTTATAGATTATAATTTTATACATTCTAAATTTAATCCTTTTTCTTCGAGCTTCCGTTTGTCTTAAGTGCTAAACTTAATATTAACTTATAAGTAAAAATATAAAATAATGTCAACATTATTTTATAAAACATGAAGTTATATTTAAAATAAACTAGTTTCTACATAATCTATATTACCTATAGTATACTATAATTTTATATATTCTAAATTTTATCCCTTTTCTTCGAGATTCCGTTTGTCTTAAGTGCTAAACTTAATATTAACTTATAAGTAAAAATATTAAATAATGTCAACATTATTTTACAAGACATGAAGTTATATTTAAAATAAACTGTAGTTTCTACATAATCTATATTACCTATAGTATACTATAATTTTATATATTCTAAATTTTATCCCTTTTCTTCGAGATTCCGTTTGTCTTAAGTGCTAAACTTAATATTAACTTATAAGTAAAAATATTAAATAATGTCAACATTATTTTACAAGACATGAAGTTATATTTAAAATAAACTGTAGTTTCTACATAATCTATATTACCTATAGATTATTATAATTTTATATATTCTAATTATTTTCCTTTTTCTTCGAGCTTCCGATTACCTTAAGTGCTAAACTTAATATTAACTTATGACATAACGTAATAGACATTATTTTATATAAGGTAAACTTTAAAATATTTAAGGTAAATTATAGGTAAATCGATTACCTTATTCATTACATTTATTCTAAATTTTATCCTTGTTTCGGGTTTCCATTTGTCTTTAATGCTAAACTTATCTTTACTGACTTATATATTAAGTATTCTTAATCGTAATTAATAATGAAATTAAGAAATCATGAACTGCGAAACGGAGTGACCGTTTACGAGGAAAATTAATAGAATCTCATTTAAAGTTGTGTATATTCCAGACTAAAGAAAAATACAAGAAATAAAGTTTTCAGAGGAGAAATATACTACAATGATGACATTGGAGTAAGAAGGTGTATAACAAAAGAAAGTCAATTTCCCGGTCAACTTAACCAAGAGCCTATAGATTCAGGAAAAGTAGCCCTAAAGCCCGCAAAGATTGCAAATGTAAAGAAATTATTAAAAACCCATTTTGGTGATGACTGGACCAAAATACGCCAACTTAATTATTATACATCACTGCTCATCAGTACATCAGATGCACGACCAGAAGACGAAGTAGAGGAAGAGCACAACCTTCTGTGCGAAGAACATGACAATTTTGATTCACCATCTCAACTACGCTCCTGAAATATGCCTGCGATTTGGAAAAACTGGAAAACTCAACTAAAAATATACCTTGGAGCAAACAGTTTTGAAGATGTACAAGTACCATATTTTTGCATTATATTGGGCCGGAGATTTTAAGCAAGAGAATCTTATAAAGCCAAAGAAATTCCGCCTAATAAATCAGTACAAGGTGCATAAAGTTCTTGCAGAGAGACGACTTTATGTGCAAAATAGATCTGTCTCAGGCTTACCTACAGGTTCTAGTAAAAAGAAGTCATCCAAGGTTTCTAACTTTCAGTTATCGCGATGTTCTATATAACAAATGACGAGCCTGCCTATTGGTCTTTCAAGTGCGCCTGCGCCATTGGATTCAAGAATTACAAATTGGTTCGCTCACATTCTTCGAACAAGAGGATTATTCCTTTGGTGTATCTGGACGACGTTCTCTTCATTCGTATAATCCAGTATGACGTGGGAATTTAAAATAATAATAATAATATTACATTCAATTATTATTTACGTATAATATATTAAAATTAAACAGTTTAAATACTCTTATGTTAATTAATCATAATATTAAAGATAGGCTAGATAATAGTTTAAAATGTAAATTTTTTTCGAAAGAAAGGACCCTCTTTCCAATAGCTATGGTTAATATACTATTTTTTAGGTATTCCGGGCGAAGCCGGGAGCGGGTCGCTAGTTCAGATATAAAAAGTGGTTAGCGGCAGGGTTTTTTTTCTTGCTATTGCTATTATATATATATTTAGCTATTAAACATGTATAGTACAAGCATAACTTTGAACGGACTAACATTTGGAACTGGACGCCTTAATAACTTTTGTTCAGCTCAAAAATAGCTATCCAACGCCTCAAAAATATTACACATAGCTATTGGAGGGGGTTGCCAGAGTTCATACATTTCCTGGCATCCTCCTTTAGCAGACATTTTTTTTATTTTTTTTCAACAATGTAACATTAAAATATTCATATAAAACAGACAATTAAAGAAATAATTTGAAAATGGCAGCGCTTCTATTTGTTTGCATATTGCTTGTCAAATCGCCGCCATGTTTAAATTCTTTCTTAAGATGAGATTTTATAATTGACTGAGTTATAAAAACTTATATTTAGACTCTAGTTATATTATTTTTATGCTTAATCTAATCAAAATTTATAGATGTAATAATTTAATGTATTAATTAAATTAGTACTTATTAATACAAAGAATAAATGATAGTAAGGCGGCGTTTTCACTAGGGGACACGTCGCAGACATATCGCGGGACATTTACTTGGTAATACTAAAACTTTGAGGGACAATATCGTTGTTAAAATGTCAAACGTGTTCACACTGGTCAGTGTAAAGACTAAGTAATTAATTAATTTTACACGTAATGTCGCTTTAGATATACACAAACTGTTATATTACAACATGTTACAAAATATGTAACCCCTAGTGAAAACGCGCCCTAATTAAATCATGTATAAATGCTATCCGGAATAATGCACGCGTTAACAACTAGTTGATCGACGCCCAGTTGATCGACGCCCAGTTGATCGACGCCCAGTTGATCGACGCCTAGTTGATCTGCTGTTGAGGCGGTGGGAAACAACGCACGTGCTCAACGCCTGCGCGTTCGTCGTCCGCCGCCAGATGGCGCGAGAGAACACCGAATATCTGAGAGTTGAGCACTTGGAAGCGTCTTATGCGATCCACCATTCTCTTGAGGGGCTGGAAACAAATCGAATTAATCAATCGCAAATCAAGACATCGTATATGATGCATCCATACTAATATTATAAACTGGCTGGTGCTTACGACTTAGTCCGCGTTGAAAAATAAATAAGCAATATAACTCTTGACCTGTTGTTGCTGTAACACTTTGGCCAGGCGTTAGTATTTTTAATTTTATTTTAGATGATCGGGAACAGTCCTTTTTTTATCTGGTTGAAAGGTGCCCTATGTCCTTTGCGGTATCCCTGACAACGTGTATGCAAAATATCACGATGATTGGTAGAGTGGTTAAGGCGCGAAAAGGTAATAGACAGACAGACAGACAGACAGTTACTTTCAGATTCTTAATATGGATTGTAAATGTGAAAGTAACTCTGTATGTATGTCTATTACCTTTTCACGCCTCAACTACTCAACCGATCAACATGAAATTCTGCATACACGTTGTCACGGATACAGTAAAGGACATAGGGGTACCATTCATCCAGAAAAGCGAGGGAAAAGTACCACAAAAAATTAAGAATACTAACGCCCGGCATAAGTGTAATAGCAATAAAGATGTCAGGTGTTACCGCGGCTGTACACACCTGTGAGGCACGACGAGGACAAGTGTACATGCTACACTCGCTTCGTCTCGTTGTGTCGTGTCTCGCCTCGCCTCGCCTCGCCTCGCGTGCTCTCCTTTCCGTGTCGGTTTATGTGCGCGAGTCAAAGGGTCTCGCTTTCCTTCGCGAGGCGAGGCGAGTGCGTCACTGTACACTCTCGCGCTACGTTCAGTTTAGCGCAAGCTTTCTAGCTTAAAGTTAACGAGTTAAAGTAACCTACACAGACTACATTACTTCCAGCTTTAGTGTATGCTTACCGTGTCCTATTTCGATGCATAGTTGATGAAACTATGGACGCTTATATTTGAGCCTATGGCAAACATCTGTCATTGCACAATATGTTCTATGTATTGAAGCAGCGCGCTCTCTCGTCCTTTGTGCGTAAAGTGATTAACATACCGTTTGTTAAATATATTTCTAAATTCAATAAATTACTATCCTCTCAAGTGCCATGCTTTATTTCATCAATATCCACCATCTCCGTTTACGCCATTTTTTTAAAAATTATTTTTGTATGATATATATGCACGTAATTATAATAACTAATAGCGCATAAGGAAACTGCTGCCGTAATTTGTAACGCGTCCGTCCTCTAGGCTTTTGCAACCTACTGAATAAACGAGAGTGAATAAACGAGAGTGTACAAGTTCGCACTCGTCACTCGGCTTCTCGCGCGAGTGCTCTCGGCGAGACATGGCGTGAGCACTCGCGCGAGTGTACAGCCGCCATTACACACACACACCTTGCATACACTTTGCATGGTGTATGCATGCCGTCTGGTGGCTGTAACCACCCCATTACAAAAGACCTGACCTGACCTGACCGCTGGTGTTCTCAATGCGCCTTAAGTATACTCTCCAACAAACACATTATATACTCACAATTCCCTTGACCAGTTCATCTTTTCCGTCCACCCTTTGGACCCTCAGGATGTGGTAGCAGAAGTCCAACGCCTCGAACCTCCTCTGCTGACCGAGCAATGCTATTATCGTGCATCCTGCCCAGTGCAGGCCTTCGCCGAATAGCTCTCTGGAAATAGAAACCACACAATTAACATACGT